>CM057748.1:11082062-11522062 GCA_030064425.1 Trapa bicornis | reverse complement strand
TGGCATTTCTTGGTACCTGGGCTCGATCCTGCCATTGTCAGAAATAAACAGATTGATGAAGATGATGATGACGACAATGAGCTTCCGTGCAGGAAGCTCACATACTACTGTTGAAACAATATTTTGTCCCATGTGAATGAGTATGAGAGTACATTTTGTGCTTGGAGGAGAGGTTGATCCAGAGCTGTAGGCCCTTCTGGGTGCCTTCTTCAGCGGGCATCTCCGAGTGGACGATCCCTCTTCCTGCTGTCATCCACTGCAGGTCACCCGCTTCTATTGTTCCCTTGTGCCCTTCAAAGTCCTCATGCCTAACTGTTCCCTGAAAATGTCAAACTTTGGTTCCATTATCCAATAAGTAACACTAATATAATAATCAAACATCAGTTTAAAATAGTCATATCTAATTGAGACCCATCATATAATTTAGTCAAATTCGAATTAATCTAATAAGAAAACAAGCAAATTGTTGCCTGCTGAAGGATTGATTCTATACAGGTCAGACTTGTACTGTGGGCAATTAGCTACAGAGCAGAATTAATTCATTTGAACACCAGTTATGAGGTCCTAACTCAAGAGATTAGATTATATAAAGCTTGATGTTTCAAAATGAGATAGAAGTAGAACAATCCGAAAAAGAACATAGAAAAAGACTCTCGAGCTTGCAGACAGGTGGAGAGATTAATTGTCATGGAAGAATTGTTATACCTGCAGCATGTAGGTGACGGTCTCAAAACCTGCACCAATCGACAATTTCAAAGACAGAATCTTTTGTTTGATGGAAGCAAAATTATTTTCAGGTGAAGATAATCCAGTTGAGTTTTCAGAAACACGAACCTCTATGGGGATGGTCTGGGAATCCGGCAGGGGCAGTAACTGCAACAATGCTTTATTCACAATTTTGATTTAAAAATGGATAAGAAGGAAATAAGGAAAAAAACGGAGCAAACCCACCTGAGAATTCATCCAGTGCTAAGAAAGGATCGAAGTGTCTCAGCTCAAGCCTGAAAATTTACCAGGAGCCGCATCAGCTCAGAGTTCTCAGAATTCAGTGATTTAAGGTAACCAATGGAAACCTTTACCCTCCTATGCTTCTCCTGACAATCGCCCCTACGCCTTCATGTTGTGTCCTCGCAAGCAGCTTCCTCACAACGGAGCGCGGCTCGTTGAAGGCGGAAGAACTGGACTCCCATGCCGATGCCTTTGGCATCCTTCTTCGACTTCTGTGCTACAGGAAAGTGGAGGATGGTGAGATTGTGATGAGAAAGCATGGGTTAGCCCTGTGGACATTTATATAGGAGGAGATTTAGAGAGGGAGGGGATAGGCAATGGAGAGAGGATTTCGTGTGGAGACAAGTGGGGGCCACACGGAGGGAAGGTGGCACTTCATATATGAGGTCAGTGTGGCGTTGCCCTGATGCACCTAGAAAGAAATTAATCCGACCACTCAGGATTTGCCATATGTCTAGACTGCGGGCCCATCCCAAGTCTCACATCCCGTGATAATTGAATGATGTCAAGATGTCGTAATCTGCATGTCAAGATGGCCCATCATGCCCACTTTTAGCTCATCCCAGAGATATTATTGATGGGTCATCGCTAGAGAAGCATGACGTAGGTAAATTACATCGCTAGAGAAGTATGACGTGTGGATACTTGTCGAGAGCTGACCACACAACCTAAAACATTTTTTTAGCTTTCCAAGTGTTAAAGTCAACTCCACCTAAATATCGCAACTCAAATTGCTTTATTATTTGTTTGGATATAAGGATTTGAAGAGATTTTTTTATATAGTATGTGGAAAATAAAATATCTATTTTAATTATAATAGATAATTATGTATTTATTACTTTAAAATAAATTTATTATTTATAATTTTTTAATTTAAAATAAATATAAATTTGTTAGGTACACATCTTAATATCGGCTCACATTATATATTCTGTTTAATCATTTTACTCTCAATTTTCTAACTATTTATAAAATTTTTTTAACACAATATATATTATTAATTATCCTTTGATTAATTATATTGTATTATAGATATTAAAGGCACAATATATATTATATTCAAGTCTTTTTTGTAAGTTCGGCTACAATAGTAACCAAAACTTTATTATGTAATAAAAAATAATACTTCTAAATTTCAAAAAATATTTGAAATAAATTTTTTATAAAAATATAATTTACTTAAAATATTACGTATTTTACTTTACTGATTGTTACATGATATTTCGTACTAGTTTTATCCGTAATTCGAATACCATTATAAATATTTTCTTTTTAATAATAGTAATAGTTCTCTTCAAATCATACTACTTTTATATTTACTACTTGCTAAAATCTTTTTCTTTTTTTGATGATTTCTATAAACCGATTAGTTAGGTGCAAGTAATATTGGGAGTTTGGGTTACGAGTTACATAATGTGTAATTTTGAGCCATTTGATAGAGTTATTACATTTAAAATAAATCATGACTTCATGATCCTCTCATATTTCTAACACTTTGTATCTTCTGTAATGCCCAATTCCTTAATAGTTGGGTTTAATCTATGCAATTACCTACCTTATGTCTAGTTTGTCTACAATTATAGTAGTTAATCATCATACTTCATCCATATTGGAACTTTGGAGGGTAGGCATTGAGTAGTCTACCCTTTACATTCAACCACTTTCTAACTCCATTATTGCAATATTATCAAACACAGAAATTTTTTTTATTTCTTGGGGCAAATGTACCATGTGGCCTATTCATAAGTATGTTGGCACCCCTAATATTACTTTATTTGACATAATCCTATAAGTCTCAATTTCTACCATCTTGACCATTCTTTGAGGTAATAACAATATTATCGCTCCATGTAATGCCTTTCTTGTGAAGAGTCATTAGAATTCATTTTTTGTAATCTACCAAATGTCCTAATATACACCATCCTTACCTTAATTTGATATAGGCTCATCCACTCGTGGTGGGGTTTCCCAGCATGTATCTCCTTTTCCTTAAACTTCCCTTATTGTCTGCCAACTCCTTTAGTCGGATAACACATCGATTCCATAAAAGGTTTCTCATATCTTTGCTACTCCATAGTAGGTTGGGTGGTTCATGGTTCACTCCTATAGATTATTTATATAAATGATTTTTCTTATATTAGTATTCTTTATTACTTCCTTCCATACATAAGCTATCATGTTATAAAAGAAAGTATTATCGACTATATTCATATTTTTCCATATTTTCTAAATTTTTTTATTCCCAAAATACCATGTTTTAAAATACATGGACTCCCATATCACTAAAATTGTTACGCCCTAACCACCCAATTCACAAGGGTACAATAACAACTCATCACATCCACTCGATATTATAATAGTGAATACCTTTATTAAGGTAATACTAGAGTGAACAAGGCTCAGAATAAAAATGCATACAATGATTTCAACTGAAATTTAAACTTTTCTTTCATAAAAAATACCTTTAAAAACTCATACAAAATAATTTGGGAATACAACAACTAATAAACATATAAATTAAAACCTTCGTATGCATGTTTCGAGATCAGTACCTCAAGCCACACTAGTGGTGTGCGTGATGTCCGATCTTTGTACTTTATGGACTTCTGCTTCACTTTAATTCATTTTGGGAAGGGGAGTGAGCTCACAACTTAGTGAATATTACTTGTCATACCCCGACTCGATTTACGGCTAGAACCGATATAACAACTGTCATGTACTCTCGATGCTACAGTATTAGGTACCTCACTATAGTTGAACCAAAATGCTCATATTAACTAAATCATCCTAAGATTCACTCAAAAATAAAACTTTTAAAAAATATCTTTTCAAATTACACACCAGGTCATAAAACGAGTCCCGGAAAGTGAGTAGCTATTTTTGACCACTTTTTAATAACCCAAGTACCTTATCTCAAGTTTCTTTCTCCACAAGGGTACTCTTTCCGTGTGCTTCTGTAAGCCCCATCCTCTTGGATCAAGGAAACTAGAAAAGAGATATGGAAATTTTTTAGAAAGAAACTAAGAATTTAAACGAATCAAAATTGGTAGAGAAGGGTTAAAAAGGGAATTTGGAAAACCCCAAGTAGCCAATAGATCACAAAAATCATGGAGAAGAACATGAAGTGGATTGGGTGTGAAAATTGGATCAATTCACCCTAAACCGGACATGAACCGGACTGAACCAGTTCAAAGATTCATTTTTCTGGATCGCAAAAAAATATCAAATTGGAAAATTGAAGACACCATTAGATAGAAAATGAATTTAGATGAATTTAAAATTTTTTAATTTTTGGAAAACTGGTCGAACCGGGCATGAACCGACCAATTTATGATTTTGTGTCACTGAACCCGGTCGGACCGGACTGGTCAACGGTCCAACTGGTCAACAGACTGTTGATAGGTTAGCATCTAATTAGCAGGCATGACCAATTAGCACGCGACACGTGGTGAAGTGCGCTCAGTCAGTCGCTCAATCAATGTCTGGAAGCATTGGCCAATCAATGGGTGACACATGTCCTTAGTGAACGGTCAGAGGAGGAAAATCCACATCAACTGTCATACCCTGACCTAGTTTGGTCAGAGTCTTGTGATCAACCTACCACCCTTCCCTGTACTAATTTAGAATTTCTACCAAATAGACTAAGGAAGGTAAAGACATAGAAGAACACATGTTTTCCATAACAAAATTTTCAAAACATTCAAATGATGGGTTACCTGTTCGCGGTACCTTTGACTTGCTCCCCTAGCTTCTACTCCTCTTGACGAGAAATTTCTCCTAAAAAGGGTTAAATGGGAGGCGGTGAGTTTCTACAACTCAATGAGTGGGAGTTGAGAAGTGAGTTTTCCATAACAAATAGTTTATCAAAACATTTTATACTTTTAGTTGATTGTAATATAAGTTCATCTTTTCTTTAACACTTCCCCTTGCTTGGGAGGCATTTTAGCAAATATTCGCACGTCCTTTCTATCATAGGAAGGGATCACACGTTTGCAGAACAGTCCCCGACTATAACATTTGTGGACTGGAGTGCCTTTACCATCCACCTGAGTAGAGGTTAACAACCCCTACATAGAATTTGAGTGGAAATCATACCTCCGACCCTCAAACCCTAATCATTTCTTCATCTCCGCTTTGTGGGACGATACCTCATTTCTCATGCTGCCTTGGTCTCGGTGCGTAGGAAGCTCTTCGAGCTTCATGACTAACTGGCACAACAAACCCACCCTTATTGCATCCAAGTCGTCCAACAGCTCTTAGGACCCATCAACTACCCCTATTGGTCGTATAGATGCTCCCGGATCCTCATGCATGCATAACAATAGTTTTAAATCATTAACCATGATCTTTGGTGCCAATGGTCCAATGGCCCAGACACTCGACCTGACCTACAGCTGTTTGCCTTAACCAGCCCGTTGACCTAGTCTTGGCGCACTACCACTAGCCCATCGAGCCTTGTCAGTTTTGTCCTGGCCCCGTGGAAAGTCACACAACATTTCTAGTTTTATGAGATTTTTCATGGTTTATTATAATCATGTTTGTCTATGGGTTCCAACCCGTGCACACTGGCCTTAGGCCCTACTTCACCAGTTTTCCAAAACTGGGCCTTT
This sequence comes from Trapa bicornis, assembly GCA_030064425.1. Taxonomy (NCBI): domain Eukaryota; kingdom Viridiplantae; phylum Streptophyta; class Magnoliopsida; order Myrtales; family Lythraceae; genus Trapa; species Trapa bicornis. The sequence goes on along the minus strand of CM057748.1, from coordinate 11,516,444 downwards.
AACCCTATTATTTTCAAATCCAAGGCCTCGAGCTTGTTAGAGCGATTCTAGCCCCCATCATAAACGTCTCCCAAAATGTTTAAGCAGTTTCATGTAGTTACAAGAGACATTCATGGAAAATGATTTTTAAAACTTAAAAATGGTTCTTATCACCCCTAACTGGGTATGATGCTGAAATTTCTACTCACCCGGTAACAATGATGTGGCCGTCCCTATGAGATCTCGATTTGTGGTGCGCTCCCTTGCACCGGTACTTGAACAACTAGCTCTTGCATGGTTCGAGTATACACATAAGGAGAATTGACATAAGGGACCTCATACTTTTGGTATTTGCGCATAGGTCCTCATACTATGCCTTAATTGTATTTAGGTCCCTTAAACTTTATAACCTTACATTTTGGCCCCTAATCTTCGTTTAATCTCAATTAAGTCCTTAGACCTTCCAATTATCCCTCATGCATCCTTAGTCTTTCCAAAATCACCAATTGGCCCTAAATTTTCCAAAATTGCCAATTGGTTCTTAATTTTTCATAAATTCCCAGTTGATCCATAATTTCTCAAAAAATTACCATTTGGTCCCCCATGTAATCCAATTGCCCAATTGGACCTCAATTGTGAGTTAATTTCATGAAAATCCCCCAAATTTACTTAAATTACAATTCATCCCCCAATTTTCCAAAAATCCCCGAATTGCCCAATTTCTCAAAATTTACAATTTGGTCCCTGAATCATAATTTCGTCCAATTGATCCCCAAAACTCGGTTAATTTCCCCCATTTGTGATTTGAATCATCTTTCCTACGTTTACCTCGTCATTTCAAGCTTTGAACCGTTTCATGTTGCGTCTGCTTCTATTTGGCATCAACGTTTGGGACATCCCGCTTTTCCCATTGTTAGTCATATGCTTTCTATTCATCTTTATATGAAAAATATATCTTTGTTGTCATTATGTGAATCTTTCTATTGTGCTAAAATTGTTCATCAACCATTTCCTCTCACTTATTATAAGAGCCTCGCTCCACTCGATCTCATTCATACCGATATATGGAGACCTACTCCCATTCTCTCTCACACCGGCCATACCTACTATGTACACTTTATTGATAATTACAGTAAGTTTTCCTAGTTTTACGTAATTAAGTACTGTTCTTACATTATCTCTATTTTTCAAAAATTTCATTTACAAGTTGAAAATCAGCTCAATTCCAAAATCAAATACTTACAATCTAATGGGGCCAAATAATTTTTATCCAAATCTCTCTAGTCGGAACTACGAGCAACATGAATCTCTTACCGTATTTCATGTCCTCATATGCCTCAACAAAAATGGTTCTGTTGAACGTAAGCATCGCCACATAGTGGATATGTGCCTTACTCTCCTAAGTCATTCTTATGCTCCTGTTAAATACTGGGATTTTGCTTTTAAGACGACCGTATACCTCATCAACCATCTTCCAACTTGGTCTCTTGGGTTTCATTCTCATATTAAGGTCCTCATCCATACTCTTCCTCATTATAAATCTCTTCATGTTTTTGGTTATCTTTGTTTTTCATATCTTCATTCTTATCTTTCCCACAAATTACAACCTCGCTCTTCGCCTTGCATTTTTCTCGTATATCACTTTAATTATGTAGGTTACCGAGTTTTTGACCCTCATACTAGTCGCATTTTTATTTCTCATATTATCTACTTTAATGAGTTTGTCTTCCCATTCTCTCATGCTCCTCCACCCATCCATGACCCCACCCAACACTCTATCGCTACTCTCTTGATTCCCTCCCCTATCCTAGCGCCGCTCTTGGACTCAAGTATGGTTCCTCCTTCTCCTTTAAGTATACATGAGACTTCTCCACAAGCCTCTCCTACGGGTCCGCATCCTCCTCCTTTGCCGGTTCCCCGCATGGTCACTCTCTCTCAGGATGGCTCTCTCCCTCTTCGACGCTTTACTATAAACCCCTCCTTATATGTGGTACAGGCACCTCACACCTTTGCTCAAGCTCATCACCACCCTCTTTGGATGGACTCCATAAAAGTTGAACTCTCTGCGCTTCTTCACAATCATATGTGGGATTTGACTCATGCCCCTCCTAATCATCCAGTTATTGGCTACAAGAGGGTTTACAAGCTTAACGAAAATTCTGATGGTACAATTGCTCGATATAAGGCTCACCTCATTGCCAAAGGTTTCTCCTAGCAACCAGGTCTAGATTATAATGCCACCATCAGCCCAGTCATGAAGCCCGTCACCATTCAGGTCATCCCCTCCATTGCGGTCTCTTCAATTGGCCTATTACACCCTGACCCGGTTTCCCCGGTCAGACTTGCAGACAATTGCCGCATTCTCCCAGTTTTACAATGATGGGCACCTCATCATTGTAAAATCGACTATGTGTAAGGTTAAAAACAAAATATCTCAAATTATTTTCCAAATTAATAAATTGAACCTTTGGAAAGTAAATTTCGGAAACCATATATCAGGACTATATACTGAATGTAAGACATACCTTTGGTTTAGGTTTAGCTTTCCCCATCAACACATGTCCATTTTCACCATTTTTACTTGAAAGGGGTAATCAGAGGGGAATGAGTTCGGCAACTTAGTGAGAGGGCTTTGCTGACACCGTGACTTCATGTCCATAATTTAGCTCATACTCTAAATAGGGTTTCAAGAAGGTTTAGGTAAAATAGGGGTCACTATGGGTAAGCTTGGGGAGATATTAAAGAATTAACTTGTATTTGACAAGTTTGAAATACATTTCTTTCATCAGAAGAAAGTTAGCCTTTGGTCTAACATAACGAGTCTCGAAGATTTAATTGTACTTAAAATAAGCAACAACTCACACACCCGAATATTCACACATACCACTTTTCCATAAATCCCTATTAGTTGGGATTCCACTTAACAAGCCACCACTTGTTTGTTATTAAAAATCGTTCCACATGATCTTAAGTTATCATTTCACCTTATGTTTTAAGTTTAGCACACACAATAATATGCCCATTCTCATCAAAGGGATCACACATTCGCAGAACGGTCCCTTACCGTTCCACTTGTGGATTGGAGTGCCTTTACCGTCCATCTTGATAGAGGTACACTACCTCTACTCTAAGTTTGAGTGGACATCAATAGTCCGACCCTCAAACCCTAATCACTTCATCATGTCTACTTTGAGGGACAAAACCTCCTTTCCCCTACTGCCTCGGTCTCAGTGCGCATGAAGCTCCTTGAGCTTCTCGACCTACTAGACGACAGACCGCCCTTATGCTCCTTGGGTCATCCAACAGTCCTTGAGCTCCATCACTACCTCATGCCAGGTGTCCTGATAACTCGAATCTCACAATGCACAATCAAGAGTTTTTAAGTTATAGCCATTATCTTTGGCCCTCTAGCACAACAGTCTATTGGCTTGGCTTCGGCCCACGTGTACTAGCCAACAAGTTCAACGACCTGGCTTTGGTGGAGAAGCGATTTGGCCCAACAAGCTCAACAACTCAAACTTGGCTCGATGGGTATCACACACATAATTTCCTGTTATTTGGATCTTTTAGCATTACTTATCACATGCTAGTTCTGGACGGATCCATACTCGTGTCCATCGGCCTTGGGCCCACTTTCACGATATTTCCAAAACATGGCCTTGGACCCACTTCTCTTAAAAAAATCGTGGCCTTGGGCCCATTGTGACATTATAATCCCCATACATAATATATTCCCCCAAAAATATTTTTTTAGCTTGATTCACACAGTAAAGGGGAAGTATATTCTCAAAATATTTTAATTAATAAACGATAAAAGACTACAAGTACTATTGCATTATTTGTCCAATCAGTACCGATGTCAGAAATCCCACTCACTATTATCCGAGGACATGTTCGTCCCGGAGGGATTCCCAAATCTTCGTGCTCATCTTGCATGATCATGTATGTTTTGCTCCCTTTGTACCTTCCACTCGGAGTCCGGCAATTGAAGAACCTTGGTTAGTAATTAAGGATCAAAATTTCTCCCGTACTCCAATTAGGCCTTCAGGGGCATTTTTTTTTTTGTAATTTCGACATTCCGATTTACCATCTATCCAAACACATACTTTACCACGCCACTTCTTCTCCTACCAAATGTGCTCTTAGCTGGCATTTTTGGTAATTTCACCCAAAAATCAAGGGTATCTATGTCATTATATTTGAAAATGACACATTTTGAATTTTAATCCTGATGTCGAGCCCACTAATGAAATTTTCATTTGTGCCCTCAACTGATCTGCATTTTCTATGTTGCTAGAAAATCCACAGCTCACTCACTCACCCTTTCTCTCTATAAATTTGAGAACCTCAACTTGGGTTCCGTCGTTCGTCGGTTGTTGTACGTGAGTGCTCCGTTCGCAAGCCTATCCACTACAAAAGTTGACTTGTGCATAGAGAAGAGAGGACCACCATTGCATTAATTCATGGTTGGGGGATCAAGCCCCAATTGACCAACCATATAAAGTATTTTCTTGTGCAAGGTAGCCTGGCTATATAGTCCGATGCAGCTTGGTGCCCAACAAGAAATGCTTTGTACATGAAGAACTCTTTTGCTCCCATCATTTATAACTAAAACTTCAACATATGCTTTTCCATAACCAACTTGTGAAAAGGGGAACTTCAATGGTACTACAGGATGGAACACCAAAATGATAGTTTTACTGTGTGATGAACTTCACATATGTCTCATTTGCCGCATAAATTCATCCATGTTAGCAAGGAATAGGTGAATATATAGAGCATCTTTCCAACCTAAATCATATCCAATAAGCCTTGCTTAAATTTTCCCCAAGATACATTTCAAATGGTTCTCCACTCCTTCCAAAACATTAATGAAAGTTGCAATCAATGACTTGCCCTTTATTTTTGGAACTGAAAATGTAACCCCCTTCTCCAAAATAGTACAATTTAATGCACTAAGAACCTTCTAGAAACATCTAAATCAATCAAGTTGGGTAGCTTGTGCCACATGTGAGAAACCAATCCCCATTTTAAATTAGAAGTCCCTACCATGGGGAGGAAAATTTGTTTTATGACATCTTACTTAAAGCCATTCCATCTACTTTCAAGCAATCTAAGAACCCAACACCTATCAATTTTGGGCAATATTTTGCAAGTGCATCAATTTCATCACCTTGAACATCCATGATTCTTGATAACCTAAGTTTCTTAAGTTTATTGCAGCAAATTGCCATTGCTTTAATGTCATCACTTGTGATCCTCTCATAGAAGTCTGAACCCAATTGGAGACACTTGAGCAACTCATGCCTTACGACAATCAATGAAAGGGTTGCATCAGAAAGTTTTCGACGATAGTCGTCACTAATATCATGCAAGTTATGGGCTTTGAAATATATTATTGCATCTGTTGTGTCAATGCCACAGAACCACCAATTCTAGAGATTAACACAATGAGAAGCTAGTGATAGAGCCAATGCAGAATCACATTTGTATGCTCGAAGATCAAGGAACTCCCATAAACATGGTCAAGTGCTAAGAGCTCTCCAAGCCTTACATGTGGATGAGAGGCTGGCTTGATCCTGATAATTAAGGCTGGAGAACAACTGAATCACCATATCATCAAGCAACAGGGTCCAATCAACATCACATGTGGCAATGGTGTGAGGCTCTAAGGTTGAAACCTCATCCTTGAGCTTAGGATAACTGGGTAGAATTAGTTTTTCTTTCCCATTCTTTGATAACCTCTGATGCACACTGCGACTGCTCATCCTCAATCCGCATAAATTGGAAAATGAATCACAATATTCATCCCTGGCCCAGATTTTTTTTTATATTACCTAGTCGCTTGAGAAGTCCATAGAAGCAATACACACATAATAAAACCAACTAAGACATGTAGATGACCTTGACACAAACACAATTCAACCATGTCCTATAAGCAAGTGGTTTACCCAAACCATCAGGAAATGGAAAAAAAACCCCTTATGCCCAGGTGAAACAGTCGCTTTGAATTGCAAACTTTCTTCTACAATGGGTGAAAGGAAATACTTACTGTCCTCCAAGTCAAATCGGCACAGCTCCAATCAATCATCATATGATACTTACAACGCGATGGACAAAAGAAATGGTGTTGCAAACCTGAATCTAGGACAGGTGTTAGAAGAATTAGAGAGAAGATGAAGAAGAACAGATAGAAACCATAAAGATAAAACGGTTGCTATGGTGATGATGGGGAGGCAACATTGATGGGGAAGAAGTTTTAGGGAAGGTCGGCATTTTGAGAGTATTTTATGAAGGGAATTAGTTTATACTCCTAGGGTTTTTGAAGAAACAAGACTTATATATGGCTTCAAGCAGACATGTCATCCGTCGAGTTTGTCGGGTGGGCTGATCCGAGTCGAGTCGTATACCGCGTCCGACATATATTATTTATAATTAATATGTGTACATACAACTACATACATACATATATATATTTATATTATTTAATTTATCCTTCACAACTTTATATACATGTATTTAATAAATATTTATATTTATTTCCACCTAATTCCTCAGATTTAACTCTATTACTTTGAGTTATTTAAACCTACTAAATTAGAAATAATAAATTAGGTTTGTTTATATCAAATTCGAGATCAAATCAATCATATTTTAAATTTAAAACAAAAATTTTGAAGTAATTTATGATAATTTTTTTCTCAAAAATATTGGTGTTACATGGCCTATCTATCAATTAAACGTAAATAATGCTTTCCTGCATGGTCGCCTTACCGAGAAAGTCTATATGTCTCAACCACTCGGGTTCTCTGACCCCATTTATTCTCATCATGTGTGTCGCCTTCGACGATCACTCTATGGACTCAAACAGGCTCCCTGTGCCTGGTTTCTCTACCTCATCTCCTTCCTTCAAACTCTGGGTTTCTATGGCTCCATTGTTGATAGTTCTCTCTTCATTCATCGCAGTGCTCGTTCTATTATGTTTTTGCTTGACTATGTTGATGATATCCTCATCACAGGCTCGCCTAATATTCCCCTCAAGTCCATTATTTGTGTTCTTTAGTCTGAATTTTCCATCAAGGATTTAGGTCCGGTACACTACTTCCTCGGAATTGAAGTCAAGTACTACTCTAAAGGTATCCACCTTACCCAAACCAAATATATTCATGATCTTCTCTCTAGAGTTGCCATGACTACCTGTGGCCAATCTCTACTCCCATTAGCTCTAACCCTCGTCTGTATGCTCTTATGGGCAATTTACTCTCTAATCTAACCCAATATCGTCAGCTTGTGAGTTCTCTTCAATATCTTACTCTTACTCGACTTAATATCACTTATGCTGTTCACCAAGCTTGTCTGTTTATGCACCAACCCATGAATGCTCATTGGACTGCCCTCAAGTGTATCCTCAGCTATCTCCAAGGTACTGCCCATGTGGAATCCGTTCCCTCGGACCAAAGAAACCAGGAGGAGAACCGACACCAATACTGAAAAATCGAGCCAAATTTAATTAATAGAAATTGGAAAATCCAAAGTGACTAAAAATTCAAAAAAAATTCAAGGAAGAACTGGAAAGTGGAATTCGGGTTAGAACCAGACCGATTTAGGGTGAACTGTACCGAATCGGCATGAACCATAGTGAATCGGTTCACAAATTTATTTTTCTAGGTGGCTTAAAATTGTCAATTTGGGAAATTGAGACACCATTAGATAAAAAATGAATTTAGATAAATTTAGAAAATTTTAAATTTTTGAAAATGGTCAGCGAATTGGCCGATTTTCAAATTTTGGACGGCGAACTCGGGCGGACCGGACCGGTCAACGAACCGATCAATGGATAACAGACAATGGTCAATGGTCAACGGATAGTTGGCACCCCGTCAGCTATCACGCAGACACGGGCAACCAATGAGAGATTATCACGTGTCTGGTCAATAGACAGTTGGCGCCCTGTCAGCACGCCACACAGATATAACAAATCACAGCGTGCCATGTGATATAACAGACACGGGCAACCAATGAGAGACTGCCATGTATCCGGTCAACGGTTGACGCGACAGCCAAGCTAGCACTCCACGTTAGAAAAACTAACAAATCACAGCGTGCCATGTGGCACGACCACCATGTCATCATCTTCAACCTTCAAACACTGATAGAGAGAAGGGAGGAGAGAGAGACATCGGAAAAGCTGGAGTCTCTGGCGACTCAAAAAGCTCTCCGGTCAGGTCGCTGGTGGTCGAGCCTTATGCCGATGGGTAGCCTGAGTAGTGATCGAGTTCCCTATATAAAGAGCACCCCTCCATTTGTTCTCAGCATCCCACAATCGAGTGAAAAAGAAGAAGAGTATATTTTTCGACGAGCTGCAAACCAGAGCTCCGACGATAGGCACAATCTCCACCAAAGAAGCTCCAAAGGGTGGTAATGGAACCGGGGAAGAGTGCTCTAGCTCCAGACACTCTCAAAACGATTAGAGGATGCCCCGAGAAGTGTATAAGGGATCGCATAGTGAAGTCGCTCCAAAGCTCGAAATAACGAGCACCTGCCCGACCCAACCTCGAACCTCTCGGCCCATCCGCTGCCGACATTGATCATCTCTGATCGCCTAAGACCCTCCACAGCACCTTTACAGGCCCTGGTAAGTTTAATTTCGCTCCCCTCATCGGAATTTCTAAGTTTTAGTATTGCACCTCCTAAAACTTCTCTATTCAAATTCCCGCAAGACAGCGGTGAATTGTAGTAGGATTCGGTCCTGCTAGGTTCCCGTCGACTAGCTGTAGCTACCCCCACCTCAAGCTCCGGCCACCGCCCCTCCATCGGTAAGATACACAAGCTTTCTCTCTCTACTGTAAATTTCCCAACGAAGCTCCGAGAGGTGTAAAACTCATCCAAATTCATAAATTCGAAGTGTAGGATGATCAAGGGGAGCTGAATGAGATGAATAGAGGCAAGAATCAATGAAATTAAGGACTTATAGGCCGCCAATTGGATGATGTAAGATCTAAACGTTCATATGCTTGAATTGGGGAAGAAGATGAAGTGCAAATTGGGGATTTTTGGGGACCTTCATGCAATTTTCAAAAATTGGAGGACTGAACGACAATTTCACGAAATTGAGGGTGTTTTCATGAAATTCAAAAATAGGGTGAAAATTGGAAATTTCTAAAAGTTAGGGACCAAATTACAATTTTTGAAAAATTGAGTACTAAAGGTGTGGAACCCGTTCCCTCGGACTAAAGAAACCGAGAGAAGAACTGACTCAATTATTGAAAAATTGAGCCAATTTAATCAATGGAAAATAGTAAGGAAGGGTTAACGTGGGAAATTGGAAAATCCGAAGTGACCAAAACTTCACGAAACCTGTGAGGAAGAATCAGGAAGTGGAATTGCGATTAGAACCGGAACGGTTCGGGGGTAAACTGGACCCGAACCAGACCAAACTGGCATGAACCATAGTAAACCTGTAAACACTATCCTTGGATGATAAGAAAACTGGGGAAAGAACCGGTCATTTTTAATTTGAAAACCAAGTCGGTCTCCTAACCGGAACCGATAGAGAAAGGGCAAACTGAGAAATTTATGGATCCCGAGTGACCCAAATAGTCCCAAAAGTCATGGAAATGGACTTAAGAATGAAAACCAAACTGGTTCAGGTGAACCGGATCCGAACCAGATTTAACCGGTTTGAACTACTATTGAACCGGATGCTAAATTCATTTTTCTAGGTGGCTTAAAAATTCAAATTTGAGATTTGAGGCCCATTGGATAGAAAATGAATTTAGATGAATTTAAAAATTTTTAGATTTAAAAATTTTGGTTGAATTGGGGGTGAAACGACTGGTTTAAGCATTGAACCCGGTTTGGACCAGTCTGGTCTGGTTCGAAACAGTGTTGTCTTCTTCCTTCAGATGACAGGACTGTTCACTCGTCGAAAAATCACGCAGTGCTGATGAAGTTTAAATGTCTCCAGCCAGGGAGTTTCAGGTAATGAATGACCACTATTAAGGTGCCAATCGAATGGCCAGGAAGTCCTCGAGCTTCCTATATAAAGAGCCCATCCTCATTCATCTTCTTTACACTTGAAAACTCCATTCTCTCTCAATTGCTCCAATTTCCAGTGTAGCTTGAACCAGAGCTCCGACTTAGGCATTTTTCTAAGCCAAACAAGGCGAGGTCAAGTTCTTTAGAAACGGGGAGAAGTCAGCTACACGCCTGTAGTCTGCATTTGCTCCGAGAAGAATTGAGATCCTAAGATGAATTTTAAAATTTTCGGGACTCAATTTGAGGAAAAACTGGTGTTAGGGACTTTAGTGACCTAATTGCAAATAAAAGAAAAGTTTGGTTTTCTCATTCATTTGGGATAAATGAGGGCTATTAGGCCAAAAAATAATGAACAATAATGTTCATATCGTGTAGGAACATGAAGTATTGAGAAACCTAGCTAAGATAAGTTCGAGTAAGGACAACAAGTTGGCTAAGAGGAATTTCATTGCATTAACGTGTGAGTGAGATTTTTATATCATAGCAAGTTGGGATGATATGCACCGCGAAAATGAAAATCCACTGGTAAGTGGTATTTTAAACATCACACCTAAGAGTAGTGATGTGAAAATCACGTGGAAAAACTACTTACCGGTTGTAAGTAGATCATACTCGGTTGGTATGATGAAAACTTACTCGAAAGAAGTGGAAGACCCATTCATCAATTGTGAGTGGAGATGTCCTCATACTCGGTTGGTATGATGGAGAGTTGATAATATATATTTTGTCATAAGTGCTCTCCCCTGACTGTGTGCCACTACTTAAACAATTTAGGATACCTTCTTAAAGGGAGCTCGAATAGCTCTGTTAGGCCGGAGGCCTCGATTTTGGAACTTGGAGGCTATTATACCCAAAATTTTTTAATCTCGAACAATGGGCCCTAGGCCGGTTGGCACGAGGAGGAGCTCATAAACAAACATGATTTATATGCCATGAAAACTTAAGTAATTGAATTGTTTGGCCATGGTACCAAGACAGGACCGACATACTCAGTCAATTTACGGTAGTGCGATATGAAAGGTCTCTGGACTAGTCAAGACAAACAACTACAAGTTGAGTTAAGTGTCGGAGCTGTTGGACCAGTGGCACCACAAATTATATGGCATCATGTGAGAAATGTTGATTGTGCATGCACTGTGTTTACGGGACCTTCAAGACGCCCAAGAGGGGTAGTGATGTGTCCTAGGGCCCTGAACGTCCTGGTAGATATAAGGGCAGTTAGTCATACCAAAACCTTGCGAAGCTCGATGTAGCTTCAAGCGCATGAGATGGAGGTGGGGTCAAGATGAGGTCTCTATCCTCATACGGACACGGAGATTTGTTACGAGATTGAGGGTCGGATGTCGCAAACATCCACTCATTCTTAGGGTAGAAGTGGACGTGCTTCTATCTAGGTTGCCGGTAAAGTCGCTCTGACGCCACAAGTGGGTTCAGTGGATGGGCTGGCCTGCGATTGTGTGTTTTACCTTCATGATGAAGGATATGTGTTGGGTGATGACACATTGTGGTTAATAAGAGATGGTGATAAAAATCGGAATTTGAAATGAAAGGGTTTTTGAAAGAGAATAAGGAGTTTGGCACACTTTGAATCAAACATTTTTCCTAAAAGATAAATTTTGAAAAAAAACCTATTCACTGAGTCATTGTTCTCACCCCCTCCCTTATATCCCCTTTCAGGTAACCCCGGAAAGCTTACCCCAAAGACCACCCGCTAATACACTTGTAAGACAGGTATGATCAGTTTAAAATTGTTTGTAGTTTTGATTTATGTCATTACAGGAAAGGTGCAGGTTTAAAGGACGCCTTACTCTTCACGATTTATAAACATGGGACAACCCTTAGTAAATTGGGAGAGTGGCGGGTTGATCACGGGGATCTGACCAAACCGGGTCGGGGTGTGACAACTTGAGTGGTATCAGATCCTATTTTCTCAAATACATAATCAAGACTAGAAACTATAGTAACTAATAGGATTGATTTTAAAATTTTCAGAATTGCTCCAAATGAAGGAACCATGAGAACTAGGACTACAGTCTCCAACATTGCCCAACCACCCCTACTTGTAGAAACTCCCAAAGAACCCCAAACAACTCCTCCTAGCCTCAGCAGGGATCACCAAGGATTGTACGAGGAGTTCACCCATGTATTTGGGCAACCTAACCTCGTCCCTGAGGCAGACACCAATTCTCTGGTTGAACCGAAGGAAGTGCAATCCCATCCTCCCCATGTTAAGCATCCCACTCCAATGGACATTTCCAGAAACCTCAAGACTCTCTGACAACTTGGATGTAAACCTTTCCTCGGAGAAAAGGATGACAGAGCCGGCATGGATTGGCTGGCTAACATCAAGAGGTTGATGGGAATCGTCGGGATACCACTAGAGGATATGGTGATTCTGACATAATTCTTCCTGGAGGGAAGCGCTAAAAATGGTGGTGGGACAATGTCCGAAACCTACATACCACCATCCCCACTTGGGAACAGTTCAAGGAGAGGTACTCAGAGGAGTGCTTGGTGCCCCATCTAATTAACGAGAAGAAGTAAGAGTTCATTTGGCTTCGGCAATGGCTTAACTCCATATCAAAGTATGAGACAAAATTCAACGAGTTAAGACCCTTTGCTCTTGACCTAGCTGGGCTGGCAGACATATGCCAGAGGTTCATGGACAGTCTCAATATGGACATTCGAGACCGTATGGGAGTATTGGGATGCCCCATGATCTGGCAGCCGTAATCAGTATGGCTCACGAGTGTGAGTGACTGGTGCAATCCTGACGTAGTCGAATGGAGCAGACGACCCAAAACGAGGATAAGGGTCCAAACCGTGAGGGAGGACAAAAGGAGCATAATAGTCCAAAATGGGAAAACATAATGGCATTCCAAAGGAGAAGGGACATACCACCACCTCCTCCTAGAATAGTCCCCACCTTACCTCAAGGAAACCCTCGCTGTTCAAAGTGTTAAAGGAACCATGAGGGAGCATGCCTTACCCGCTTTGCATGCGTGCAAGTAGGACATTTTGCAAAGGATTGTCCCACCCTCAGGGAGAACAGGCAGAGGAATACTCTTGGACCACCTCAAGGGAATCCCAGAAGCCTTAGGCTAGACGCTACAGCAAGAGTACCAGCTAGGTTATACAACCTCACCCAAGAGGAGGCTAGAAGAGACCCTAGCACTGTAGTGGGTACATCCCAAAACCCTCCAAATTAGTTCAAGTGAGTCATGTAAACTGAAGATCTTTTTTATTTAATAAAAGAAATTTTTATTCTAAACAATATGTTTCTTCAATTAGGGTTTATACAACTAGGGGACAACAAGTCTATGCCCTTTTTTTACTCCGGAGCTGAGAGATCCTTTATCAAGGAAGAGTTAGTTTCAAGAGTACCCATAGAGCTTACTCCACTAGAACAAAGCCTTAATATCTTTACACCTTTAGGAGAAGGTTTAAATAGGAATAAACAATTAAAGGGATGTGAGATAAAGATTGGAGGAATCCAACTTGAAGCTGACTTGATCCTATTACCCTTAAAGGAGGTTGGAGTAATCCCGGGGATGGATTGGCTGAGTAACCATCAGGCGAGGATGGACTGTGGAAAGAAGACGGTAACCTTACACACTCCCAAGACAAAAGGATTAAAGTTCCAGGGAGATAGAAGGAAAAGTGAAGTACAAATGGTGTCCCATCTGAAAGCTCAAAAGATGATTCAAAAAGGCTGTATAGCTTTCCTGGCCATGCTTGTAGACAAAAAGTTTGAAGAAAAGAGACTAGAAGACATTCCAGTAGTTAGACACTACCCATAGGTATTTCTAGAAGAGCTACTCGGATTACCTCTAAGTCAGCAAGTGGAGTTCACCATAGAAATAATCCCAGGAACAAACCCCATATCTCAAGCCCCATATCGCATGGCTTCGATAGAGTTGAAGGAATTAAAGGAACAATTGGACGAATTACTGGAGAAGGATTTCATACTTCCAATTCAGTCTTTGTGGGGTGCTCCTGTCCTATTCGTAAAGAAAAAGGACGGAAGTATGAGATTGTGCATCGACTACAGAAAGCTAAACCAGGTCACCATCAAGAATCGATACCCCCTTTTATGGATAGATGATTTGTTCGATCAATAAAAAGGAGTAGCTTACTTCTCCAAAATAGACCTTCGGTTGGGCTATCATCAACTCAAGATTCGAGAAGAGGACATCCTTAAGATAGAATTTCAATCTAGATATGGACATTATGAGTTCAGAATGATGTCGTTCGAATTGACAAATGCCCCTACAGCCTTCATGGACCTGATGAACCGTATGTTCCAACCCCATTTGGACAGGTTCGTGATAGTATTTATATATGGCATTTCTTATATACTCACAAACCAGGTCGGAGCATGAAGAGCATTTGGCAATCACCTTGGAAACATGAAGAGGATTTGGATAAGTTCGTGATAGTATTTATAGATGACATCCTTATATACTCACGAAATAGGTCGGAACATGAAGAGCATTTGGCAATCACCTTGAGAATATTAAAGGAATATCAATTATATGCAAAATTCTCCAAGTGTGAGTTATGGTTGTAGGAAGTGGGATTCTTAGGACATAAAGTGTCCAAGGATGGAGTTAAGGTAGATCCAGCCAAGGTGGAATCCATATCGGATTGGAAGGCTCCAAGGAATCCTACAAAAATAAGAAGTTTCTTAGGTCTGACAGGATACTATACATGGTTTGTGCAAGATTTTTCTAAGATAGCAGCTCCTTTAACTTGACTCATTAGGAAGGGAGTTGAGTATAAGTGGGATGAAAACTGTGAGAAGTCTTTCCTGGAGTTAAATACTTGGTTGACAACTGCACCGGTACTTTCCTTACCTAACCCTAATGCGGGAGATAAATCGTCTATAGTGATGCATCCAGACAAGGACTCGAATGTGTCTTGATGCAACAAGGGAAGGTTATCGCTTATGCCTCGTGACAACTGAAGGTACATGAAATAAACTACCCGACTCATGATCTAGAATTAGATGCAATAGTGTTTGCCCTAAAGATATGACGACAATACCTTTACGGGGTTAAGTGTAAGATATACATAGATCACAAGAGACTTAAGTACTTCCTAACTCAGAAAGAGTTGAATCTCCGCTAGAGTAGATGGCTGGAATTGGTTAAGGATTATGACCTTTTGATAGAATATCACCTCGGAAAGGCAAATGTGGTAGCAGATGCTTTGAGTCACAAGTACCAAACTGAGGCGACGCAAGTAAAGATAAATTACATACCCCTGTTGCAATAATTGGGAAGAATGGAGGTGGACCTGAAAATGGACAAGTGGGAAGGGTGCTTTGTGGTAAATGTGATAGTAAGATCCAGTCTCACTGAGTAGATCCAAATTCAACAAAAAGTAGATAAGGAGCTTCAACCCTATTTGGATCTGATTAATAGAGAAACTAAACCGGACTACAACCTGCGCAGTGATGGGGTGTTAACCTACAAGAGTATGGTATGTGTGCTTCAAAGTAAGGAACTTAAGAGATTAATTTTGGAGGAGGCACATGATTCGGTGTATGCTATGCATCCGAGTAGTACCAAAATGTACCGCACCCTCAAACAAGGATATTGGTGGAAAGGTATGAAGAGGGACATTGCAGAATATGTAGCCCGATGCTTATCCTATCAACAAATAAAAGTGGAGCATCAGAAACTGTCAAGACTACAACAACCTTTACCAATTCTAGAGTGGAAATGGGAGCACATCACCATGGACTTTGTCACAGGACTACCTGTGATAAGAAAGGGTTGAGATGCGATTTGGGTCATCATGGATAGATTGACCAAATAAGCTCATTTCCTCCCTATAAGAGTGACAGACACAGTGGAATAACTGGCAGTATTATACATGAAGGAAATCGTAAGACTCCATGGTGTTCCTGTGAGTATAGTATCAGATAGAGATCCAAGATTTACTTCAAGGTTTTGGCCAAGTTTACAAAGTGCCATGGGAACCAAGCTTCACATGAGCACGACGTTCCACCCTCAGACAGATGGGCAGTCTGAGCGAACCATCCAAACCTTGGAAAACATGCTAAGAGCGTGCGTACTCACCATGAACAAAATTTGGGAGGAATATTTGTGCATGGTGGAATTTCTTACAATAATAGTTATTAGGCCAGTATTCATATGGCTCCCTATGAAGCCCTTTATGGACAACCATGCCGTACCTCTCTATTTTGGGAGGTTGGAGGAAAGAATGCTAGAAAGGGCAAAGCTAATCGAGGATGCCAAAGAAAAGATAAAACTAATCAGAAGTCGCCTTAAGACTACATAGGACAGGCCAAAGTGTTACGTGGAAAATCGGAGGAAAGATCTAGAGTTTGAGGTGGGAGATCAAGTATTTCTCAAAGTTTTCGCATGAAGGGGAATACTTAGGTTTTAGCAAAGAGTAAAGTTGAAAACAAGGTATATCGGTCCATATCCCATCATCCAAAGGATAAAACCGGTGGCATATAAGTTGAAACTACCTTCAGACCTGTAGAGAATACATGATGTATTCCACATCTCGGTGCTTCGGAAATATCAGCCTGATCCTAGTCATGTATTGGACCGACCTCCATTAGAGCTGGAAGAGAATTTGACCTATCATACAGAACCGATACGAATCATTGAACAGAGGAACAAGAATTTAAGGAATAAGAGGATTCCTATGGTAAAGGTTCTGTGGCAGAACAGACCCGTGTAGGAAAAGACATGGGAATCCAAAAGAATGATGAGGGATAGTTACCCTCGATTATTTAACATGTAACTATTTTGAAGACAAAACCCCTAAAATGAGGGGAGAGTTGTAAACCCTATCCTTGTATGATAAGAAAACCAGGGAAAGAATCGGTCATTTTTAGTTTGAAAACCTAGTCGGTCTACAAACTAGAACCGATAAAAAATGGGAAAATTAGGAAATTTATGGATCCCCAGTTACCTAAAGAGTCCCAAAAGTCATGGAAATGGACTTAATAATGAATTGGAGATGAAAACCAAACCGGTTCAGGTGAATCGGATCCGAACCGAATTTAACAGGTTTGGACCGGTTTGAACCACTATTGAACTGTATGCTAAATTCATTTTTTCTAGGTGGCTTAAAAAAATTCAAATTTGAGATTTGAGGCCATTGGATAGAAAATTTATTTAGATGAATTTATAAATTTTTAGATTTGAAAATTTTGGTCGAATTGGGGGTGAATCGGTTGGTTTAAGCATTGAACCAGGTTCGTACCGGTTCGTAATAGTGTCGTCTTCTTCCTTAAGATAACAGCTCTGTTCACTCGCCGAAAAATCACGTAGTGCTGGCGAAGCTGAAAAGTATCCGACCAGGGAGTTTCAGGAAATGAATGACTACAATTAAGGCACCAATGGGACGACCATAAGTCCTTGAGCGTTCTATATAAAGAGCCCCTCCTCATTCATCCTCTCCACACCTGAAAACTCCATTCTCTCTAAATTGCTCCAATTTTCGGTGAAACTCAAACCAGAGCTCTGATTTGGGCATTT
Organism: Trapa bicornis; assembly: GCA_030064425.1. Classification (NCBI taxonomy): domain Eukaryota; kingdom Viridiplantae; phylum Streptophyta; class Magnoliopsida; order Myrtales; family Lythraceae; genus Trapa; species Trapa bicornis. Next base: position 11,498,904 of record CM057748.1, on the reverse strand, counting down.
TTTTGAGCCAAACAAGGTGAGGTCAAATTCTTTAGATCTAGGGAGAAGTCAGCTACACGCTTGTGGTCTCCATTTGCTCCAAGAGCTGCTAGAGAAGCGCCGACGTGATTGAACAATAAAGTAACTTCGACGGACCGAAGCTGCCATATTTCGGTCGAGCTGAAATCAGCCAATTTGAGCCCTTCCGAAGCCAAATTGAGCCCTCTCATCACCTCCATAGCCCTCCTACAACTAAATTAGAGCTGAAAGGTAAGCCAATTCGGCTCCACTCTGTAATTTCCGACCGGTGCTAGAGAGAAAACTGGTAGAATTTCGATGATGAAATTCTCACTCAATTTGGCATCAATTAATGCAATTCTTGATCATAGGAGTAACCTAAGGATGCAAGCTATTTTCCCAAATTGAAAGCTCGGACCACCGCGCCACTAACGGTAAGCTTTCAATGCTTTCTCTCTATAAATCCAGTTTTCCGGTGAAGCTCCGTTTGAGCTTATTATGACACCAAATCATGCGATTCAAAGTGCAATTGAATCGCATGAAGGTGTAGGAACTCCAATTTAACTTCAATTTGAACAATTAAACTCATTTGATTGGTCAATTTGATGAAATCAAGTTCGATAGAGTTAGAAGGTTGAAATTTGGGAATTTTGAAAATTAGAGGGACCAAAGTGCAATTTCAAAAAATTGAGGACCAATTGGGCATGATAAAGATGTTGGAGGATCATTTGGGCAATTTTGGAATTTTTTAGGCAAAACTTACCATTTTGTAAAGTAGGGGCAAAATGGTAATTTTGGAAAAGTTGGGGCACCAAATTTGAAATTTAGGAAATTAAACCCCTTTTTGTGAATTTAAATAAATTGAGATCCTAAGATGAATTTTAAAAGTTTCAGGACTCAATTTGAGAAAAAATTGGCTTTAGGGACTTAAAGTTTAAAAAAAATAACTTTAAGGACCTAATTACAAATAAAAGAAAAGTTTAGTTTTCTCATTTATTTGGGATGAATGAGGGCTATTAGGCCAAAAAATAATGAAAAAAAATGTTTATATTGTGTAGGAATACGAAGTATTGAAAAAGATAAGTAAGACAAGTTTGAGTAAGGATAACAAGCCAGCTAAGAGAAAATTCACTACAATAACTTGTGAGTGGAATTTGTATATCATACCAAGTTGGGATGATAAGTACCTCGAAAATGAAAACCCACTGCTAAGTGATATTTTAAACATCACACCTGAGAGGAGTGATGTGAAAATCACGCGAAAAAATTACTTACTGATTGTAAGTAGATCATACCTGGTTAGTATGATGAAAACTTTCTCGAAGGAAATGGAAAACCCGTTCATCGGTTTTGAGCGGAGATGTACTCATACTCGGTTGGTATGATGGACAGTTGAAAATATATATTTTGTCGGAAGTGCTCTCCCCTAACTATTTGCCACTGCTTAAACAAATTGGGAGACCTTCTTGACTGGAGCTCGAATAGCTCTCTTTGGCCGGAGGCCTCGTTTTTGGAACTTGGGGGCTATTATGCCCGAATTTTAAAAATCTTGAAAAGTGGGCCCTAGGATGGTTGGTAAGAGCAGGAACTCGAAAATAAACATGATTTATATGCCATAAAAACTTAATTAATTGAATTGTTTGGCCATGATACCAAGACATGACCGACATACTTAGTCAACTAGCTGCAGTGAGACATGACAGGTCTCTGAACTAGTCACGACAAACAGCTGCAGGTTGAGTTGAGGGTTGGGGCCGTTGAACCAGTGGCACCACAGATTATATGGCATCATGTGAAAAATGTTGATTATGCATGCACTGTGTTTACGGGACCCTCAAGACACCCAAGAAGGGTAGTGATGTGTCCTAGGGCCCTGAACAACCTGGTGGATATAAGGGCAGTTAGTCGTACCATTAGCATTGCGAAGCTCGATGTAGCTTCAAGCGCATGAGATTGGGGTGAGATCAGGATGAGGTATCTGTCCTCATACAGACACGAAGATTTGTTACAAGATTAAGGGTCAGATGTCACGAACATCCACTTATTCTCAAGGTAGAAGTGGATGTGCTTCTATCTAGGTGGCCGATAAAGTCGCTCTGACACCACAAGTGGGTTCAATGGATGGGCTGGCCTGCCATTGTGTGTTTTACCTTCATGATGAAGGGTGTGTGTTGGATGATGACACACCGTGGTTAATAAGAAATGGTGATAAAAACCAAAATTTCAAATGAAAGGTTTTTGAAAGAGAATATGGAGTCTGACACACTCCGAATCAAACATTTTTCTTAAAAGATAGATTTTAAAAAAAAAACCTATTCACTGAGTCATTGTACTCACCGCCTCCCTTATATCCCTTTCAGGTAACCCTGGAAAGTTCACCCTAAAGACCAACTGCTAATACGCCTGTAAGATAGGTATGATCAATTTAAAATTGTTTACAGTTTTGATTTATGTTATTCCAGAAAAGGTGCAAGTTTAAAGGAAGCCTTACTCTTCGTAGTTTATAAACAAAAGATAACCCTTAGTAAATCGAAAGAGTGTCGGGTTGATCATGGGGATCCGACCAAACTAAGCCGAGGCGTGATAGAACCGGGTCTAAACCAGCTATCTTAGATACAAAGTGAATTTAGACGAATTTAGAAAATTTTGAATTTCGGAAACACGGTCGAACCAGGTCCGAACAGGCTGAATTTTTATTTTTGGACAGTGAACCCTATCGGACCGAATCGGCCAGTGAACTAGTCAATGGACAACAGACAACGGTCAATGGTTAACGATCAATGGCTGACAGGGTAGCCAAACTAACACTCAACATTGGAAAAACTGACCAATCACAGCGCACTAGATGGCACGACCGCTACGTGATGGTCTTCAACCTTCAAACGATGACAGAGAGGAGGGAGGAGAGAGAGTTACCGGAAATGCTGGAGTCTCTGACGACTTGAAAAACTCTTTGGTTAGGTCACTGATGGCCGAGTCGGAGGTCAAGTCTTATGTCAGCAGGTAGTCTGAACAATTGTCGAGCACCCCTTCATTCGTTCTCAATATCCCACAATCGAGCAAAGAAGAAGAAGAGTGCATTTTTTTAGTGAGCTGCAAACCAGAGCTCCGGCGACGGGCAAAATCTACACCAAACGAGCTCTAAAAGGTGGTATTGGAACCAGGGAAGAGTGCTCTAGCTCTAGACACTCTCAGAACGACCGGAGGATGCCTAGAGATGTGTGCGAGGGATCACACAGTGAAGTTGCTCTAGAGCTCGAAATAGCGAGCTCCTGCCCACTCCAACCTCGACACTCTTGGCCTTTCCGTCACCCGCATTGGCACCTCTGACCGCCTAAGACCCTCAACAACACCTCTACAGGTCCCAGTAAGGCCAATTTTGCCTCCTCTCGTCGAAATTTCTAAGTTTTAGAGCTACACCTCCCAAAACTTCTCTCTTCAAATTCTCGCAGGACAGCAACAAATTGTAGCTAGATTCGGTCATGTTAGGTACCCCTTGACTAGCTCTAGCTGCCCCAACCTCAAGCTCTGGCCACCGCCCCTCCGTCGATAAGATACGCAAGCTTTCTCTCTCTACTATAAATTTTCCGGCGAAGCTCCGACGAGGGTTAAAACTTAACAAAATTTGGCAATTCAAAGTGTATGATGATCGGGGGGAGCTGGAGGAGACAGATAGAGGCAAGAATCGAGGAAATTAAGCACTCATAAGCTGCCAATTTAACAAGGTAAGATCCGAAGCTTCATATGCTTGAATTGAGGAAGAATATGAAGTGTAATTTAGGGATTTTTGGGGCCCTACATGCAATTTTTGAAAATTGGAGGACTAAAGGACAATTTCACAAAATTGAGGGTACTTTCATGAAATTCACCCCAATTGAGGGTCAATTGGGCAATTTGGACAAATTTTGGGCAAATTGGTGAAATTAAAAGAGTTGAGGATCCAAATAGAATAATTAGAAACCCAAGGGGGCTTAATAGAGAATAAAAGAGAAATCAGGGACCTAGGTACAATTTAAGCAAAATACGGGGTCCTAGGTGCAAATATGAGAGAGTGTGCGACCTTTTCCTGATATGAACGCCAGTACCATGCAAGAACAGATTACTCGAGCACCGGACCCTGAACCATGGAGAGAGACTCTACCAGCGTGACCCCGCCAAAATCACTAGGTGAGTGGGAACCGCTATAACATTAATTCCGGTTGGAATGACGGTTCAGCTTTGAAAACTATTTTCTCGAAATTAGCCTTCCTTGACTGGGTGACTTTGCTTAAAACATTTGGGAGCTAATTCCGGTCTTAAGCTCGAGATGCCACTGGCCTAAGGCCAATGTATATGGGTGTGGACCCATCCAAAATGGATATGTGATATATATGATGTTAAAAGATCTGAATAATGGGAACCTTGTGTGATATTCCTCAAGCCAAGCTGAGTTATCTAGCTTATTGGGCCAAACCACTTCTCTGTCGATGCTAGGTCGTCGAACCTGTTGGGCTAGTACGCGTAGGCTGAAGCCAATCCGGCATACTGTTGTGCTAGATGGCTAAAGATAAAGGTTATAATTTAAAAAGACTGTTGATTGTGCATGTACTCTAATGTTCAAGCCATCAGGACACCTAACAGGAGGTAGTGATGGAGCCCAATGATTGTTGGATGACCAAGGGTGCATAAGGGCGGTTTTGTCATGAAGCCGAGTAGATTCCTGCTCATGGAGACTGATGTAGTAGGGGAAATGAGGTCTCATCCCACTAAGCATACATGGTGAAGTGATTGGTGTTTGATATGTCAGACTATTGATGTCCACTCAAACTTCGGGTAGAGGCAATGCTCCTCTATCAGGGTGGACAGTAAAGGCACTCCGGTCCATAAGTGGCACGGTTGAAAACTGTACTATGATTGTGTGATCCCTCCAATGATAGGAGGGCGGTTGTTGACTGTGTGAAGTGTGTATATAATGGCAAACAGAAAAATTTAATGGACAAATAAATAAATTAAAGCAAACGTTATAGTAGTTTCCCTCACTAGTATTTTTACTCATCCCCCTCTCTCACCTCTTTTTTTAGGATAATCCCTAGACGAAAAGTACCGGATGCGCTTAGGCCCTTATGGTATGCTTCCTATCCCCAACCTAAAGTAAGGGTTTGAATGTAAACACACATTTACCTTCCATGTCTCATTTGGGTAGGAAAACCCAAATGACGTGGGAAAGGGTGGTGGGTTGATCATGGAGTTCGACAAAACTGGATCAAGGCGTGACAACTTGAGTGATACTAAAGCATAACTTTCCTGCTAGGTTTTTCCCAACCCATCCTAATCCTTGATTCTCGGTACCCCTCGTAGAAAACATGAACAGAAACACTCTCGATAAGTATATCCCCTGGATACATGCCATGGAATAGAGGGTTGAGGTGCTAGAAGAGCCCATACCATGGGATGCACCTCGAGATATGACCCTTACTTACTCGATGGAGGATGAAGTATCCCCACCTAGGGAACCAGACCTGGCTCAAATTCAAGTGGAGACCAAAAGAAATTTCTAGGAGGCGTATGCTAACTATGTGAGGGTTTTTCACTGAATCCCCCCAATCCACAGCAATGCTTGTCCTACAGGCCCCATACAACACGGCCACAACATTGCTGTCTTACGTCGATATGGGATAGACAAAGCACCATTCGTGCAAGCTAGGAGTGCCCCTAGCATATCTACATCCATGAAATTAAAAGAACCGAGCATGAATTCGGGCCCCCGCTACATAAGATACTAAGGGGGAGAATGTCTGCCTAGGAGGAGGAGGCACATCCAGACACCTAATGCAACATCTCGCCACCCTCCTAGGTATAACTCTAGGTCGGTCAACTGGAGAGGGTATGAGAAAGGCAATAGATTCCAAAAATTTTGATTGTAATAAACCCTAACCGGGATTTTTCAGTCCAATAAATAAAAGATTTCAAATATTTTTAAAGGAAGCACCCAAACTTCTTAACCAACCCTCAAAACCATGAAACTATAAAGGCACCTGAAGTGCCAAGGAACCCTAAAGGAGTAAGCAAGAGCTAAAGCCAACCTAGGTTAAACCATGGCCATCCTCGAATGGCAAAGTAGGGAACCTTGCAGAAGAAGTTAAGATGAGATATCATGCGCAAGCCAACGGGAACCCTAAGATAGGATCAAAGACCAAAGAGGGGATGTTAAGATTGAAGGTAAGAAGGCGGACTAGGAATGGCATCAGGGCAAAGGTCCAACATGAAAAGACCTAACCTCCCCATGGGAGCATAGCAAGGAATGACCAAGATAATCGAGGGATGACAACACAATACCCAATAATGAGGGACCGAGAAGCAAGCCGTGTCGAATGTGTGGAACATCCTGACACCAAAAACCAAGGGAAGGCAAAAAGGAAAGAACAAGCAAGCATGGAAACTCTTAAGTCATATTAGGCAATTACATAAGGGAGTCATAACGAGAGACTCGAAAATCAAGGAGGACACCGAATCAGGAAGACAAGTCAACCTATAAGCTGGAAAGCACGGGAGAGGCACGAACCCCAAAACGTGAAGAAGAACCCAAACCAAAGAAGGAAGGATTGACACTTAGGCCCGACAACCTCAAAGGAGGAGCTGATAGTCTGACAATTTGAAGTGAGACAATGTTCCAGATAAAGCAACCGAGGACCAGCAAGGGAGGACCCCTAGGTCCTCGAGGGCGGAACATGAGACCACACCTTAGAAATAAGTCAAGGAAGCCTCTTGAAACCCTCACTAGTCCCACGTGGGAAGCAAACTTCACAAGAGGGAGAAGTTCCTCGAGGATGACTTCGATAAGAATGGGATAAATCTGAAGGAGTACTGCCATTACAAATTTGCAAGCATAATGACCCCTAGGCCAAGAGAGAAGGGAGGGACAGGAAAAAGAAAGGACCCTCACTAGCCGGAAAACGGCAGCAAATACACAAACGGACAGAAGTAGGAGGACCGGTGAGTCGATGGGATCCACCCGGGCCTGGAAACCCGGTAGTTGGGGATGGGCAGACATCATAAGAGGGAAGGGAATAAAACCAATAAACCTAGGAAAACCCAAACTCAAATAAGGAGTTGGACATCTATACTCCTGGGGACATCGGGGCACAGGCGGGACATATGGAATCAGAACCCAAGAAGTAAAAGAGCAAAGCAACGAAGTGACCTATTTAAGGCAGAGGACGAGAATAAGGGGGAGTACACTCTAAGGATGAGAGTGAAAGTGTCTTACTCCAACCTGGTTTGGTTAGATCCCCATGAGCAACCCGCCACTCTCACAATTTATTAAGAGTTTCCCATATTCTAAATCGCAAACAATAAGGTGTCTTTTTACCTATATATTTCCTCGAATAGCATTAATCAAAACTGAATATATTAAATCTTACATACCTATCTTGCAGGTTTGGCTACAGGAAAGTCTTTAGGGTTATTTTCCCTTGGTTACCTAAAAAGGGGTAAAGGGAGGGGTTGAGTTCTACAACTCAGTGAATGGGTATTAGAAGTGAGTTTTCAAAAATAGCTTCAATTAAAGTGTGCCAAAAATTCTCATTTTCTTTACGGATGATTTTTCCTCAAATTCTGGTTTTCAAAAACCCTTTTCCACATTTTTCACATTAGGTGTGTTTAACAGTCAATACACGCCCTTCATTAGGAAGGGATCACATATTCGCAGGACAACCCATCCACTGTACCCACTTGTGGCTTGGAGCGACTTTACCGGCCACCAAGATAGAAGCACGTCTACTTCTACCCTAGGTCTGAGTGAATGTTCACCACATCTGACCCTCAGACCTGAAAACAACTCTGTGTCCGTATGAGGACAAAGACCTCATCCCGAGCCCAACTCGGTATCATGTACATGAAGTTACATCGACCTTCTCTAATTGCTGGCACAACAAATTGCCCTTATCTCTACCAGGTCGTCCAGTAGCCCTTAGGACGCATCACTACCCCTATTGGGCGTCTTAATGGTCATGTACCTCAAGTGCATACACAAACAATAGTTTTTCCACAAAGCCATTTATCTTTGGTGCCACTTGTACACTGACCTCGACCTTCAACTCGACCTACAGCTGTTTGTCTAGGCCGGTCCGTCGACCTAACCCTGACGCACTGTCCCCAGTCCATCGAGTATGTTAGTCCTGTCTTGGTACCATGGCGAAATCACATATCCATTTCATTAAGAGTTTTCATGGCTTTCATATCTCATGTTTGTATACGAGCTCCTGCTTGTGCCAACTGGCCTTGGGCCTACTATTTGTGATTTTTTTAAACCGGGCATTTAGCCCCACATGTTCCAAAACTGAGGCCTTTAACCTATCTGAGCTGTTCTAACTCTTGCCAAGAAGGTCTCCCAAAAAGTTTAAGTATTGGCACATAGTCAAAAGATAACACTTCTCACAAAAACATCTTTCAATTCATCACACCAACCGGGTGTGATGATATCTCTGCTTACAACCGGCAAGTGAGTTTTCTTCTTCCTTAAAGGAAGTCCATCATACCAACTGGGTATGATTTTCTCTACTTACAACCGGTACGTAATTTTTCGCTTAGTTCCCACATCACTCCAACCGGGTGTAATGTTAAAATCCCACATATAAGTGGTTTTTCATTTCTGAGGTGCTCTTCATCCCAACTGGGTATGATGTGAATAAACCCACTCATCCGTTAACCGTGACGTGTCCATCCTCAGTTGGTTTTCTAAGTTGACACGAGCTTTCTCTTTTTAGCGTTCCGATCACAGTTGTCCCTACACTAATTGGGCAGCCTTTTCACTTAAGGTTTGGCATAAAAACCTAGGCTCACAATTTATCGATAAATTGAATTTAGGTCCCTAAAGTTTGTTTTTATTAACTTAAGGTCCCTAATGCAAACCTTTGCCTAATTTGACTCCCAAAGTTTTCAAATTTCCCTTTGAGTACTCATTTTACTCAAAAATGTATAAGGGGCTTAACTTTCCCAAATTTTCAATTTTTTCCCCAACTTTTTGAAAATTACCATTTTGCCCCTACTTTCCAAAAATGGCAATTTGACCCCAAAATGTTCCAAAAACTAACCAATCGGTCCTCCAACATCTTTTCCATGGCCAATTGGCCCTCAAGTTTGGGAAATTGCAATTTGGTCCCTCAATTTTATGAAATCCCCAAATTTCCCCAAAAGTGTCCTCCAATTTCTCCCTTTCAAACTAGCCGAATTTGATTTCATCAAGTTGACCATTCAATCGAGGTCAATTGCTTCAATAGGAGGTATAGTTTAGTTTTTACACATCCATACGATTCAATTGAGCTTTGAATCGCATGAATTGAGGCTGAAAAGAGCTCAAACGGAGCTTTATTGGAAAACTGTGCATAGAGAAAGAAAGCTACAAAAGCTTACCATCGGAGGTGTGGTAGTCTGAGCTTTCTATCTAGGCAGTTAGCTCTCGTTCTGAAGTTTCTCCTAGGATCAAGAATTGCAACAATTCATATTGAATTGAGGGAGAATTCATTTAGTGAAATTTTCACAGTTTCTCTCTCTAACATCGACCGGAAATGACAAAGGGGATCGAATTGGCTTACCTTTCAGCTCAATTAAGGTTGTATGAGGGCTGTGGGGATGTTGGAAGGGCTAAATTTGGCTGATTTCAGCTCGGCTAAAATAGGGCAGCTTCGATCAGTCGGAGCTGCTTCACTATTTGATTATGTCGGCGGTTCTCCAATGAGACTCGGATTGAACGGAGGTTGCTATCAGATAGATGACTTCCCATGGAGTCTAAAGAACCCGACCTCACCTTCTGAAGTTGATAAAACTGTCCAAGTCAGAGCTCTAGTTCTTTCTTCACCAGAAAATGGAGCAGTTGAGAGATAATGGAGTTTTCAGGTGTGGGGAGGATGAATGGAGAGGAGATCTTTATATAGGGAGCTTGGGGACTCTCTGCACGACCGTTTAGCATCTTAGTCGTGCTCATTTATGACCTGAAACACCCTGAACGGAGGCAATTCATCTTCACTGGCACTGTCCATTCTTCCATTGAATGAACAGTATTGTCATCTGAAGGAAGAACACGACACTGTTCCGAACCGGACCGGACTGGTTCGACCGGGTTCAATGCTTAAACCAGCCGATTCAGGCTCAATTCAACCGAGTTTTTCAAAATTAAAAATTTCTAAATTCATGTAAATTCATTCTCTATCCAATGGTGGCTTCAATTCCTCAATTTGAATATTTTAAGTCACATGGAGAAATGAATTTAGAAACCGATTCAATGATGGTTCAAACCGGTAAAATCGGTTCAGGTCCAGTTCAGCTGAAGTGGTCTAGTTTTCTTTTCCAATTTGTCCCAAAGTCCTTTTCCATGACTTTCATGACTCTTTAGGTCACTTGGGATTTATAAATTCCCTTTTTTCCCTTTCTCTACCAATTAAGGTTCATGAACCGACTCGGTTTTCTCTTTGGAAATGACCAATTCTTTTCCTGATTTTTCTTATTTATAAAAGGAAGGGGTCTACAACCCTCCCCTCCTTTTAGGGGGTTTGTCCCCAAAACAATTACATGTCAAATAACTGAGGGTACCCATCCCTCATAATGCTCTCAATTTTCCATGTCTCCTCTTGCGCGGGTTCGTTCTGCCAAAGAACCTTGACCATAGGAATTCTCTTGTTCCTTAAGTTCTTGTCCCTTCGGTCAATGATTCGCACCAGTTTTGCTTGATAGGTCAGGTTCTCTTCTAACTCTGATGGAGGTCAGTTCAACACATGGCTAGGATCAGGCTGGTACTTCTAGAGTACTAAGATATGGAATACATCATGTATTCTTTGTAAGTCTGAAGGCAATTCTAATTTATATGCCACCGGTCCTATCCTTTGGACTATTATGTAAGGACCGATGTACCTTGCTTTCAACTTCCCCCATTGTTGAAACCTAAGTATTCTCCTCCATGGAGATACTTTTAGGAACACTTGGTCTTCCACATTAAACTTTAGATCTCTCCTCCGATGATCAGCGTAGCTCTTTTGCCTGTCCTGAGCAGCTTTAAGTCAACTCCTTATTATCTTAATCTTTTTGGTGACATCCTCTATTAGCCCGAGCCTTTCCAGCTTCCTTTCTCCCACATCTTCCCAAAATAAAGGGGTATGGTATGGTCATCCATAAAAGACCTCATAAGGGGCCATTTGAATACTGACCTGATAATTGTCATTGTACGCAAACTCCATCAGGCACAAGTATTCCTCCCAACCTTTATCCATGGTGAGTATGCATGCCCTTAGCATGTCTTCTAGGGTTTTGATTGTTCGCTCAGACTGTCCATCAGTCTAAGGATGAAATGTCGTACTCATGTGGAGCTTAGTTCCAAAGGCAAGAACCTTGAGGTAAATCTAGGGTCTATATATGACACTATGCTCACCAGGACGCCATGGAGTCTCACTATCTCCCTCATGAATAAGATGGCTAGTTGTTCCACTGAATCCATCACTCTTATAAGTAGAAAATGGGTGGACTTGGTCAATCTGTCCACAATGACCCAAATTGTGCCTTGTCCCTTCCTAGTCACAGGTAGTTCCGTGACAAAGTCCATAGTAATGTGCTCCCATTTCCATTCTGGGATTGGAAAGGGTTGTAGTAGTTCTCATGGTTTCTGATGCTCAGCTATAATCTGTTGATAGGACAAGCATCGAGTTACATATTTGGCAATATCCCTCTTCATCTCTTTCCACCAATAACCTTGTTTGAGGGTGCGGTACATCTTAGTACTGTCAGAATGCATCGCATAAACAAAGTCATGTGCCTCTTCCAAAATTAACCTCTCCAGTTCCTTATCTTGAGGCACACATACTCTACCCTTGTAGGTTAGTACTCCGTCTCCTCGAAGGCCATAGTCTAGTTTTGTCCCTCTATTGATTGGGTCCAAATAGGGTTAGAGTTCCTTATCCATGTTTCGTTGGACCTTAATTTGCTCTATTAGGCTGGGTCTCACCACCACATCAGCCAACAAGCATTTCTCCCTCTTGTCCATCTGAAGGTCCACCTTCATTCTTCCCAACTGTTGCAACAATGGTAAGTACCTTATTTTTATCTGCGTTGCCTCGGTTTGGTACTTGTGACTTAGGTTATCTACCACTACATTGGCCTTCTAGGGGTGATACTTTATCACAAGGTCAGAATCTTTAACTAATTCCAGCCATCTCCTTTAGCGGAGGTTCAACTCCTTCTGAGTTAGGAAGTACTTAAGACTCTTGTGATCAGTATATATTCTACACTTAACCTCGTATAGGTAGTGTCGCCAAATCTTTAGGGCAAACACTATTGCAGCTAATTCCAAGTCATGGATAGGGTAGTTCCACTCATGTACCTTAAGTTGTCATGAATAGTAAGCAATAACCCTTCCTTGTTGCATCAATACACATATGTGTCCTTGTCCGGATATGTCACTATAGACGGTGTACTCCCTCGCACTTGGGTCAGGCAGGTAGAGTACATGTGCTGTTGTCAAATGGGTCTTCAAATCCAAGAAAGATTTCTCACAGCTTTCATCCCACTTATACTATACTCCTTTCCTAGTGAGACAAGTCAAAGGGGCAGCTATCTTAGAGAAATCTTACACAAATCATCTATAGTATCCTGCCAAGCCTAAGAAACTTCGTATCTCCGAGGGATTCCTAGGTGCCTTCCAATCGGATATGGCTTCCACCTTTTCCGGATCTACCTTGACTCCATCCTTGGACACTATGTGCCCTAAGAACCCTACCTCCTGCAGCCAAAACTCACACTTAGAGAATTTTGCATATAAGACATTTTCTCGTACTATCACCAAGGTGATAGCCAGATGCTCTTCATGCTCCAGCCTAATTCGTGAGTATATGAGAATGTCGTCTATAAATACTATCATGAACTTGTCCAAGTGTGGTTGGAACACTCGATTCATTAAATCCATGAAGGTTGCAGGGCCATTTGTCAAGCCAAAAGGCATCACCCTAAACTCATAATGTCCGTCTAGGGACCGAAATGCGGTCTTAGGAATATCTTCCTCTCAGATTCTGAGTTGGTGATAGCCTGATCAAAGGTCTATTTTGGAGAAGTAAGTTGCTCCTTTTAATTGGTCGAACAAGTCATCAATCCGTGGAAGGGGATATTTGTTCTTTATGGTGACCTAGTTCAACTTCCGATAGTCTATGCATAGCCTCATGCTCCCATCTTTTTCTTTACAAATAGGACTGGTGCACCCCATGGAGACTGACTAGGGCATATGAAGTCCTTATCTAATAGCTTGTCCAACTGCTCCTTCAATTCCTTTAGTTTTGTTGGAGCCATGTGATAAGGGGCTTGGGATATAGGGTGTGTTCCTTGGATAACTTTTATGGGGAATTCCAATTGTCAGCTTGTGGGTAGTTCGGGTAATTCCTCTAAAAATACCTCTGGATAATGTTTAACTACTAGAATGCCTTCTGGTCCCTTTTCCTCTAACTTCCCATTTATGATCATTGCCATAAGAGCTTTACAACCTTTCTGTATCATCTTTTAGGCTTTTATATGGGACACCATATGTACTTCACCCTTCCTCTGGTCTCCTTAGAGTTGCAGTCCGAGTGTCTCGGGAGTGTGGAAGGTTACGATCTTCCTTCCATAGTCCATCCTAGCTTGATGGGTACTTAACAAATCCATTCCCAAGATTATTTCTACCACCCTTAGGGGTAATGGGATCAAATCTGCTTCTAGTTTGATTACTCCAATCTTTATCTCACATCCCTTCAATTGTTTGTCCCTATTTAACCCTTCTCCTAAGGGTATGAGGATATTAAGACTTTGTCCTAGAGAGGTGAGTTTTAGGGGTAGACTTGGGATTAGATCTTCTTTGATGAAGGATCTTTCTGCTCCCAAGTCGAAGAGGGCGTAGACCTTTCGTCCCCACAAGTGTACATACACTGATTGAAGAAATGCATGCTTTTAGAAGAAAATATTTCCTTTATTGAATGAAATTCAATTTATAGGTTTTTCTCAATCTTAGTTGGGAGTGTTTTGGGAAGTACCCGCTACGGTACTAGGGTCTTTCCTAGCCTCTTCCTGGGTGTATACCCTAGCTGGTACTCTGGCTGTGGCGTCCTGCTTGGGAATCCTGGGGTTCCCTTTGGGGTGGTCCAAGCATGTTTCGTTGCTTGTTCTCCCTAAGAGTGGGGCATTCCTTTGTAAAGTGCCCCACTTGTCCACATGCAAAATAGGACAAACAAGCTCCCTCATGGAACCTTTAGCACCTAGGACAACAAGGGTTTTCTTGTGGTAGGGTGGGGATTATTCTCTGGAGAGGTGGTGGCACATCCTTCCTCTTTTGAAATCCCACTCTATTTCCCCATCTTGGACCATTATGCTCCTTCTGTCCACCATGACGGCTTTGGCCCTTGTCCTCCTTCCGGTTTGCCTACTCCATTCGGCGGCGTCGGGTCTGTACCAGTCAGTCACATTTGTGAGCCATATTGATCACCGCCGCTAGATTTTTGGGGTATCCTAGTACCCCCATTTGGTCTCATATATCCATATTGAGACCGTCCACAAATCGCTGTCATATGTTTGTCGGTCCGACCAAGTCAGGGGCAAAGGGTCTTAACTCATTGAATTTAGTTTTGTACTTCGATATAGAGTTAAGCCCTTTTCAAAGTTGGAGGAAATCCTACTTCTTCTTGTTAATTAGATGAGGAGCCGGGTACTCCTCTACGTACCTATCCTTGGATTGTTCCCAGGTGGGTGTGGAGGTATGTAGGCTTCGGACATTATCCCACCATCTATTGGCACTACCCTCTAGGAAAAATTCTGTCATGGTCACCATGTCCTCTGGTGATTTCCTGACTATCCCCATCAACTTCTTGATGTTATCCAGCCAGTCCATGGTGGCTCCAGCATCCTTCTCTCCGAGGAAAGGCTTACACCTAGAGAGTCTTGAGATATTTGGCGATGCCAACTAGAGGAGGATGGTTAATAGGAGGAGGATGAGATTGTGCTTCCAATAGTTCAGCTCGAGAGTTGGTGTCCGCCTTAGGGACGAGGTTAGGTTGCCCAAATACTTGAGTTAACTCCTCATACAATCTTTGGTATTATGAGCTTAGTTCAAGTGGAGTTTTTTGGGCTCCTCGGGGAGTTTCCACAAGAAGAGTTGGTTGGGCAGTGTCAGAAACCGCGACTCTTGTTCTCTTGGTTCCTCTCTTCGGAGCCATCTAAAATTTTAAAATTTATTCCTATTAGTTACTATGATATATAGTCTTGATAATGTATTCAAGGAAACAAGCTCTGATACCACTCAAGTTGCCACGCCCCGATCTAGTTTGGTTGTATCCCCGTGAGCAACTCGCCACTCTCACGGTTTATTAAGAGTTTCCCTATTCTAAATCGTGAAGAGTAAGCCATCATTTTACCTGTATCTTTCCTATAATAGCATTACTCAAAATTGAACATAAATTTTACATACATGTCTTAAGGTTCAACTACAGATAGATCTTTAAGGTTAGTTTCCCTTGATTTCCTAAAAAGGGGTAAAGGGAGAGGGTGAGTTCGACAACTCACTGAATGGGGTTTGGATATGAGTTTTCACAAAAACAACTTTAATCGAAGTGTGCCAAACTCCTCATTTCCTTTAAAAACATTATTTCCTCAAGTTCTGGTTTTCAAAACCTTTTTCCAAGGTTTACCAATTCTTTTCCAATGGTTCTCAAATTTTTTCCAAGGTTTTCAAACCACTTTCCCATTTCCATATTAGGTGTGTTTCACAAATAACACACGCCCTCCATCAGGAAGGATACACACACATTCGCAAGATATAGTTTTGTTGACTGCACACACTTGTGTATCCGAGTGTCTTTACCATCCACCTAGATAGAAGTCCCTGACTTCTACCCAAAGTCTAAGTGAACGTCTCCAACGTCCTACCCTCATACCCAAATTACTCCATGTCCATATGAGGACGGAGACCTCATCCCGACCTCACCCTAGTCTCATGTGCATGAAGCTACGTCGAGCTTCCCTGACTACTAGTACGACAAACTGCTCTTATCCCCACCATGTCGTCCAGTAGCCCTTAGGATGCATCATTACCCCTATTGGGTGTCTTGATGGCCTTGAACCTTAAGTGCATGCACAAACAATAATTGTTTTTTCATAATTTCTTTTTACTTTGGTGCCACTGGTCCAACAGCCCCGACCCTCAACCCGACCTGCAGTTGTTTATCTAGACTGGTCAATCAAACTGGTCCTGACGCACTACCGCTAGTCCATCGAGTATGTCGGTCCTATCTTAGTGCCATGGCCAAATCACATCATTCATTAAAATTTTCAAGGCTTATCATCATGTTTGTTTACGAGCTCCAGCTCGTGCTAACTAGCCTTGGGCCCATTGTACGAGATTTTCAAAACCGGGCATTTTTGCCCCCAAGTTCCAAAACTGAGGCCTCTAGCCTATCTGAGCTTGCTGAGTGACCTAAGGAGTCATGAAAGTCATTGGAAAGGATTTTAGGATGAATTGGAAGTGAAAACTAAACTAGTTTAGGTGAACCGGACCTGAACCAGTTTGAACCACTATTGAACAGGTTTCTAAATTCATTTTTCTAGGTGACTTAGAAACTTTAAATTGGAGAATTGAAGCCACCATTGGATAGAGAATGAACTTAGATGAATTTAGAAATTTTTAATTTTGAAAAACTATGTCGAATCGGGCTTGAACCAGTGAGTTTAAGCATTGAACCTGGTTCGGAACAATGTTGTCTTCTTTTTTCAAATGACAGCACTGTTCACTTGCCGGAAAAGCAAGCAGCATCGACAAAGATGAAAAGTCTTTGTTCAGGATGTTTTTGGCCTTGAATGATCACCATAAATCTGCCAATGGGACGACCAAGGAGTCCCCAAGAATCCTATATAAAGAGCCCTTCCTCATTCATCTCCTCACACCTGAAAACTCCTCTCTCTCTCTCTCTCTCTCTACTACTCCAATTTTTGGTGAAGGTCGAACCAGAGCTCTAACTTGAGCATTTTTATGAGCCAAATAAGGCGAGGTTGGGTCCCTTAGATTCGATGAGAAGTCAACTACCTGATGGTAGTCTCCATTTGCTCCTAGTATTGTCGGAGAAGCGTCGGCGTGATAGAATAGTGAAGCACCTCCGACGGACCGAAGCTACCCTATTTTGGCCGAGCTAAAAATGGCCAATTCGAGCTGTTCTCAGACCAAACCAAGCTCTCCAAACACTTTCATAGCCCTCATACGACTGAATTAGTGCAGAAAGGTAAGACAATTTCGCTCCTCTTTGCAATTTTTTATCAGTGTTAGAAAGAGAACCTATGAAACTTCACTAACCAAATTCTCACTCAATTCGACATGAATTGATGTTATTCTTTATTCTAAGAGAAACCTTAGAATGAGAGCTATCTGCCCAGATCGAAAGCTCGGACCGCCGCACTCTCGACGGTAAGCTTTTAAAGCTTTCTCTCTCTAAGTTCAATTTTCCGACTAAGCTCTGTTTGAGCTCAATTCAGATCCAAATGATGCGATTTAAAGTTCTATTAAATCGTGTGGAAGTGTAGGAACTCAATTTTACCTTCAATTTCAACAATACCCAATTGAATGGTCAATTTGATAAAATCAAATTCAGCTAGTTTGAAAGGGGGAAATTTTGGGAATTTCGTAAAATTGAGGGACTAAAGTGCAATTTTCCAAAATTAAGGGCTAATTGGCCATGCAAAAGATGTTGGATGACCAATTGGTCGATTTTTGGAATTATTGGGGTCAAATTTTCCATTTTTGTAAAGTAGAGGCAAAATGATAATTTTTGAAAAGTTGTGGACCAAATTGGAAAATTGGGAAACTTGAACCCCTTTTTATGATTTTGAATAAATTGAGGTCCTAAAGTGAATTTTAGAAGTTTCGGAACTCAATTTTGGGAAATTTGGCATTAGGGACCTAAAGTTAAAGAAAAAGAACTTTAGGGACCTAAATGCAAATAATTAAACGATTGGCATTTTATTTATTCGTGATGAATGAAGGTTATTTGGCCAAAGGTTAATGAACAAGGATGTTCATATCGTGTAAAAACAGAAGTACCAGGAATGCCAGCAAGGATAAGCTCGTGTGAGGCAAAGAGATGGTTAAGAGAATAATTACACTGCACTTATCAGGTGTGTGGGAATTTTCACATCATACCCAGTTGGGATGATGAGTACCTCGGAATTGAAAACCCACTACTAAGTGGAATTTTAACATCACACCTATTTGGTGTGATGTGAGAAACATACGAAAAAACTACTTATCGGTTGTAAGTAGATCATACCCGGTTGGTATAATGAACTTTCGAGAAGGAAGTGGAAAACCCGTTTACCAGTAGTAAGCAGAGATATCATCACATCCAGTTGGTGAAATAGACGAGTAAAAAAGTATTTTTGTTAGAAGTGCTCTCCCCTGATTGTGTGCCACTACTTAAACATTTTGGGAGACCTTCTTGAAGAGAGCTCGAATAGCTCAAATAGGCCAGAGGCCTCAGTTTTGGAACTTAAGGGCTAGAATGTCCGGTCTTGAAAATCTCGTCCAGTGGACCCAAGGCCAGTTGGCACGAGCATGAGCTCCTAAACAAATATGATGTTAAGCCATGAAAATTTTAATGAATGATGTGATTTGGCCTTGGTACTGAGACAGGACTGACATACTTGATGGACTGGCAGTAGTGCGACGAGACAAGTCGATGGACCAGTCTAGACATATAGCTACAGGTCGAGTTGAGGGTTAAGGCCGTTGGACTAGTGGCATCAAAGATTAATGGCTTCTATGGAAAAACTTTGTTTGTGCATGCACTTGAGGTTCGGGACCATCAAGACGCCCAAGTGGGGTAGTGATGCGTCCTAGGAGCTATTGGAGGACATGGTGGAGATAAGGGTAGTTTGACATGCCAGTAGTCAAGGAAGCTCAACGTAGCTTAATACACATGAGACTAGGGTGGGGTTGGGATGAGGACTCTGTCCTCATACGGACACGGAGTTTCTTTTTGGGTTTGAGGGTTGAATGTCATGAACATCCACTCATTCCCAAGGTAGAAGTGGATGAGCTTCTATCTAGGTGGCCAGTAAAGTCGCTCCGACGCCACAATTAGGTGTAGTGGACGGGCTACCTAGCGAATGTGTGATCCCTTCATGATGAAGGGCGTGTGTTGATTGTTAAACACACCAATTGTGAAGAAATTGGTTTTGAATAAATAGGAATTCAATGAAAGAATGGTTTTACAGAAAATAAGGAGTCTTGCACACTCCAATTCAAACTATTTTATAGAAACTCTTGTTTCAAACACCCATTCACTAAGTTGTCGAACTCACCCCCTTCCTTTACCCCTTTTCAAGTAACCGAGGGAAAAACCTACCTAAAGACTTTCAACTAGCTAAACCTGCCAAACAGGTATGTAAGTTTAAATTTTATGCAGTTTTTATTAATGTTATTCTAGGAAATGTACATGTCTAAAGGACACCTTACTACTCATGATTTAAAGGAGAGTGGCGGGTTGCTCACGGGGATCTGACGAAACCAGGTTGGGGTGTGACATAAATTGAGACCACTATTAGATAGAAAATGAATTTAGAAATTTTTAAATTTAAGATAAATGGTCTAACCCAATCCGAACCGGCCAATTTACGAATTTTGGACAACGAACCTGGTCAACGGACCAGTTAGCGAACCGGTTAACTAACAATAGGCAATGGTCAACGGCTTAAATAGGGCAGCCACGCTGGCACTCCACATCAAAAAAACTGACCATGCCATGCGGCACGACCACCATGTCATTGTCTTTAACCTTTAGACGTTGACAGAGAGAAGGGAGGAGAGAGAGATGCTAGAAAAGCTCGAGTCTCCGACGACTCAAAAAACTCTCCTGTCAGTCACCGACGGCAGAGTCGGAGGCCATGTCTTACGACAGTGGGTAGCCTGAACACTTGCCAAGCTCCCTATATAAAAGCACTCCCTCATTCATTCTCAACATCCCACAATCGAGTGAAAAAGAAGAAGAGTGCATTTTTCGATGAGCTGCAAACTAGAGCTCCAACGATGGGTGAAATCTCCACCAAATGAGCTCTAGAGGGTGGCATTGGAACCGAGGAAGAGTGTCACGCACCAACCCGGTTTGGTTGGATCCCCGTGAACAACCCCCCACTCTTTCTCGGTTCAAGAGGAGTTTCCTCCTTCTTTTACATGAGAGGAGCCACATGAAATTTGAACCTTGTTCCTTAAAAGACATATATCAAATAAAATGCAAGCTTAAGGAAAAATTAAGCATACCTGATAAAGGGTAAGGCTCGGTGTTACATCTAGTCATTTTCTCTTTTTCTAAAAAGGGGAAGAAAAGAGGGGTGAGTTTCTACAACTCAGTGAATGGATTTTTCAAAAGTCTACTTTTAACTTTTAAGAAAAACATTTGTATTGGAGTGTGCCAGACTCCTCACTTTTCAAATATCCCTTCATTTAAAAATTCGAGTTTTTCCACCATTTCTTATTATCATGGTGTGTCATCACCCAACACACATCCTTTATCATGAAGGTTACACACATTCGCGGGTCAGTACATCCATTGAACCCACTTGTGGCTTCGGAGCGACTTTATCGGCCACTCGGATAGAAGTACATCCACTTCTACCCTGAGAATGAGTGGATGTTCGTGACATCCGACCCTCATTCCAGAATTAATTTTTCATGTCCGTATGAGGACAGAGACCTCATCCCATCCCCACCCCGGTCTCATGCGCTTGGTACTACAAATTTCGCACGGTCACCTAGAACAACGAATTGCCCTTATACTCACCGGGTCGTCCAGGGCCATTAGGATGCATCACTACCCCTCATGGGCCTCTTAATGATCTCGTACTCATAGTGCATGCACAAACAATGTTTTCTTAGTATGCCATGTAATCTATGGTGTCATTAGTCCAACGGTCCCAACTTTCAACTCAACCTGCAGCTATTTGTCTTAACTGGTCCGGAGACTAGTCATGTCGCACTACTGTTAGTTGACTGAAAATGTCGGACCAGCTTTGGTACCATGACCACATAATTTACTTATTAAAGTTTTATGGAACATTGGCTTATGGCCCACAGTTCGAGATTTAAAAAAAACCAGGCATATTAGCCCCCAAATTCCAAAACCGAGGCCCCGGCCTATAAGAGCTATTCGAGCTCCTATCGAGAAGGTCTCTCAAATTGTTTAAGCATTGGCACACAGTTAGGGGAGAACACTTCCGACAAAATATGTTTTCACTGTCCATTATATTGATCCGATACAAGGACATCTTTGTTCATAACCTATAAAACCCACCCTTTTGAGCTAAGAAAAACCAGGAAAAGAACCGGTCAAATTAAGTGAGGATTCAGAACCGGTTCACAAACCCGATAATTTCTGAACGGGCAAGTTGGGAATTTACAACTGTCGGGTGATCTAAATGGTTCATTAAACCTTGGAAAAGAAATTTAAGACAAATTAAAAAATAAAAATCAAATTGGTTTAGGTGAACTAGATTCTATAAGAACTTTAAAGTTAAGCGTGCTTGCCTGAGAGTAGTGTGAGGATGGGTGACCTCCTAGGAAGTCATCCCCATTTCATTCTCCTCACACCCGAGAATCGTTGGAGAAGCGCCGACATGATGGAATAGTGAAGCAACTCCGGCGGACCGAAGTTGTGCCCTATTTCGGCCAAGCTGAAATCGGCCATTTCAAGCCCTCCTTAGGCCAAACCAAGCCCTCCCAACACTTCCTCAGCCTTTCCATGGCCGAATTAAGACCGAAAGGTAAGCCAATTCGGCTCCCCTTTACAATTTTCAATCGATGCTAGAGAGAGAATCAACCGAATTTCAATGACAAAATTCTAATCTAATTCCACATCAATTGATGCGATTCTTGATTCTAGGATGAACCTCAGGACGAGAGCTATCTGCCTAGATCGAAAACTCGAACCGTCGTGCCTCACCGGTGAGTAATCGAAGCTTTCTCTCTCTATAGTTCATTTTCCGGCGAAGCTCCGTTTGAGCTCGTCCCGGCATTAAAACTTTTGATTCACATTTCTGAAGAATCGTATGTACATGTAGAAACTTGATTTCAACTTCAATTTCAACAGTTAGAAAAGTTTGATGGGTCAATTTGATTAAATCAAATTCGGTTGTGTTAAGAAATTGGAATTGGGGGAAAATTGGGGATTTTTTAAATTCAAAGGGCCAAAATACAATTTTATGAGATTGAGGGTCAATTGGGCATGAAAATAATGTTGGAGGACCAATTGAGGAATTTTGGAATTTTTTGGGCAAAACTTACCATTTTTGTAAAAGAAGGGCAAAATGGTAATTTTGGTAAAACTGGGGGACCAAATTGGAAATTTGGGAAATTAAACCCCTTTTTGGTGAAATTGAATAAATTGAGGTCCCAAGATAAATTTTAAAAGTTACAGGACTCAATTTGAGGAAAAACCGACATTAGGGACTTAAAATTAAAGGGAAATAACCTTAGGGACCTAATTGCAAACAACTAAAAGTTTGGGTTTTCTCATTCATTGGAAATGAATGAATGTTGTTATGCTGAGTAATAATGAACAAAGTTATTCATATCATGTAGGAACGTGAAACACCGGGATAGCCAGCAAGGACAAGCTCACGTGAATACAAAGAACCGGTCTAGTGGAATTCACAGCATTAACAAGTGAGTGGGTTTACTAACATCATACCCGGTTGGGATGATGAGCACAACTTAAAGATAAAAACCACTTACCGGTTGTGAGTGGAAATTTTATATCATACCCGGTAGGGAATGATAAGTACCTCGGTATAAAAACCCACTATTTAGTGGTATTTTAATCATCACCACTTAGAGAAAGTGATGTGAAAATTATGCGAAAAAAACTACTTACCGGTTGTAAGTAGATCATACCCGGTTGGTATGATGAGACTTCCACAAGGAAGTTGAAAACTCGTTCATCGGTTATGAACGGAGATGTCCTTTTACCAGTTGGTATAATGGACTGTGAAAACCTATTTTGTCGGAAGTGTTCTTCCCTGATTGTGTGCCAATGCTTAAACTATTTGGGAGACCTTCTTGACGGGAGCTCGAATAGCTTTTACAGGCCGGGGGCCTCAATTTTGGAACTTGAGGGCTAGAATGCCTAGATTTTTGAAAATCTCGTACAATGGGCCCAAGGCCAGTTGGCACGAGCAAGAGCTCATAAACGAACATGATATATGTGCCATAAAACTTAATAAGTTAATTATTTGTCCATGGTACCAAGATAGGACCGACATGCTCAATCAACTAGCGGCAGTGCGACAAGACAGGTCGACGGACTAGTCAAGACAAATAGCTGCAGGTTGAGTTGAGGGTCAGGGCCGTTGGACTAGTGGCACCACAGATTACATGGCAATATAAGAAAACATTGTTTGTGCATGCACTATGAGTACGAGATCATCAAGATGCCCATGAGGGATAGTGATGTGTCCTAAGGGCACTCGTCGTTTCAGGTGGCTGTGCGAAATCTAGAGTAGCACTAAGCGCATGAGACCGGGGTGGGGACAGGATGAGGTCTCTATCTTCATACGGACACAAAGAAGCGATTTTGGGATTGTGGGTCGGATGTCGCATGCATCCACTCATTCCTAGGGTAGAAGTGGTCGTACTTCTATCCGGGTGGCAGGAAAAGTTGCTCTGAAGCCACTAGCGGGTTCAGTAGTGATACTGACTTGCGAATGTGTGTAACCTTTATGATGAAGGATGTGTGTTGGGTGATGACACACCGTGGTAAATAATAAATGGTGGAAAAACACGAATTTTTAAATGAAGGGATTTTTTAAAACAAAGGAGTCTGGCACACTCCATATAAATGCTTTTCTTAAAAGTCAAAAGCTTTTAAAAACCCATTCACTGAGTAGTCATACTCACCCCCTCCCTTATATCCCTTTCAGGAAATCTCGAAAATCCTTCCCTTAAAGACCGTCTACTAAGATGCCTGTAAGACAGGTATGTAAAGTTTTAAATTTTATGCAGTTTTGATTATTCTATTCCAGGAAAAGGTGCAGGTTAAAGGACGCCTTACTCTTTACGATTTTCAATAAGGGAAAATCCTTTAATAAACCAGGAGAGTGGCGGGTTGATCACGGGGATCCGACCAAATCGGGTCGGGGCATGACATAACCAATGAACGGGTTTTCAACTTCCTTCGAGGAAGTTTCATCATACTAACCGAGTATGATTTACTTATAATCGGTAAGTAGTTTTTCCGCATGGTTTTCACATCACAACTCTAAGTGGTGATGTTTAAAATACCACATAGTAGTGGGTTTTCATTTCGATGTGCTTATCATCCCCAACTGGGTATGATCTAAAATCCCACTCACCCGATTGTGCAGTCAAATTCTACTTAGTCGAGTTCCGTCCCTTGCACACTGGACCTCAAATGGCGTTCTCGATGTCTCGTTTTCCTACACGAAATGAACATAGCTGTTCATTATTCTTTAGCCTAATAGCCCTCATTCGTTCCAATAAATGAGAAAACCCAACTTTATATATATTTGCAATTAGGTACTTAAAGTTATTTTTCTTCAACTTTAAGTCCCTATTGTCGGGTTTTTCCTCAAATTAAGTCCCAAAACTTTTAAAATTTATCTTGGGACCTCAATTTATTAAATTCCATGAAAAGGGGTTTAATTTCCCAATTTTTCAATTTGGTCCATCAATTTTCCCAAAATTACCATTTTGCCCTTCCTTTACAAAAATGGTAAATTTTGCCCCAAAAATTCTAAAATTTCTCAATTGGTCCTCTAATATTCTTATCATGACCAATTGACCCTTAATTTTAGAAAATTACATTTTGGTCCTTTGAATTTTTGAGAATCCCCAAATTTCCCCAATTTTTCCCCCAATTTCAACTCTTTAACACAACCGAATTTGATTTCATCAAATTGACCGATCAAACACCTCTATTCGTTGAAATTGAAGTTGAAATTGAGTTTCTACATGTTCATACGATTCTAAGGAACTTTGAATCGTAGGTTTTAACGCCGGAACGAACTCAAACGGAGCTTCGTCGGAAAACAGACCGTAAAAAGAGAAAGCTTCGATTTCTCACCGGTGAGGGCACGACGGTCCGAGCTTTCTATCTGGACAGGTAGCTCTCCTCTAGAGATTCTTCCTAGGATCAAGAATGACATCAATTGATGTCGAATTGGATTAGAATTTTTTCATTGAAATTCAGTTGACTCTCTCTCTAACACTGATCGAAAATTGTAAAGGGGAGTCGAATTGGCTTACCTTTCGGTCCTAATTCGGACGTGGAAGGGCTGAGGAGGTGTCAGGAGAGCTTAGTTTGGCCTAAGTAGGGCTCAAATTGGCTGATTTCAACTTGGACAAAATAGGGTAGCTTCGGCCCGTCGGAGCTACTTTGCTATTCGATCACGCTGGCACTTCTCCGACAACTCTCGGAACAAACGGATGTCACCACCATGTAGCTGACTTCCCTCTGGTTCTAATGAACCCGACCTCACCTTCTTTGGCTCAGAATTGACCCTATATCGGAGCTCTGGTTCGAGCTTCATCCAAAAACTAAGCAACTAAGAGAGAGTGAGTTTTTCAGGTGTGGAGAGAATGAATAGAGAGGGGCTCTTTATATAGGGAGCTCGGGGACCCGTTGGCCATCCGTTTGGCACCTTTATGATAGGCATTAAAGACCTTCAATGTACTGAACGGAAATGTTTCTTTTTTGCCGGCGTTGTTTCGATTTTCCAACAAGTGAACAGTGCTGTCATCCTGAGGAAGAAGATGACACTGTTCCGGACCGGTCCAAACTGGGTTTAAAGATTAAACCGGCCGGTTCACCCCTCATTCGACCAAGTTTTTCAAATCTAAAAAATCTAAATTCATTTTCTATCCAATGGTGGCCTCAAATCTCAAATTTGAATTATTTAAGCCACCAAGAAAAATGAATTTAGGATTCGGTTCAATGGTGGTTCAAACCGGTCTGAACCGGTTCGGATTCGGTTCACCAGAACCGGTTTGGTTTTCATTCCCAATTCCTTCACAAATACATTTCCATGTCTTTTGTGACTCCTTGGGTCACTTAGGGTCCATAAAATTCCCGGTTTTCCATCTCTTAATCGATTCCAGTTCATAAATCGGCTCGGTTCTTAAACCGATTTAATTCGGTTCGAGTCCGGTTCACCCGAACCAATCTGGTTTTTCTCTCTCACATTGTTCTAAGGTTCCTTCCCAAAGATTATAAACCTCTTTGAATTACAAGAGATCCATAAGTGTCTTGGTTTACCCATTCTCTATCGGTTTCGATTAATGAATCAACTCGGTTCATAAACTGGTTCTATCCAGTTCAGACCCAGTTATATTGAACTGCTTCGGTCTTTCTTCCTCATTCAGCCCTAGGGTTCTTATGCCCAAGTTTATGAACCTTTTTGAGTCACATGGGAGTTAGAAATTTTCAAATTTCCTCGTCCCCTAACAATCGGGTTTTTAGACTAACTCGGTTTAAAGATTTAATTTGACCTGTTCTTTCCCCGGTTTTCTCATTACTAAAGGACGGGGTTTACAATGAGTGCTCTAGCTACAGACACTCACAGAACGGCCGGAGGATGCCCAGAGAAGTGTGTAAGGGATGGCACAGTGAAGTTGATTTGGAGCTCGAAACAACGAGCTCCTGCCCGATCCAACCTTGACACTCTTAGCCCTTCCGCCGCCCACATTAGCCACCGCTGACCGCCTAAGACCCTCCACAACACCTCTACAGGTCCTAGTAAGCCCAATTTCATCTCCCCTCATCAAAATTTCTAAGTTTTAGAGTTATACCTTCCGAAACTTCTCTCTTCAAATTCCTACAGGATAGCGGCGAATTGCAACAAGATTCGGTCCTGTTAGGTCCCCCTTGACTAGCTCTAGCTGCCCCCAACCTCAAGCTCCGGCCATTGCCCCTCCGTTAGAAAGATACGCAAGCTTTCTCTCTCTATTGTGAATTTTCCAATGAAGCTCTGACGAGGCTTAAAATTCAACCAAATTTAGAAATTCAAAGTGTAGGACGATCAAGGGGAGCTGGAGGAGACAAATAAAGGCAAGAGTAGAAGAAATTAAGGACTCACAGGCTGCCAATTTAATGAGGTAAGATCTGAAACTTCATATGCTTAAATTGGGGAAGAAGATGAAGTGTAATTTGGTGATTTTTGGGGACCTACATGCAATTTTTGAAAATTGGAGGATTGAATGACAATTTCACGAAATTGAGGGTACTTTCATGAAATTCACCCCAATTGAGGGTCAATTGGGCAATTTGGACAAATTTTGGCCAAATTGGAAATTTTGAAAAGTTTGGAGACCAAATTGTAATTTTTGGAAAATTAAGGACTAAAGGGAAATTTTGGTAAATTAAGGGCCAATTGGTGAAACTAAAAGAGTTGAGGACCCAAATAAAATAATTAGAAACCCAAGGGAGCTTAATAAAGAATAAAGAGAAATCAGGGACCTAGGTGCAATTTAAGCAAAATACGAGGCCCTAGGTGCAAATATGAGAGAGTGTGCGACCTTTTCCTGATATGAACACCAGTACCCTACAAGAACGGATTACTCGAGCGTCGGCCCCTGAAGCACACCAAGGAGAGAGACTCCGCCGGAAATCACCAGGTGAGTAGGAACTGCTATAACGTCAATTTCGGTTGGAATGATGGTTCAGCTTTGAAAACTATTTTCTCAGAATTAGCCTCCCTTAACTGGGTGACTTTGCTTAAAACATTTGGGAGCTAATTCCGATCTTAGGCTCGAGATGCTAGTGGGCCCAAGGCCGATGG
This sequence comes from Trapa bicornis, assembly GCA_030064425.1. Lineage (NCBI taxonomy): Eukaryota > Viridiplantae > Streptophyta > Magnoliopsida > Myrtales > Lythraceae > Trapa > Trapa bicornis. Next base: position 11,471,100 of record CM057748.1, on the reverse strand, counting down.
ATACAGGTGTGGATCCCTCTAGAACGAATATGTGATATATATGATGCTAAAAGACCTTAATAATGGGAACCTTGTGTGATACCCATCGAGACAAGCTGAGTTGTCGAGCTTGTTGGATCAAACCACTACTTTGATTAAGCTAGGTCGTCGAACCTGTTGGGCCAATACGAGTGGGCCGAAGCAAAGCCGACAGATTGTTTTGCTAGAGGGCCAAATATAAAGGTTATAATTTAAAAAGACTATTGATGCATGCACTATGACGTTCGGGCCATCATGACACTTAATAGGAGGTAGTGATAGAGCCCAAGGATTGTTGGACAACCAAGGATGCATAAGGGCGGTTCTGTCGTTTAGTAGGTCATGAAGCCGAGTAGCTTCCTACGCATGGAGACCAAGGTAGTAGGGGAAATGAGGTATCGTCCCACTAAGCAAACATGGTGAAATGATTGGGGTTTGATGTGTCAGACTATTGATGTCCACTCAAACTCCAAGTAGAGGCAGTGCATCTCTATCAAGGTGGACGGTAAAGGCGTTCTGGTCCACAAGTGGCACGGTCGAGAATTGTACGAATGTGTGATCTCTCTTATGATAGGAGGGTGGTTGTTGACCATGTGAAGTATGTGTATATAACGGCAAATGGAAAAATTTAATGGACAAATAAATAAATTAAAACAAATGTTATAGTAGTTTCCATTACTGAGTATTTTTACTCACCCCCTCTCTCACCCCTTTTTTTAGGATAACCCCTAGACAAAATGTCTCGGATGCGCTTAGGCCCTCAAGTTATGCTTCCTACCCCTAACCTAAAGTAAGGGTTTGAACATAAACACGCCTTTACCTTTCCTGCCTCATTCAGGTAGGGATACCCGAATGATGTAGGAAAGGGTGGCGGATTGATCACAGACTCCAATCAAACCGGATTAGGGCGTGATAAAAGGGAAATTTTAGTAAATTAAGGCTCAAATAGTGAAATTAAAAGAGTTAAGGACTCCAAAAGAATAATTGGAAACCCAAGGAGCTTAATAGAGATTAAAGAGAAATTAGGGACCTGGGTGCAAATTAAGCAAAGTACGGGGCCATAGGTGCAAATATGAGGAATGGTGTGTCCTCTTCATCACCACGTCCTAATACGAACATTCGTACCTTGCAGGAACGGATTACCCGAGCGCTGACCCCCTGAAGCACACCAAGGAGAGAGACTCCACATGCGCAACCCCGCCAAAATCACTAGGTGAGTGGGAACCGCTATGACGTTAATTTCAGTTGGAATGACGATTCAGCTTTGAAAACTATTTTCTTGGAAGTAGCCTCCCCTAACTAGATTACTCTGCTTAAAACATTTGAGAGCTAATTCTGAGCTTAGGCTCGAGATGCCAGTGGCCCAAGACTGATGGATACGGGTATGGACCCGTCTAGAACGGATATGTGATATATGATACTAAAAGACATGAATAATGGGAACTTTGTGTGATACCCATTGAGCCAAGTCTGAGTTGTTGAGCTTGATGTGCTGAACTGCTACTCTGTTGAAGTCAAGTCGTCGAACCTGTTAAGCTAGTATGCATGGGCCGAAACCAAGCCGACAGACCATTGTGCTAGAAGGCCAAAGATAAAGGCTATAATTTAAAAATACTGTTGATTGTGCATGCACTATGATGTTCGGGCCATCAGTACACCTGGCATGAGGTAGTGATGGAGCCCACACACTGTTGGACAACCCAGGGTGCATAAGGGCGCTTCTATCGTTCGATAGGTCGTGAAGCCGAGTAGCTTCCTGCGCACAAAGACCAAGGCAGTAGGGGAAATAAGGTTTTGTCCCCTTAAGCGGACATGGTTAAGTGATCAGGGTTTGAGTGTCGAACTATTGATGTCCACTCAAACTTCGGGTAGAGGCAGTGCACCTCTATTAGGGTGGATGGTAAAAGCGCTCCGGTCTACAAGTGACATGGTCAAGGACCATTCTACGAACGTGTGATCCCTTCTATGATAGGAGGGCAGTTGTTGATCATGTGAAGTATATGAATAACGACAAATGGAAAACTTTAATGGATAGCTAAATGAATTAAAGTAAACATTATAGTAGTTTCCCTCATTGAGTATTATGTACTCATTCCCCTCCTCTCACCCTTTCAGGTCCAGTACCAAGACGGAAAGTCCCCAGGCAAGCTTGAACCCTCAAGATACGTTTCCTACCCCACTTATAGTAAGGGTTTGAATGTAGACACGCCTTTATCTTTCCTATATTATTAGGGCAAGAATATCTGGATGATGCAGGAAAGGGTGGCGGGTTTATCACGGACCCCAATCAAACCGGGTCGGGGCATGACAACCCATATTGGCTTAACCTTTTGGTGTAACTTACGTCAAGATCTACATTATTTTTCTGATGCCGATTGGGTCAGCAACCCTCATGATCATCGCTCTGTTAGTGGATTTGTCATTTTTCTAGGTCGTAATCTGATCTCGTAGAGCTTCTGGAAGCAACATACCATTGTTCGCTCTAGCACTGAATATAAGAGCATTGGAAATGCTGCTACATGGATTATCTAGCTCCAATCCCTCCTTCACGAACTCCATCTACCTCTCTTTGACCCTTCTATATTGTGGTCTGACAATCTCAGTCATTTATCTAACAGACAATCCTATTTATCACGTCCGCACCAAATATGTTGAAATTGATTAATTATCAATTTGTTTGTGAACAAGTTAGCAATAAGTGTCTTCGTGTTCGTTTTATTGGTACAGATTTTCAACTAGCTTATATTCTGACCAAATGCTTGTCTACTTCTCGTTTCTGCTTACTACGATTCAATTTCAATTTTCGAGATTTTTCTTTATCTTGCGGGGAGTAAAAGCCAAGTTAGCATATTTTCACATGTAACCACCATACCATTATAAAGACAATATCACATCCATTATGAGTTGTAAAAATATATTGTAACAATTATCAATAATAATCCCCTATATTATATATTTTGTCTGTTATATTTTGTAGATATAAAAAAACCGTATAAATTAATATACAAATAATGAATGAAAGAGTACAACATAAATTACCTACGTATTCCCTTTCTTACTTTTTTTTCTCTGCTTTTATATATAATATTCTTTTATTCCACATATGATGCTTAGTGTGAATCTCCCATTCTGCAGTGCTATTATCCATTTGAACTATCTTCAAAGTTTTCTAAGCTCTACCAACCTTATGTAAAATTCTCGAATAGCATGTATTTTTTTTCCACAATTCTCCAATAGCATGTAATTTGGTTATTTAAAGTGTGCTAGCCCAAGTTGGATTTGCTAGCAATCTTGGAGATCACTCATAAATGCGCAAATCATAATCATGGTAATTATAGTATTTTAGATAGGATACTTTGCAATTCATACTCATGGCAACTATAGTATTTTATATAGGATTTCTTCAAAACTGGAAGGAAGACTTAATTTGGTGCTCGAAATGTGTTTTCAAATGAAAATTGTGAAGGAATCCATGTATTGGCAAATGCTGAATTCATCTTACTTTAAAGGGAAAGTATGGATGAGTAAACACGCAACCTCCCCTATCATTTTTTCCTTCGTGAATAGCTTGGTTTTCACTATTCTTTTAGCTATCAAAGTGGTCTAACATTTCATCTTCGTGTAAAAAAAATTATGAATAAAATTGACGAGGCTAACCATAGAAAGCCATTGGAGAGCACTTGAAAGAGCCTTTATGCCATATTTTGGGGCTGAATAAGTTGATTGGATAAAACAATGTTTTTTTTTTTTTGCACCCATGACCAATTTGTAGGTTCACTCCTGCATAAAGGGAGATTGATGTTTGGGCCAACATTAGGCCCTCGGAGATCCGTTCTTTTAGGCCTAAATAGCCCAACGATGTCAACCGTACACGCTGCACTCGTCTCAACCATCGATCTCGATCATGTCCCCTGCACAATTAATTTGCCCTTAATACGAGGGAGTTGCCCTTTTATGTAATTTTGGTGGCTAGGGTTTGGAGTTAAAAAAGGCTCGGTTCCTCTCATTTTGCCCACTCCACAAACCCTAGCCGCTTCTGCGCAGGCATTTGGAACTGGGAGCACAGATCCGGATTAGCTTCAAACATGGGTACTTTCTGATACCTCTATTGATCTCGTCCAGCGGAACGTCATTGTTCGTGTCCATCGACTTCTCTGACGATGAGAATTATTCTTATACCTTCGCAGGTATCTCTCGTGACTCTATGCACAAGAGGCGTGCCACCGGTGGCAAGAAGAAGGCATGGAGGAAGAAGAGAAAGTAAGCCTCGTTCTCTTTTCTACGATTATTACTAGAGTTTGAGCTTTTTGTTATGGAGAAACCGTTGCTTGCTTATTGTGGTGAAACTTATCTTGTCCTGAATGTAAGCTGTAGAGAGTCCGATATTTAGATTGTATATATCTCTGAAACGAACTATTCTGTATGCTTCAGCAAAATCGATCCTATTTTGTTTATCTGATTTGTGTATTTGACTATCGTCTATCATCTTTCAGTAATGAATCTGTGTCATGAAAAATGAAGATTCCCGCTAATTCGTGTTCTGTTAGTTTATTTCTTTGGTTCTCCTCTTGCGCCATGTATATAGGTCATGAAAAAATCTAGACTCCCGCTAAGTCGTGTTCTGTTGGTTTATTTTTTTGTTCTCTTGTGTCATTTATACAGGTACGAGCTCGGAAGGCAGCCTGCAAACACGAAATTATCAAGCAACAAAACAGTCAGAAGGATTAGGGTTCGTGGTGGTAATGTCAAGTGGCGTGCATTGAGGCTTGACACTGGAAATTACTCGTGGGGAAGTGAGGCTGTGACCCGCAAGACAAGGATTCTTGATGTGGTGTACAATTCTTCCAACAATGAGCTTGTTCGTACCCAGACTCTGGTAAAGAGTGCCATTGTTCAGGTTGATGCAACCCCATTCAAGCAATGGTACCTCCAGCATTATGGAGTTGATATTGGACGCAAGAAGAAGCCTCAGGCCACCAAGAAAGAATCTGAGGTCAGGCATCCTTTTCCCATGTAGATCAAATTTCTGTTTATTTATGGATTGAGTTTGTCATTTATAGAATAACAAATCTCAATCCATATGTAACAAAGCTTCCTCTGCTATTATTATATTTTGTTATTTATGGATTGAGATTTGTTTGCATTAGGAAGGTGAGGCTCCTGCTGAGGTGAAGAAGAGCAACAATGTGCAGAGGAAGTTGGAGAAGCGCCAGAAAGATTGTAAGCTCGAAGCACATATTGAGGAGCAATTTGCCAGTGGTCGTCTGTTAGCATGCATCTCATCCCGGCCTGGGCAGTGTGGGCGTGCTGATGGGTAAGACCAAACGTACCTTCTTTGGTGCATTCTGACTATATAATTGCTATCTTGTCAATAGTTGTCCTAGGATAATCTCAGATCACAGAACATCCTTGAATTTGATTGTATTGTGGAGTTGTATAATTATCAAAAGGCATAAATTTAAAAACTTGATTTCTTAAGTCATACTTCCTTTCCATTTGATGATGCAAGTGGTGTGCTGCAGGTACATCTTGGAAGGCAAGGAACTAGAGTTCTACATGAAGAAGCTGCAGAGGAAGAAGGGCAAGGGAGCAGCTGCTTAATTGTCTTTGATTTAGTTTACTCTGGTCATCTTTCCATCATGGATAAACATTTTGCCTGGAAATGAGACTTGTTTGCTTTTTCTACATCCAGTGATTATACTATTCAACTCTAGACCAGACTAGGTTTGCATTCAGTTTTCTGCCTTGGCAGCTTAGCGTTTCATAATCCTTGTTTCATTCTCACTGATCCAAAATAGTTCCTGGTGAGTCATACACTGCATCCACAGGTTCCATCTTATAATAATTTGATTTGATCAAGTGATAAATATATGATTTTTTTAGAAATTAGTTGTTAATATTGTCTTTTAACTAGTGTAATGGAAAAAAATTTATTTTGAACATATAATGTATATAGATTATGCCCTTAATTATGTTTGTCAAATAAATTGCAATTTTGAACTTTCTATACATGAACAAAATTGTAGCTTATATTGGGTGTATTTTTTTATTTTCGATTTTCACTATTATTTCTTTCATTTCTTTCTGGTTCATGCTCTTAATCAATGTTTTTTTGTAGATTGTCAGTTTAGTTAATATTATTTTTCATAATTGTTGTGATTAGGTGTTCAAAAAATATCATTGTTTTTTACCTCTTACAAAATCTGACATCTTTCATTTGTAAGAGTTTTATCTCATATTCTTGAATTTCTACACTGCATAGAGAAAACTTGATAGCTTTACATGGATTAGTTGGATAAGGTGGCAAATTTTAGTAGGGCGTGGGGGATTTAGAGAGGACTTGTACTTGACTCGAACCAATTGGGTACGAACAGTGTTTGGACTCGGTCTAGATTTGTGGGATAATTGAATTGGACCATATCAATGACTTTGGAGCAGGTATGCCTCGAATTGGGTCTCGGATATTTTAATCCGGTTATACTATTGGACTAGATTTGGGTTCCATTGGAGATCTGAATTGGGACTGTAATGGGACTCCACATAGGTCTTCAATGGCGGGACACCTAGTCCACCTTTTTTTAATTGGTTCTTACTTAAATGTTTAACTATTTGTTAAACAATTCAGATATTAAATTAAAACTCGACCATAATGATTTTATTCAATTTAAATTGTTTCTTTTCAACCCTTAGCTATTTGAAGCTCAAATCGAATATAAAATTAAAATACAACCTAATCAGAATTACTTGGCTCTTATGGGATAAAATTAAAACATAGCCTAATGGGATTGACTTGGCTCTTATGGGTTATGAGAAATGATTTATGTTATGAAGAAGGATTTATGTTGAGTTTGCTAGTAAATAATGTTCTAGAAGGAAAACAAATAATATTGGTTAGCAATTTGTGAAATCTACTTTATATTAAAAATGTAGAAATGAGTTAAAAGTGAATTTAAAACAAGAAATAATTTTGTATTAAAGTGAAAATGATAATATTACATTACTATTTATTGTGTAGGGTAGAATATATATTATTTTTAATGTTAGTGAATAAGTTAAAAAAAAATTAAAATAGTAATGAGAAATACAATTATAAAAAATATATAAACTTATATACAATTAAAAAATGAGTTGATAAATTAGAAGTATAATTGCTAATTCGGGGAAAATCTTGAGATGAATATAAAATTTTGAAATATGATTGAAAATTGAATTGTATTCAAAATCAAGTTTAAAATAGTAATTAAAAGCTCAATTAATAATTGAAATCAAATTTAATTTAAAATTGATGTATCAAAATAAAAAATTTAAAATTTTGGAAAATTTTAATTTTTATAGTAATAAAAATTTTAAATTAAATTATCAAGAGAAATAGAAAATCATAAAAAAATAAAATTTAATTAAATTTATAATAGGAAAAGAAGGAAGGGAGTCTATTGCTCATTTTCGCTCGAGGAAGGGTAGTAATACACCCTTAGAAGAACAAGTACAACTAATTCAACTTCTAATCAAATTGTACTTAATAAAATATAGTATAGTGATAAACTAATAACTATCCCACAATTTTTTTATGAGTTTCGGCGTAAGTACACTACCATTTCCAAAAGGAAAATAATTAACTTCTTAGTCAAGAGTTCAGCAAAGTACCTACTACACTCGAGTACGCACAGACTTCTTTCTAATTCAAATTATAAACTTATATTGAGACTCTAGAAGGATTAGAGTGAACTCTCAGCCCCATTCCTAGTACCACTACTAGATGCCACATTGGTTCATCCTTGGAAGCGACAAGGTCGAGCTATAAGCACCCCAACGATTGTGATCGGAGGGCTTAAGTTGCTCTTTGTAGAGCGAGGTGCCTTGGTTGCCCACATGCAAAAAAGGTCATGGTTTGACAAATCGCATGATGTGTCTTTCCGCATATTAGACATGGGGTGGTCCACTACTTATGCTGGTGTCACTTCTTGCTCCAGTCAGACGATAATACCTTATACTGCTCACGGATCACCTACTCAGGATAGACTCTTTCCCTCTCGTTTGGAAGTGATGACTAGTTGCACTCGTGAGCGGTTTTGGCACTAGTGTCCATCCACCTAGTTGTACTTACACGAAGTGGGCAATGGTGTCTCACTCTCATTTCTCTTATTACTTTCCTCCCTAGAACATCACGTGGCATAAATAATGCACTTATATTCATAAGTTGAATGGATAATAACGTACAGTTCTTTATGTCACACCTCGATCCGATTCTTGGTAAGCGGTCCCGTATAACTCGCCAATTCCCTCAAATTTATAATGGTGGGTACTTTCAGCAAATTAAAATCGGAGGAGCTAATTCTCATAATAAAACAAAATAACTTAATTTGTTCAGCGAAAGTTTGAACTTTTCTTAAATAAATAATGTGTTCAAAAAGCTTATATAAATAATATGAGAATATAGTAATTGATAAGAATAATTAAAAATCTTCGTACACAAGTGTCGATATCTACCTCAAGTGTAAACCTCGTCCCTTAAAAATAAGGAAACCGGGGAAAGAACCGGTAAACCCAAGTGTAAAAATCAAACCCCAACCGATAGAGAAAGGGTAAATCGGAAAATTTATAGATCACGAGTGACCTAAAAAGTCACAAAAGGTATGGAAAAGGACCTTAGAATGAATTGGAGGTGAAAACCAAATCGGTTCAGGTGAACCAGACCTGAACCGGATTGAACCAGTTTGAACCACTATTGAACCGATTTCTAAATTTATTTTTCTAGATAGCTTAGAAAATTCAAATTGGAGAATTGAAGCCACCATTGGATAGAGAATGATTTTAGATAAATTTATAAATTTTTAATTTTAAAAAACTCGGTTGAATCAGGCCTGAACCGACCGGTTTAAGCATTGAATTCGGCTCGGACCGGTCCGATCCAATTTGGAACAATATCATCTTCTTCCTTCAAATGATAGCACTATTTACTCGCCAGAAAATCGAGTAGCACCGACGAAGATAAAAAGTTTTCGGCCAGGGAGTTTCAAGCAATGAATGACTGCCATAAAAGCACAAATTAGACGGCTAAGAAGTCCCCGAGCTTCCTATATAAAGAGCTACTCCTCATTCATCCTCCTACACCTGAAAACTCCTCTCTCCTTACTGCTCCATTTTCTAGTGAAGTTCGAACCAGAGCTCTAACATTGGGGTTTTTCTGAGCCAAAGAACTGAGGTCAGGTTCTTTATATTTGGGGAGAAGTCAGCTACCCGACGATAGTCTCCATTTGCTTTGAGGATTGCCGAAGAAACGTCTGCATGATCGAACAATGAAGCAATTCTAACGAACCAAAGCTACCCTATTTAGGTCAAGCTGAAAATGGCCAATTCGAGCCCTTCGTAGGTCAACACTTCCACAACACTCACACGACTGAATTAGAGCTTAAGCCAATTTGGCTCTACTCTGTAATTTCCAATCAGTGCTAGAGAGAGAATCGACAAAACTTTACTTACTAAATTCTCCATCAATTCATTAGGAATTGATGTGATTCTTGATCCTAGGAGTAACCTTAGGATGAGAGCTATCTGTCCAAATCGAAAGCTTGAATCACTGCACCCTCGATGGTAAGCTTTCAAAGCTTTCTCTCTTTAAGTCCAATTTTTTGACGAAGCTCCGTTTTAGCTCAATTCGGATCTAAATGATGCGATTAAAAGTTCCATTAAACCGTGTGGAAGTGTAGGAACTCAATTTTCCTTCAATTTTAATAATTAACCTCGATTGATCGGTCAATTTGATTAAATCACATTCAGCGAGTTTGAAAAGGGGAAATTGGGATTTCGATAATTCAAGGGACTAAAGTGCAATTTCCTAAAATTGAGGGTCAATTGTCCATGAAAAAAGATATTATAGGACCAATTGGTCAATTTTTGGAATTATTGGGGTTAAATTTGCCATTTTTATAAAGTAGAGGCAAAATGATAATTTTTGAAAAATTTGGGACCAAATTGGAAACTTGGGAAACTTGAACCTCTTTTTGTGATTTTGAATAAATTGAGGTACCAAAGTGAATTTTAGAAGTTTAAGAACTCAATTTGGGAAATATTTGGCATTTGGGGACCTAAAGTTAAAGAATAAGAACTTTAAGGACCTAAATGCAAATAATCAAAAGTTGGGCATTTTAGTTATTTGTGATTAATGAAGGCTATTAGACCAAAGGGTAATGAACAAGAATGTTCTTATCGTATAGGAACACGAAATAGCAAGAACGCCAGCAATGATAAGCTTGCGTGAGACAAAGATCAGGTTAAGAGGAAAGATACACTACGAATATCGGGTGAGTGGAAATTTTTACATCATACCCGCTTGGGATGATGAGTACCTCAAAATGAAAAATAACTACAAAGTGGCATTTTAACATCACACCTGGATGGGGTAATGTGAGAAAACACATGTAAAAACTACTTACCGGTTGTAAGTAGATCATACCCGGTTAGTATGATAAACTTTTTGGAAGGAAGTAGAAAACATGCTTATTGATTATGAGCAGAGATGTCCTCACACTTGGTTGGTGTGATGAATAGATAAAAAGTTATTTTGTCAGAAGTGCTCTCCCCTGACTGTGTTCCACTGCTTAAACATTTTGGGACACCTTCTTTACGGGAGCTCAAATAGCTCAGATAGGCCGAAGGCTTCGATTTTGGAACTTGGAGGCTAAAATGCCCGATTTTGAAAATATTGTACAGTGGGCCCAAGGCCAATTGGCACGAGCAGGAGCTCGTAAAAAAACATGATGTTAAGCCATGAAAACTTTAATGAATGATGTGATTTGGCCATGGTACCAAGATAAGTCCGACATACTCGATGGACTAGCGAAAGTGCGACAAGACAAGTCGACGGACCAATCGGGACAAATAGCTACAAGTCGAGTTGAGGGTCGGGGCCGTTGGACTAATGGCACCAAAGATTAAATGGCTTATGAGAAAAATTATTATTTTGTGCATGCACTGAGATTCAGAACCATCAAGACGCCTAAGAGGGGTAGTGATGCGTCCTAGGGGCTACTGAACGACATGGTGGAGATAAGGGCAGTTTGTCATGCCAGTAGCTAGGAAAGCTCGACGTAGCTTCATGCGCATGAGACCGGGGTGGGGTTGGGATGAGATCTCTATCCTTATACGAACACAGAGTTTCTTTTCAGGTTTGAGGGTCGGATGTCGTGTACATCCACTCATTCCTAGGGTAGAAGTGGACGGGCTTCTATCTAGGTGGTTGGTAAAGTCGCTTCGACGCCACAAGTGGGTGCAGTGGACGGGCTTCTATCTAGGTGGTTGGTAAAGTCGCTTCGACGCCACAAGTGGGTGCAGTGGACGGGCTTCTATCTAGGTGGTTGGTAAAGTCGCTTCGACGCCACAAGTGGGTGCAGTGGACGTGCTACCCTGTGAATGTGTGATTCTTTCATGATGAAGGGCGTGTGTTGATTGTTAAACACACCGACTGTGGTAAATGATGAGTAATGGTTTTAAAAGTTGAGACATTGAAGAAGAAATGATTTTAAAGAAAATAAGGAGTCTGGCACACTCTAATTCAAATTATTTTCTGAAACTCATGTTTTAAACACCAATTCACTGAGTTGTTGAACTCACCCCCTCCCTTTACCCCTTTTCACATAACCAAGGGAAAAACCTACCTAAAGACCTTTAGCTAGCAAAACCTACAAGACAGGTATTTAAGTTTAATTTTATGCAGTTTTAATTAATGTTATTCCAGGAAAGATACAGTTATAAAGGATGCCTTACTCCCCATGGTTTAAAAGAAGGGGAAAACCCTTAATAAACTGGGAGAGTGGCGGGTTACTCATGGGGATCTGATCAAACCGGGTCGGGGCGTGACATCAAGCCCCACTCATTCTTTTGATGATATTCGACTTGTGCCTTGCAGAACCTCGACTTTCAATTGTAATTATTTGTGGGAGGGGGTGACCTCACAACTAAGTGAATAAGCTACTTACGATGAGCCACTACATGGCTTACGACTTTATACTTCACATAACCTCTCTAACATGGATATTTATTCTTGGGTTTTACAAATTATTCAATGTTCATAGTTTTATTCGACACCTTGATACTACTATCTCGGGCCACCCGAATATCGTAATTCCACATTACATCATCAGGTCAAACTCTCTCTTCCCAAACAAATCATTTCAATAGATCATGATGTGAATACAATAGTGCATACTGGCAAATCATGATCCAAGCCATGCACGGAAGTCATTCCATAATTTTAATTGAACTAGTTTGTGAGTGTGAGTCACGTGAACTCTCTACAATTGATACCCCTCAGGTTTGTCTCTCATTTGGATGTCTTAGCATCTAAGGTCATGTCAATATACCATCGACAACCCTAGCCATGCTCATTACACATGCGACTCAATTTCGCCTTTTCTCATCGTAGAGGTATAACCAATGAGACCACACATGTACATCATCTAAGGGTTCCAAGAAATCCGGAAGTAACATTTTTAATCTCCCCTTATCCACCCTTCGAATTTCCCTAGGCATCGACATTACCTCAATGGGTGTCTTGTCAACACCCCACACTTCCTATCTGTATACAATATACATTCTTATATATTCACAAACATGCATATAGATAGTAATAATGCCTATCACAATTATCATTGAGGATGATACTCATTATGACCATCTCTATTCGAGTGCATGTATGAAATTAGTAGGTAGTATGCATGATCAATATATAACAGATAGTTTGGTCCATATCCCGACCAACTAAATCATTCAAATGCATGTACCAAATTCAACAGTCACACATAATATTCATAACCTTATCACATGGAGATTGGTTCATCACTCAACCAACTCCTATCAGCAATGATATCACAGGTACAAGGCTCCAACTCACATAGTACTAGCATGCAACTATGGTTTATTTATTTTGATGTATATGACCCTTTACCTGTTTCTTAACTTTTGAAAACAATATTCTTTAGTGAGCATGCATCAATGTCATTTTTCACTTCTTTTAATGATTTTCTAAATTAGGCATCATAGATTTTAGAATATTTCCAAACTAGTAAAGCATATTTGGTCGGTCCAATTGGACTTTGTCACGCCCGATCCGATTTGGTTGAGGTCCCGTGATCAACCCGCCACCCTTTCCTACATCATCCGGGTATTTCTACCCTAATGATACATGGAAGGTGAAGGTGTGTCTATGTTCAAACCCTTACTATAAGTTGGGGGTAGAAAACGTACCTTGAGGGTCCAAGATCGTCCTAGAACTTTCCGTTTTGGTTCTAGACCTAAAAAGAGTGAGAGGAGGGGAATGAGTATACAATACTTAGTGAGGTAAACTACTATAACGATCACTTTAATCCATTTCCTTGCCCAATAATTATTCATTTGTCATTTTCTGCATATTAACCATACATCAACCACCCTCCTATCATAGGAGGGGTCACACGTTTGTATAACGATTCCCGACCGTTCCACTTGTGAACCAAAGCATCTTTATCGTCCACCCTGATAGAGGTGCACTGCCTCTACCATGAGTTTGAGTGGACATTAATAGTCCGACCCTCAAATCCTAATCATTTCATCATTTCCGCTTAGTGGGATGAGACCTCCTTTCCCCTACTGCCTTGGTCTTAGTGTGCAGGTAGCTCTTTGAGCTTCACGACCTACTAGATGACATACCGCCCTTATGCACCCTGGTTTGTCCAGCAGTCCTTGGGCTCCATCACTACCTCATGCTAGGGGTCCTGATGGCCCAAATCTCACAATGCATGCACAATCAACCATCTTTTAAGTTATAGCCTTTATCTTTGGCCCTCCAGCACAACGGTCTGTCGGCTTGGCTTTGACCCACGCATACTGGCCCAACAGGATCGACGACCTGGCTTCGACGGAGTAGCAGTTTGGCCCAACAAGCTCAACAACTCAAACTTGGCTCGGCGGGTATCACACACAATTTCCCGTTAATTTGATCTTTTAGCATTTCCCATCACACGCTAGTTCTGGATGGGTTCATACTTATGTCCATCGACCTTGGGCCCACTTGCATACCGTGCCTAAGCCCATAATTAGCTCCCAAAATTTTTAAGCAGATTCACCCAGTCAGGGGAGGCTAATTCCGAGAAAATCATTTTCAATGAACCGTCATTCCAATAGGAATGGACGTTATAGCTGTTTCCACTCACCCGGTGATCTCGACAGGGTAGTGTCGGCAGAGTATAACTCCTTAGTATGCTTCCGGGGATTGGCGCTCAAGTAGTCCGCTCCTGCATGGCATGAGTGTCCGTACCAGGACGTGTTGACTAAGATGTCGTATAATTTCTCGTATTTGCACATAGGGCCCCGTACTTTGCCTTAATTGCACTTAGGTCCCTGATTGCCCCTTGGTCTCTATTAAGCCCCTAGGGTTTCCAATCATCCCTCTTGGGTCATTAACTCTTTTAAATTCATCCATTGGCCCTTAATTTACCAAAATTTCTCTTTAGTCCTTAATTTTCCAAAAATTACAATTTGGTCGCCCAACTTTTCAAAATTTCTAATTTGTCCTCTATTTTGCCCAATTGGCCCTCAATTGGGATTGATTTTAATGAAAACTCTTTCAATTTTGTTAATTTTTCATTTGGTCCTCCAATTTTCGAAAATTGCACAAAAGCCCCTAAAAATCCCCAAATTGGCATTCATCTTCTTCCCCAATTTAAGCATATGAACATTCGAATCTTACCCCATCCAATTGAAGGCATGTAAGTCCTTAATTTCTTCGTTTCTTGCTTCAATTCGTCTCCTCCAGCCCCCCTCGACCATCCTACACTTTGAATTTCTGAATTTGGTTGAGTTCTGAGCTTCATCGGATCTTCGCCGGAAAGTCTACAATAGAGAGAGAAAGCTTGCTTAACTTACCGATGGAGGGGCGCTGGCTAGAGCTTAAGGTGATGGCAGCTAGTGCTCGTCGAGGGGGAACTACCAGGATTGAACCCCGCTGCAATTCGCCGCTATCATGCGGGAATTTGAAGAGAGAATTTTTGGGTGGTGCAACTTTGAAACTCAGAAATTCCAACGGGAAGTGGCAAAATTGATCTTACCGAAAGTTGGTAAGGGGCTGTGGAAGGGCTTAAGCGGTTAGAGGTGGCCAATGCTGGCAGTGAAAGGGCTGAGAGATTAGGGGTTGAATTGGTCAGGAGCTCGCCGTTTTGAGCTCCACAACAACTTCACTGTGCAATCCTTTTTACACTTCTTTGGTCGTCCTCTGGTCGCTTTGAGAGTGTCTAGAGCTAGAGCACTCTTCCCTAGTTCCAATGCCACCCTTCTAAGCTTCTTTGGTGGAGATATTGCCCATCGTCGGAGCCTTGATCGGAGTGTCGTCGGAAAAGGAGCTATTTGTATTCAGAAAGTGCATGATAGGTGAGGAGGACTAATGGGAGGGTGCTCTTTATATAGGGAGTACGACAACAATTCAGGCTACCGGATGGCATGAGACTCGACCCCCGACAACCTGATCGGAGAGTTTTTTGAGTCGTCGGAGAATCTAGCTTTTCTTGCCTCTCTCTCCTCTATTCTCTCTATCAGCCGCTGAAGGTTGAAGATGATGATGTGGTGGTCGTGCCACGTGGCATGCTTGATTAGCCAAATTTTCTAATATTGAGGTCTAGCTCGGCTGCTGTGTCAGCCGTTGATATGTTGATCGGACACATGGCAGCCTCTCACTAGTTGCTCATGTTTGTGTGGCATGCTAATGGGTCGCTCGTTGACCGTTAATCAAACATGTCGCAGCCTTCCATTGGCTACCCATGTCTACGTGGCTGCTAACGGGCATCGTTGACTTTTGATCGGTCCGGTTCGTTGACCGGGTTCGTTGTCCCGAATTCAAAAATCGGCTGGTTTGGACTCGATTCAACTAGTTTTCTAAAATTTAAAATTTTCTATATTCATCTAAATTCAATTTATATCTAATGGTGGCCTAAATTTCCTAAATTGATATTTTAAGCCACCTAGAAAAATAAATTATTGAACCGATTCACTATGGTTCACCCGAGTTTAGTCTAGTTCGGGTTTGGTTCACCCCAAACTAGTCCGATTCTCTCCCTAATTCCACTTCTTGGGTCTTCCTCACAATTGTTGTTAATTTTTGGTTATTTCGGATCTCTCAATTTCCCACGCTAACCCTTCTTTACTATTCTCTATTTATTAAATTGGCCTAGTTTTCGATAATACTGTCGGTCCTCCTCTCGGTTTCCTTGGTCTGAGGGGACGTGTTCCACAGACTTGCTATTATTACTCCCACTCATAACTTTTATCAGGTCATGTTTGTCTTAATTGTATTTCCCCTTAATTCGTGTTGTGCGATCCACGAGTGATCAACTACAGTAGAATCAGATTGAATCGGTTTGGACCAATTTGAACCACTATTGAACAAGATGCTAAATTCATTTTTCTAGTTGGCTTAAAAGATTCAAATTGGAGAATTGAGGCCACCATTGGATAGAGAATGAATTTAGAAATTTTTAATTTTAAAAATTTTGGTCGATTCGAGCGTGAACCAACCGAATTTTAAAAATTCGGTCCGGTTTGAAACAGTGTCGTCTTCTTCCTTCAGATGACAGCACTTTTCACCTATCGAAAAATCGAGCAGCGCTAACGAAGCTGAAAAGTCTCTGGTAAGGGAGTTTCAAGCAATGAATGACAGCCATTAAGACGCCAATCGGATGGCCAAGAAGTCCTCGAGCTTCCTATATAAAGAGCCCCTCCTCATTCATCCTCTCCACACCTGAAAACTCCATTCTCTCTCAACTACTCCAATTTTTGGCAAAGCTCAAACCAGAGCTTTGATATAGGATCTTTTCTAAGCCAAAAAAGGCATAGCCGGGTTCTTTGGATTTGGGGAGAAGTCAGCTACACGCCTGTAGTCTCCATTTGCTCCGAGGGTTGTCGGAGAAGCGTCGGCGTGATCGAACAATGAAGCAGCTCCGAAGGACCAAAGCTTCCTTATTTCAGCTAAGCTAAAATCAACCAATTCGAGCCCTTTTCAAGCCAAACCAAGCCCTTCCAACACCTCTACAGTCCTCCTATAGCTGAATTAAAGCTGAAAGTTAAGCCAATTTGGCTCCCCTCTTTAAATTCTGATCGGTACTATAGAGAGAACCGACAAAACTTGATGACTAAATTCTCACTCAATTCGGCTTCAATTGATACAATTCTTGATCCTAGGAGAAACCTTAGGACAAGGGCTATATGCCCAAATTGAAAGCTCGGACCGCCACGCCTCCAACAGTAAGCTTTTGAAGTTTTCTCTTTCTAAGACTAGTTTTCCGATGAATCTTCGTTTGATCTTATTTCGACATCAAATCGTGTGATTCAAAGTGCAATTGAATCGTATGAAGGTGTACGAACTATAATCTAACTTCAATTTCAACAATTAAACTCATTTGATCGGTCAATTTGATGAAATCAAATTCGATTAAGTTAGAAAGTTGAAATTGAGGGAAAATTGGGGGAAATTTAGGGATTTCAAAAATACAAGGGACTAAAGTGCAATTTCATAAAATTGATGGCCAATTGGGCATGATAAATATGTTAAAGGACCAATTGGACAAATTTTGGAATTTTTGGGGCAAAACTTACCATTTTTTAAAAGTAGGGGCAAAATTGTAATTTTGAAAAAATTAGGGACCAAATTGAAAATTTGGGAAACTTTACCCCTTTTTGTGATTTTGAATAAATTGAGATCCTAAGGTGAAATTTAGAAGTTTCGGGACTCAATTTTGGAAAAATTAGGGACTTAAAGTTAAAGAAAAATAACTTTAGGGACCTAATTACAAATAAATGAAAAGTTTGGTTTTGTCATTCATTTGGGATGAATGAAGGCTATTAGGCCAAAGAATAATGAACAAGTATGTTCATATCATGTAGGAACACGAAGTACTGGGAACGCCAACTAAGACAAGTTCGCGTAAATGCAATAAGCCGACTAAGAGGAAATTCACTACACTATCGGGTGAGTGGGATTTAATATCATACCCGGTCAAGATGATAAACACCTCAAAAATGAAAACCCAATGCTAAGTGGTATTTTAATCATCACATCTGACAAGAGTGATGTGGAAATCACGCGAAAAAACTACTTATCGGTTGTAAGTAGATCATAGTCGGTTGGTATGATGAAACTTTTTGGAAGGAAGTGGTAAACTCGCTTATCGATTATAATCGGAGATGTCCTCATACTCAATTGGTGTGATGGAAGATTGAAAATTTTATTTTTATCAGAAGTGCTCTCCTCTAACTGTGTTCTACTACTTAAAAATTTTGGGAGAACTTCTTGATGGGAGCTCGAATAGCTTAGTTAGGCCAGAGGCCTTGATTTTGGAACTTGGGGGGATAATATGCCTGATTTTGAAAATCTCGAACAGTGGGCCCTAGGCCAGTTAGCACGAGCAGAAGCCCGTAAACAAACATGATTATTAAGCTATGAAAACTTAAGTAAATGAGTTGTTTGGCCATGGTACTGAGATAGGACCGACATACTCGATGGACTAGCAGCAATGTGACATTACATGTCTACGGATTAGTCAAGACAAACAACTGCAGGTCGAGTTGAGAGTCGGGGCCGTTGGACCAATGACACCACAGATATAACTTATGTGAAAAATTATGTATTTGTGCATACACTGTGTTACGGGACCTTAAAGATGCCCAAGAGGGGTAGTGATGTGTCCCAGGGCTTTGGACGACCTGGTGAAAATAAAGGCAGTTAGTCGTACCAGAAGTCTTGCAAAGCTCGACGTAGCTTCATGCGCATGAGACCGGGGTGTGGACGGGATGAGGTCTCTATCCTCATACAAACATAAAGTTTTGTTACAGGATTGAGGGTCAGATGTTGCGTACATCCACTCATTCTCAGGGTAGAAGTGAGCGTACTTCTATATAGGTGGATAGTAAAGTCACTCCGACGCCACAAGTGGGTACAGTGGACTGGTTGGCCTACGAATGTGTATTTTCCTTCATGATGAAGGGCGTATGTTAGTTGATAAACACACCGTTGTGATGAGAAATAATTTTAAAAATTGAGATTTAAAAATGAGAAAATTTAAAGAAATTAAGGAGTCTGGCACACAACAATTTGAAAACTATTTTTCTAAAAGTCATACCCTAAAACACCCATTCAGTAAGTCGTTAAACTCACCCACTCCCTTATATCCCTTTCAAGTAACCTTGGAAAGCTTACTAGCTAACACACTTGTAAGGCAGGTATGATAAATTTCAAATTTTATACAGTTTTGATTTATGTTATTTCAGGAAAGGTACATATTTAAAGGATGTCTTACTCCTCACGATTTATAAAAGAAGGGGCAACCCTTAGTAAGCCAGGAGAGTGGCAGATTGATCACAGGGATCCGACCAAACTAGGTCGAGGCATGACAGAGAAGTCCACTCATACCACTTGTAGCAGTTATACTACAACTAAACCAATAATATAGCATATATCAGACTTGGTTATAAACAGTAATTTTAGTAATATCTTAAAATATCCCAAAGTTACGATTTTGCCAATCAGGCTCGTTTGCTCGAATATCGCATGTTGACAATTTCGTCACTACTAGCTCATATTCGTTATTTCTTCTCACTACTTTGGGCCTACACCTATATGGGATCATATTTTCCAAAATGCCCCTAAAACTCTAAGTTTCTCACTTAGATCCTCAACTTTCCCTTTTTACATTTTGATCCCTGAATTTCCCAAAAATTACCATAATGCCCTTGCACTTTTCATTTGTCCATTTTGAAAAGCCCACCTCTTCAACGAGTTCATTTTAGGTCCCCTTAACTTTCTCTATTCTCATTTTGTTCCTCACATTCATAGAAATTCCATTGTTGGCCCAAATGTTTTAATATTTATGATTTTGTCCCTAAACTTTTCCAAAATTACACTTTTGTCCATCTACTTTCTCCTTATTTATTTTTGGACTTAAACTCAGATCTTATTTCACCTTAGGCCCTTTGACATTTCCTGAGTTCAGTAAAGGTCCCTAACTTCTCTTAAATTATATTTTAGTGCTCTAACTTTTCAAAATTACCTTTAGGTCCCTTAATCTTTACTAAGAGTGTCATTTGGATCCTTAGCCTCTCCCAAGCTATCTATTCGAGCCCTCAAGTTTTATCATGCTTACATTCAGGTCCTTAGACTACTACTAAATCTCATGTAAGTCCCCATTTTTATGAAATTGCATTCTAACCCCTATATTTTTCAAAATTTATGATTTAGTCCCCAAGCTTTATCTCCTAAAAAATAACTCCTTAAATGCTAGCCTTGGCCGGAACAATGTTAATTTGACCTCGATCAAATTCTCACCAGAAAATAGACACAATTAGGTTTTGGCCGAAAACTCACCAGAGAAGAAACGATGACATCTGACAGTGGTGGAGTTGTGTAACTGACTCTCCCATGTGTTCGTGTACACCTAGATCTGGCTCTATGGTGATAGAAGTTTCCTGTAACATCCAATTTACTAAGCGAAGTAAAAAATAGTGGGTTACTAGAGATTCTCATATTTTTCATGGTCATGAGGCTTATCTTTCACACGAACGACTTGTGGGGGTTATCTAAAGGGGACTGAGAGGAGCTTACAATATTAATTTGGGTCGTTTTCAGCTATTGGGAAGGTTAGAGCGAGCCTGGAAAGCTTATGCATTGTTTTCAGCCGATAGAGTAGTGTTACTATTCCATTGGATCTCCACCGCTAGATAGCACGTCGGTGGCCGAGAGGGGTGGGATTTGAAAGTTGACTCTACTCCAGTTCTAATAACACACATATTTGGTCAAGCTTGGTAGTCATATGAAAAAAATGGAAATCTATGTTTTGAAGGTCATCGGAAAAGTGAGCATTCAAGCTTCCAAAGAGAATTTTGGCCTACCGCTAGCAAGAGAAGAGTCAACACTTATATAGGGAGTTCGAGGGACCGACGCTCCATATGTCCATATCCATAGCTGACCAGATGGGACCTCTAGACCTCACATGACATTTAATTTTCTTAGGGGAATAACTGTATAAATATCTCTGACATCTAAGTTATTTCAGGATCCAGGTTGGGTAAACGAGTCAAATGTCGGGTGAAGAAGACGACATGTGCGTACCCCGTGCATGCAGCACGTGAGTGCACCCAACATGGTACTCCAACCGGTTCACATTATACCAAATCGGTCTCCGACGAATTAATCGAATGATTCGACCAATTTTTGCCTTTTCTTAGCTTATTCACCTCTAATTTGGTTATTGACCCAATTTATTTTTTTTAATTCTTCATCCAATTCACTATAATTTGGGTACAAGAACATCTATTTTCCAAATTGTATAGCACATTTCTAAAAATTGAGGGTTTTCACCACTTCGAGTCGGTTCAATCAGTTTTTGGTTGTCTTTTGGCTGATTTACCTTTGACTCGAACGGTTCTTAGACCAATTTCTTTTTCTAAAAATTCTTCATCATAATTCACATTGATTGGGATAAAGAATTGTCGTTTTTCGATTTATCCGGCTCCTCTTAAAAATTAAGGGCTTTTGGCCTTAAGGAGGTTCGATCTCGATTCGAACCGATTTTTACTTTGAGTCTTCTCTATCCTTGATTTCTAATCAAAATGATTTATTTGAGGGTAATTTTGTAAACTTTCTCATAGTCCAAATTTAGGGTCTGAATTGGTTCCTAATTCGATATAATTCTAAATCTCAGTTCCCGAGCTTTCATTCCTAGTTCAAAATTGATTTTTTGTTCAATTAGACTTAAATCACAATTTTAAAAATTTCAGTATTATAGAAGGGCTTATACCTACCATCCCTGGAGTTGAATAATAATCCTAAAAACTCCTATTTATAACCTAACGAGTTTTCTACTTTGGGAGGTCGATGAAATGGATGGTGGAGACAGCACTGCAAACTCACCATAATAAAAATTAAGTACAAGAAGTACATATAAGAGACAAATAATTGTTGTAAACAATGTCCTTCGTATAGTAAGATGTCAGGCGTGAGAAACGATCCCGAGAGGATCATGCTATAGATTCAATATGATATTTGAATTAGGAAACTACAAGACATGCAAGTAGCCTGAAAAGGGGAGTATTCAGTGGAGAAATTCCGAGAGAACTCTCATTGAACCGTGAGAAGAAGAGGTGAGTGCAGATTTTATGAAACCCTCCAACAGGTTTCATAAACATTTTTCGGTAGGCCCTTATAGAATATGAGAGACATCACATCAATTCAGTGGTTATAATGAAAATAATATAAGACAATGAAAGTCTAAAATTAGCTTGATATGTATTAACTAAGAAAAATAAAAAAAAGAGCTTTAAAAGTCAAAGTTTGTCTAGATAAGAATATGAGAATTTAAAAGAATAATTTTGAATAAATGGAAACTAAATGGTGAATAAGACAGGTTCTAAAAATTTAATTGTAATGAGTATAGGGATCTAGAAAAGATTTGAAATAACTGGGTTAAAATTTTATAGGAAAATAATGTAACACTCCAAATAATAATACAAAAAGTTTAAGAGAGTCGAGTTCTACCTATTTATTTGAACATAAAGGAAATAGACGCTCGAAACAAATTTTAATCCAGTAGTACCACTAATTATTGAACATTATACTAAACATAAACATGCTGACAATATATTGACCTTTTATGCACTAGAGAGTAGTCACGAAAAACAGAAAATACTCTAAATTAACTTGAGTAGAACGGTCAAG
This sequence comes from Trapa bicornis, assembly GCA_030064425.1. Classification (NCBI taxonomy): domain Eukaryota; kingdom Viridiplantae; phylum Streptophyta; class Magnoliopsida; order Myrtales; family Lythraceae; genus Trapa; species Trapa bicornis. Next base: position 11,448,353 of record CM057748.1, on the reverse strand, counting down.
ATCTGAATTATGACAATGATGGGATGATGGAGGAGCGGACCAAACACATAGGTAGCCCGAAGCAAAGCATAAGAAAATAGCATGCTACCAACCTAAATGTTGTGTCAGAAATAAAATATATAAGATGTTGAGACTAAAGGATATGGTGAAGAAAAGGTGGACAAAGTATTAGGAGAAAGAAAGAAAGCTTGTCGGAGAGTGGTCGAAAAACTAAGGAGCCAAGCGGAACATGAGGTGGAAAAACAAAATAACAAAAAAATGTGGATTAATCGGAATCTGAATGCTTGGTTACCAAGTTGAAGTAAAAGGTTAAAGCAGAGAATGCTAGTGGAATGCATGTTCCAGAAGAAAATTGCAGCCACCCTTCAGAGCCGAACTTAGTAGTGTGGTGTACTCTATACCAGTGGAGATGCTATCAAATAAGAGATTCTTTGTCCCTTTATAAGAGATCAAATTTATATGTATTTAAAAGTTTAAGTTAATAAGTAATGTTAAACACATTCTAATAAAGATATACTTTTTTTATTTTATTAAATATAATATTAATTTTCATAACCTACCATCATCAACATCCAGGTTACACAAAAGTCAATGACTGGCAATCGCCAAAATAATAACATTATCTTCCAGTCCAGAATTAGCAGTTGTCTGTCAAAGTGGACTATTGTAATCCAGCACTCATGCTTTTTATGTATGAAATTAAGAAGGCATCCAAGAAGTGAAGTAAGCAAAAGGGTATGCCAATACTTGTATATTCAGGAGAGCATTAACAACATGGAGATTGAACTGAGCAACTTATTAATCAGTGATAGAACCATTCCCTTCTCATTATCCACACTGATAGAGATTTTGAATGTCTCATAATAAGATAGATCCCAAAAAAGAAGTGTGAAAAATTACAGAAAAATACCAAATACAGCTGGAAAATCTGCAGCAATAAAAGATACAAAAGGGAAGGTGGGTATAAAAAGTGAATGGGAAAAGGAAAAGATAACACTACGTGACCAGTATGATTCACGTATATAAGATCAAATCAATCAATATGTATAAGGTGCACAACCCAAGCTAGGTTCCTAACAAATAGCTTGTGAGAGAGGCGTGTAAGGGAGAAAATGCTTGTTATCTCATCCCATGTAAAGTCTCTGTGTAACTGATCTTGCACTCTTGAGTAGTGTATGACTTGAAATCTGGAGAATTCTCTGTTAGAAGTACATGGAAAATAGTCCTTGTAAAGCCAAAATATAGCTAAAAGTTGTAGAAGTATGAAACATAGTTCCTTTTGTCCTGTTTGGACAGGCAGATCTCCTCCTATTTATGCTCTGAATTTGCAGCATAATGTCTTCTAAGCAGCAATTCCTGAAGCTAGAAGGACAAAAGGGAAAAAGGTAAATAATGCAGCAAGATAGTACTGGAAATATTTAAAGAGAACATGAAAATGGTAAGATAAAAAATGAAGCATTCAATAATGTAATGCATTAAATAAACATAAAATATAGGTTCATTCAACCACCTTTTCATTTTAAAATGATTTCTTTCTTATTTCATGCTATTGTAGATCACATGTAAAACAATGTGTTCATTAAACTAATCACATGCATTGTTTTAGACAATCTATATCTGATGTCATTTGCAGGTCTTGTTTGCTTGACTAAGCAAGAGATTGTAGAAAAGGGCAGTGGTTAGCCAATTGCAAAAAGGATGAGATCAGGTATTCAACCTAGAAGTATCATCATTCAATATATTTCAACTCCAACATATGTTCTGGTTTGATCAGTTGTATCTGCTAGTTACACTAAGTTCATATAGCAATGACATACTTCTAATTGAATCTCTACCTGTGGTACTATAATTTCCAATAAAGCTTTCTGAGTTTCTGTTTCCAACATCTGAACCAATACTACCAAGTCTGTAGATACAACTTCCAGAAGTGATTCCTTCAGGGGCAGAGGAAAGCCAGTTCGAGCCACCATAGCCTGAACAATCCCGGAAAAGTTCACTATAGCTCTCCTCAAAACTTCCAGAGCTCCCAGAAAATGAAGAATTTGGACCTAACAAACTGCCTGATATTTTCCCTCTATTTCCTTTGCCTCCTAGTCCAAAAGTATTATTACCCTCTCCACCTCCAAACCCAGCATTCCAATTCGAGTACTTTGAAGCCATCATGTCACCCTGCGGAGACTGAATGGGAGGACTCCAGTTTGATCCCGTGTTTCCAAATGAAGTTGCAAAGCTATCATTGCCGGTACCCAAGTAAGCATCAAGATTCTGCAGCCCCGTATTGTTAGCAAGTCTGCCCATTCCCCACAAGTTTTGAAAGTTAGTGTTCAAGCCCGCATTACTCCTGTTGTCCCCGTGATACCCAATAGGACTGTTAAATCCTCCTAAATTGCTATTGAAGAATGAGCTTGTGGCTCTCCCATATCCCAAGGCATTTACTAGGTTTACGCTACTGGTGAAGCTTGAGCCAAGCCTCTGATCCAAATTCATTCCCAGTCGAGGGTCAGAGCCATTGAAAAGTGAGACACTGCCTCGAGCTACAGGGATGGAGCTCAAGCCACCGGCAGTACAAACACGGTAACCTCCAATCGAGGCCATGTTATAGCCTGAAGCATAACTACTGAGAAGATTATTAACCCTACTATTGCCCACACTGTAACTCAAAGGGCTTCTGCTGGTGCATGGGGAGAGCTCCTTTGGGACAGCCCTCTTGACCTCAACCAATTTCCCATTGACATCATGAAAGGTCCTGAACAAGACTCTATCCACGGCATCTTCTGCATCATAAGTGATGAAACCAAAACCCCTAGGTCTCCTAGTGTTGTGATCGTACATTATCACTATGTCAGTGATTGTGCCAAATTGGTCAAAGTACTTCCTGAAGTCATTCTCAGTGATGTTAGAAGCCAGTCCACCAACGAAGATCTTTCTAGTTCGTGATGGACCAGGGGATCCCGGAATGGTAGTGGGACTGCGATTTAGAAGAAGTTGATCTTCCCTAGGAACAGCTTTCTTCGCTTCAACCTAAAGAACCCAAGGACCCAATGATCAAACCAATCAGTCCAATTCAGGTTTATCAAGCATAAAAGAGTTGGAATTACAAACTTCATTACAAACTTTGATCTAAACACTAAATGCAGATAAGATTTTGGCTAAAACTCTACCAAGTGCAGAATTGGATTGGAATAACTTACAGAACGGCCATCAATCACATGCTTATCCTGGGTCACTTGCTCCGCAATCACGGGATCTGCAAATACAATGAAACCGAACCCACGAGCCCGGCCTGTTGCCCGATCCCTCATGATCAGAGCTTCCACCACCTCCCCATAGTTCCCGAAATACTCCTTGAGCCGTTCCTCATCTGTGTCCCATGAAATCCCACCAATGAAAAGCTTCCCAAGATCTGATTCCATCTCCTTTCTGTAACCAATTCCCAGAGATTCCACATCATCTCATGAATCCACAGAATAAACACTACTCAAACTGGATTTTACCACTCAGTAAATCAGCTAAGAAGCCCTATTCTAAAAGATCCGATTGCCAAGAAAAGCCGAAGCCTCCAATGTTAAAATATCCGAAAGCAGAAGAATAAGAGAAATTCTGCAGATGCAAAGTCACCTGAAGCTTTGTGAGAATCGGATGGGTACTTCAATAGGACAAGAGAGTGGAAAGGACTGTCAAATTCTCAATCCAGGAGCATCGGGTACTGCAAACAAATGGGAGACGACACATTAAGTGCATAATCTGGGATCAGAAACATTGCAGAACTCAAGAACAACCATGAACGAGGCTGAGGTTCAATACAACAATGGACCCAAAAAAGAATGAAACATTTACCATTTGGGAGTGAGTGGGGGAAGACCCAGGAAAACAAATCGAGAAAAAAAACTGAGATTCAAGAACAAACTATATAATGGGATGGCAAGGGAAATAGAGGTGACTCTTTCTCTATCCGATGGCTTTCTGCCTCCTCTTTGGTTCTCTTTTCTCCTTACCTGATTATTCCCCTCCATTTTCCTCCTCTTTATCAATAAAAATTTGGAATTTTAAGTTATGGTGGTGATGAGGAAGGGGGAGAGAGAGGGGGATAATATTAAAATTGGGAGAAAGAGAGAAAGCAGATAGGGAGAGAGGTTGAAATGGAGGACGGGTTGCTGGTAATCATCCATGTTAAGAATATTTGGCCGTGTCTTAAGAAAGAGAGGTGGGGTCATGGAAGATGACCCCATAATTTTTCTCTCTATATTTTAATTAGAATATAATCCAAAATACTTTTGTCTAGAAAATTTGTGATGCCCAAACATTATTGTAACGCATAACCTTTTCAAAATAAAATTAAACCTAATTATAATATAAATTGGAGTTAAATTGTTTATTTGGGACCAAGTAGAATAAAAGATTCAATTATATTTAAAATCATTTAAAACGAGATCTAAGAAATAAATTATTATATCTTGAACTAAATTAGAAACAATTTAAATAATTGAAAATTACAAATAAAAAAGTAATCAGATAAAAAATATATTGAAATCAGGTTAAATTAAATACACTAAAGTGAATTATAATTTTTTCGAGTGATTTTAAAAGTGGTAAAATTTTATTATTTGGTCTCAATTATAATAAAATAAGTTGAAGAATTTTTAGAAAAATATAGAAAGTTAAAAATTATGGAATTAATTATAAATCTAACAAAATAAGGTTAAAATTAGTTGAATATACAAAAAAAATAATTAATTGAGTCAGTGATGAAACAACTATTAAATTAGTTAATAACTAGTTAATTAAAGTCAAAATTATCAAATTATTTAATAAATCAGTCAAATTGCCTATGAGAACCAATCTAAACTGTTTAAAATATGTTGAATTAGTGTGCCCTAATATGCACAGCATGCCACTAAAGGCGAGTTGAACCTAGCAAAGAGGTCAGTCATGTGTTGCACTATAACACTTTATTCTAAAAAAATAGTTCAATTGAGTTGTAGTTGAACTTTTGAAATGGAAAAATAATCAAATAAGAATTTTTTACATTTGTTAAATTCAAGTTACTAATTTGTGATAATATCTTAGATTATAGATTTATGATTTGGAATAATTTGAATCAAAATCATCGAAAATTAAAATTTTAAGGGATTTTTGGAATCGAATATTAAATTTTCATGTAATCCACTAATGACAAAAAAGGAAAGGGGTGCACATAGTGACTTCCTAGTATGTTACCTTGGCATTACTCAAACGGCTCACCATGCTTATATTTAGAATTTTAATGAGATTTATTACATTTTTTTGGTATCCTATTATAAGTGAAAATATGTAATTTTGGTTCAAAAATAAAAATAAATAAATTTAAAAAAATTAAAGAAATAGAAAGGGTGGTCAATAGGACGATCAGTTGAGGGCATGAAGCATGAGATCATCTCATAACTATTACTATTTACCGTATTCTTCGTTTAAAAAAAGAACTGGTACAAATTTCAAAAAGGAGATGCGTGGCTTCTTATGCATATTTCCTAATGAAGGAAAATGATCTATTAGGAGCAATTGTAACTCGTGTTGCAATGCTCTCACTCGATATTAAAGGTTGAATCATTGTTACAATTGTCACACTCTGCTAACACTAAAATATTGGGGCACTCACTGCTCTTATGGAACTCGTGCCCTCGGACTAAGGAACCCGAGAGAATAACCAATAAAAAATTTAAAATTAGGCCAAATTAATTAATAGAAAATAGTAAATAAGGGTTAACATGGGAAATTGGAATATCACAAGTGACTAAAAATTCATAAAAATCATGAGAAAAGGACTAGGAAGTGAATTAGATAAGAGAACTGGACCGGTTCGAGGTGAACTGGACCAAATCGGAATGAACAATAGTGAACCGATTCAATAATTCATTTTTCTAGGTAGCTTAAAAATATTAAATTGGAAAATTGAGTCTACCATTAGATAGAAAATGAATTTAGATGAATTTAGAAAATTTTAAATTTTAGAAAACCAATCGAATAGAGTATGAACCGATCGATTTTTGAATTCGAGTCACCGAACCCGGTTGGATAGGAACGGTGTCACCCCCCGACCTGGTTTGGTCGGATCCCGTGAACAACTCGCTGCTCCTTTGGTTCAAGAGGGGTTTCCACCTTCTTTAATTCATGAGGAGCCATGCGTAATCTCAACATTGTTCCTTAGAATAACATAAATCTATAATAATGCAAGTTTAAAAGGAGATTAAACATACTTGACAGTGGGTAAATTCTGGTGTTATCCCTAGTCATTCTCTAATCCTAAAATGGGATTAAAAATAATGGGTGAGTTTCTACAACTCAGTAAATGGGTATTTTAAAAAAATAATTATAATAAAATAGTTATTGAATTGGAATGTGTCAGAATCTTTATTTTCTTTAAAATTCTTCATTTCTTAACTTCTCGATTTTCAAAAACATTACTCATTATTAACCATAAACGGTATATTTAGCAACCAACACATGCCCTTCATTATGAAGGGATCAGACATTCGTGGGGCAGCTCGTCCACTGCACCCACTTGTGGCGTCGAAGTGACTTTACCGACCACCTATATAGAAGCTCGTCCACTTCTACCTTGATAATGAGTAGATGTACGCGACATCCGACCCTAAATCCCGAAAGAAAACTCTGTTTCCGTCTAAGGATAGAGACCTCATCCCGACCCCACACCGGTCTCATGCGCATGAAGCTACGTCGAGCTTTCCTGACTACTAGCACGACAAACTACCCTTATCTTTACCATGTCATCCAGTAGCCCCTAGGACGCATCACTACCCATCTTGGGCATTTTAATGGTCCCAAACCTTAGTGTATGCATAAAATAATAGTTTTCCTCATACGACATTTAATCTTTGGTACCACTGGTCCAACGGCCCCGACCCTCAACTTGACCTCTAATTGTTTGTCTCGACCGGTCCATCAACCTGTTTTGTTGCACTACCGCTAGTCCATCGAGTATGTCAATCTTGTCTTGGTTCCATGGCTAAACACATCATTCATTAAATTTTTTACGGCTTAATCTCATGTTTGTTTACGAGTTCCTGCTCGTGCTAACTGGCCTTGGGCCCACTGTACGAGATTTTCAAAAATCAAGCATTTTAGCCCCTAAGTTCCAAAACTGAGGCTTGCGGCCTATCTGAACTATTCGAGCTCCCGTCAAGAAGGTCCCTCAAAAGGTTTAAGCAGTGGCACACAGTCAGGGAGAGCACTTCTGACAAAATAATCTTTTCATTTATCTATCACACCAATCGGGTGTGATGACATCTCCGCTTACAATCGGTAAATGAGTTTTCCACTTCCTTACAGGAAGTCCAACATACCAACAGTATATGATCTACTTACAACCGTTAAGTAGTTTTTCTGCGTAATTTTCACATTATCCCATCCTGGTGTGATGTTAAAAATTCCACATGATAGTTGGTTTTAAGTTCTGAGGTACTCATCATTCCAATCGGGTATGATGTGAAAATTTCACTCACCTGTTAATGTAGTGAATTCCTCTTAATTGTCTTTTTGCTTTCACGCGAGCTTGTGTTGGTTGGCATTCCCAGTACTTTGTATTCCTACACGATATAAACATCATTGTTCATTATCCTTTGGCCTAATAGCCTTCATTCATCACGAATGGATAAAATACCAAAACTTTTCAATTATTTGCAATTAGGTCCCTAAAGTTCTTTTTCTTTAACTTTAGGTCCCTAATGCCAATTTTTCCCAAATCGAGTCTCAAAACAGTAAAATTTTAATTTGTAACATCAATTTATCCAAAATTACAAAAAGGGATTCAAGTTTCCCAAATTCCCAATTTGGTCACAAACTTTTCCAAAATTACCATTTTGCCCCTACTTTACAAAAATGGTAAAATTGACCCCAATAATTCTAAAAATTGACTAATTGGTCCTCCAACATCTTTTCATGACCAATTGGCCTTTAATTTTAGGAAATTGCACTTTAGTCCCTCAAAATTTTGAAATTCCAAAATTTCCTCAATTTTCCCTAATTTTAAACTTTCAACCTAACCGGATTTGATTTCATCAAATTGATCGATCAATTGAAGTTAATTGTTGAAATTGAAGGTGAATTTGAGTTCCTACACATCCATACAATTCAATTGCACTTTTAAGCACATGAATTGGTGATAGAATGAGCTCAAACCGAGCTTCGCTAGAAAATTGGACATAGAGAGAGAAAGCTTCGAAAGCTTTTGATCTGGGTAGATAGCTCTTGTCCTGAGGTTATTCCTAGGATCAAGAATCACATTAATTAATATCGAATTGATGGAGAATTTGGTCAGTGAAGTTTCGGCGGTTCTCTCTCTAACACTAATCAGAATTTATAGAGGGGAGCCAAATTAGCTTACCTTTCCGCTCTAATTCAACTGTATGAGGGCTAAGGGAGTGTTGGGAGAACTTGGTTTGACTTGAGAAGAGCTCGAATTGGCCGTTTTCGACTCGGCCGAAATAGGGCAGCTTCAGTTCGCCAGAGCTGCTTCACTATTTTATCACACCAGCGTTTCTCCGATGATCCTCAGAGCAAATGGAGACTACCGTCGTGTAGCTGACTTCTCCCATAATCTAAATAACTTCAAGCTCCCATCAAGAAGGTCTCCCGTTTAAGCATTGGCACACAGTCAGGGGAGAGCACTTCTGATAAAAATATATTTTCAACTGTCCATCATACCGATCGAGTATGAGGACATCTCCGCTCATAATCGATGAACGGGTTTTCCACTTCCTTCGAGGAAGTTTCATCATACCAACTAGTATGATCTACTTACAACCGATAAGTAGTTTTTTCGTGTGATTTTCACATCAATTCTCTAAGTTGTGATGTTTAAAATACCACTAAATAGTGGGTTTTCATTTCAAGGTACTTATCATTCTCAACCGAGTATGATATAAAATTTCACTCACCCGTTAATGCAGTGAATTCCACTAGACATGTTCTTTGTATTCACGTGAGCTTGTCCTTACTGGCGTTCCCGGTACTTCGTGTTCCTACACGATATGAACATCCTTGTTCATTATCCCTCGGCCTAATAGCCTTCATTCATTCCAAATGAATAAGAAAACCAAACTTTCTATTTATTTGTAATTAGGTCCCTAAAGTTATTTTTCTTTAATTTTAAGTCCCTAATGTCGGTTTTTCCTCAAATTGAATCCCGAAACTTTTAAAATTTATCTTAGAACCTCAATTTATTCAAATTCACTAAAAGGAGTTTAATTTACCAAATTTCCAATTTGGTCCCCCAACTTTTCCAAAATAACCATTTTGCCCTTCCTTTACAAAAATGGTAAGTTTCACCCTAAAAATTCTAAAATTCCTCAATTGGTCCTCTAACATTATTATCATGCCCAATTGACCCTCAATTTCATAAAATTGCATTTTGGTCCTTCGAATTTCAACAATTCCCAAATTTCCCCCCAATTTCAACTCCTTAACACAGCTGAATTTAATTTTATCAAATTGACTGATCAAACACTTCTAATTGTTGAAATTTAAGTTAAAATTGAGTTACTCTATCTTCATACGATTCAATAGCATTTTGAATTGCATGTTTTGACACCGGAACGAGCTCAAACAGAGCTTTACTAGAAAACAGACTTTAGAGAGGGAAAGCTTCGAAAGCTTACCGTCGGGGGCATGACGGTCCGAGCTTTCAATCTAGGCAGATAGCTCTCGTCCTGAGGTTCATCTTAAAATCAAGAATCACATTAATTGATGCCGAATTGAGTTAGAATTTCATCATTGGAATTCTATCGGTTCTCTCTCTAGCACTGATCAGAAATTGTAGAGGGGAGCCAAATTGGCTTACCTTTCAGTCCTAATTCGGCTGTGGAAGGGCTAAGGAAGTGTTGGGAGGACTTGGTTTGGCCTAAGGAGGGCTCGAAATGGCCAATTTTAGCTCGGCTAAAACAGAGCAGCTTCAGTCTTACAGAGCTGCTTCACTGTTCCATCACGCCGACACTTCTCCAATGACCCTCGAAGCAAACGGAGACTACAGTCATGTAGCTGAATTCTCCCCGGTTCTAAAGAACTCGACCTCACCTTGTTTGGCTAAAAAATGACACTATATCGAAGATCTGGTTCGAGCTTCACCGGAAAACTAAGCAGCTGAGAGAGAGTGAACTTTTCAGGTGTGGAGAGGATGAATGGAGAGGGGGTATTTATATAGGAGGCTCGAGGACTTCTTGGCCGTCCGATTGGCACCTTTATGATAGGCATTGATGGCCGGAAACGTATTGAACGGAGACATTTCTTCTTCACCAGCGTTGTTTCAATTTTCTAGCGAGTGAACAATGTTGTCATCTGAAGGAGGAAGACGAGACTGTTCTGAACTGGGTTCGAGGCTTAAACTGGTCGGTTCACCCCCCATTCGATCGAATTTTTCAAATCTAAAAATTTCTAAATTCATCTAAATTCATTTTCTATCTAATGGTGGCCTCAAATCTCAAATTTGAACTTTTTAAGCCACCTAGAAAAATGAATTTAGAATCCGATTCAATAGTGGTTTAAACTGGTCCAAACTGGTTCGGATTCGGTTCACCTAAACCGGTTTGGTTTTTATCTCCAATTCATCCTAAAGTCCTTTTTCATGACTTTTATGACTCCTTAGGTCACTTAGGGTCCATAAATTTTCCGATTTACCATCTCTCTATCAGTTCCAGTTCATAAATCGGCTCGGTTCTTAAACCGATTTAATTCGATTCGGGTCCGGTTCACCCGAACCGGTTTGATTTTTCTCTCCCACTTTGTTCTAAGGTTTCTTACTAAGGTTTATAAATCTCTTTGGGTCATAAGGGAGTTGAAATTTCTCTAATTTGCATGTTTCGCAATAAACGGGTTTGTTAACCGGTTCGGTGTTTCTCACTCGGTTTGACCGATTCTTTTCCTAGTTTTCCTTAACTCAAAAGGGCGGGGTTTACAACATTGTTCTGAACCAAACCGGACCGGTACGAATCAAGTTCAATGCTTAAATCGGCTGGTTCAAGCCTGATTTGATCGAGTTTTTCAAAATTAAAAATTTGTAAATTCACCTAAATTCATTCTCTATCAAATGGAGGCCTCAATTCTCTAATTTGAATTTTCTAAGCCACCTAGAAAAATAAATTTAGAAACTGCTTCAATAGTGGTTCAAACCGGTTCAGATCTAGTTCACCTGAACCGATTTGGTTTTTACCTCCAATTCACCCTAAAGCCCTTTCTCATGACTTTTGTGACTCTTTAGGTCATTCGTGCTCTTAAATTTTTCGGTTTGCCCTTTCTCTATCGATTTCGGTTTATAAACCGACTCGATTTTCTCTTTGGAAATGACTGGTTATTTTCCCAGTTTTCTTATTATCAAAGGAAAGGGTTTACAACTGGTCAACGGTCCAACTGGACAAGAACATGATCGGTCAATAGTCCAGCCGGTCAACAGACCACACCGGTCGACGACGCAACGTTAACAACCACGTAGACACGGGCGGCCAATGGGAGGCTGCCACGTGTCTAAGCAACCGGTCAATAGATAACATGTTAGTTTTCCACGCAGACACGAGCAACCAATGGGAGGCTGCCACCAATCATAGCGTGCCACATGGCCCGCCCGCCACAGTATCATCTTCAACCTTAGTCCACTAACAAATTGGTGTTAGTGGTTTGGTTGGAGTACCATGATCAACCCACCACCCTTCCTCATGCAAATTTAGTATTTTTACCAAATAGACCAAGGAAGGTAAAGGCGTCTAAGTGCACCTATTTTCCATAACAAGGTTTACAAAACATCTAAGTAAAAGTTACATGGTACCCTTGGCTTTCTCTTCTAGCCTTGACTCGTCATGGCAAGGTGTTTCTCTTTAAAAAGGTCTAATGGGAGGGGGGTGAGTTTCTACAACTCAGTGAGTGGGGGTTGGGAAGTGAGTTTTCAAAATAATCAGTCCATCAAAACTTTTTAAACTTTTAGTTTATTATAATACAAGTTCATCTCTTCTTGAGCCCTTCCCCTTACTCGGGAGGCATTTTAGCAAACATTCACCCGTCCTTTCTATCATAGAAAGGGATCACACATTCACAGAATAGTCCCTGACTATTCCACTTGTGGATCAGAGCGCCTTTACCATCCACTTAAGTTTGAATGGACATCAATAGTTTGACCCTCAAATCCTTATCATGTCTGCTAGGTGGGACGAGACCTCATTTCCCCTCTAGCCTCGGTCTCAAGACCTCCTTTCCCCTCTAGCCTCGATCTTAGTGCTTCATCATGTCCACTTTGTGGGACAAGACCTCATTTCCCTCCAGCCTCGGTCTTAGTGAGCAGGAAGCTATTTGAGCTTCATGATTGACTAGCATGACAAACTCGCCCTTATGCACTGTTGGGTCATCTAGTAGCCCTTGGGACCCATCGACTACCCCTCTTGGGTGTCTAGATGCTCTTGGATTTCTCATTCATTCATACAATAGTTTGATCCAATAACCATGCTCTTTGATTCCAACGGTCCAACGACCTTGACACTCGACCCGACCTATAGCTATTTGCCTTGGCCGGCCCGTCAACTTGATCTAGGCGCACTGCCACTAGCCCATTGAGCCTTGTCAGTCCTATCTTGGCCTCAACCATATAGCCATTCTAGTTTTTCTGAGAGTTTTCATGGTTTTTATAATTCACATTTGTCTACGGGTCCAACTCGTGCATACTGGCCTTGGGCCCACTTCACGAGTTTTCTAAAATTGGGCCTTTGGCCTTATCATTTTCAAATTCGACTTAAAGCCTATCTGAGTGAGTCTAGCTCCCATTAGGATCGTTTCCCAAAATGTTTAAGTAGTTTCATGCAGTCAGGGGAGACCATACCTAGAAAAATGATTTTTCAAACTTTAAAATGGTTCTCATCACCCCCAACTCACCCGATATCGTGACGGATTCGTCCTCGCTAGATTTTGAATCTTCTATGTGCTCCTTGGCACCCGTACTCATATGACTCGTGCCTACATGGTTCAAGTATTCGCATCAAGATGGTTTGGCATAAAAGATCTCTTACTTCCATATATTTGCATATAGGTCGTTGATTTATACCTTATTGTGAATAGGTCCCTAAAGTTCATAAATTTTGACTTTAGGCCCCTAATGCTCAACTTATTTTTAATTTAGTCACTAGGACATCCAATTTTTCCTCACGGGTCCTTGAATTTTCCAAAATTACCAATTGGTCCTCAATTTTCCCAAAATTTCCAATTAGTCACTAATTTCCCAAAAATTATCAATTGGCCCTCCATTTCATCCAATTGCTCAATTGGGCCCCAGTTGGAAGTTAATTTCATGAAAATACCCCTATTTTCCTTAAATTGCAATTTAGCCTCCAATTTTCCAAAAACTCCCAAATTGCCCAATTTCTCAAAATTGCAATTTGGTCCCTAAATCACAATTTCATTCAATTGACCCCTAAAACTTGGTTAATTGTCCTCATTCTTGATTTAAATCCTCTTCTTTATGTTTTTCTCATCATTTCAAACTTTGAACCGCCTGATTTGGCCCAAAAATGAGCTCAAATGGAGCGTCGCCAAAAAATTCAGTATAGAGAGAGAAAGCTTCGATATCTTACCGACGAGGGTCCGGCGACTGGAGCTCTTACTTTCTCTAAATTGCTCTCCTCCCGGGGATCCTCCGTGGATCAAACCGCAACTCAATTGGTGGCCTAAGCAGTGTGGATTTCTTAGTTTTTTGTTTTCAAAGAAATGCGTCGTGAACAGTGTTTTCTAGTGAAGGGGCGGTGGAGGGGCTTACTGTATTAGCTCGGGGGAAGGTCAGGGCACCTCTAGGTGGAGTTTGGGGGGCTGGGTTTGGCCAGAATTGGCCTGAGGACGGCTCAACTTGAGCTCGAGCAGCACGGGCTATTGACAGCCGAGGAGCGACAGCACTAATTGAGCTTCCTCGCTCCTTCATAGTGATTCTAGGGTTGAAGGGAGGGTGCAATTGTGTAGAGGACTTCCTCTCAGTTCTAATGGCACTGAATGTAGCTTCAGAAGTGGAGGAAAACCCCGATGTTAGAGCTTTGGTTTGCTGCTCACTGAAAAACTCACCATATCACCTTCTACGGTCGATTGTGGGATGCTGAGAACGAATAAAGGAGTGCTCTTTATATAGAGAGCCCAATAACTGACCAAGCTACCTGCCGACATAGAACTCGGCCTTCGACTCGGTTGCCGGTGACCCAATCGGAGCGATTTTTTAGTCCCCGAAGACTTCTCTTCTTCCACTCTCTCTCTTCTCTCTACTCTCTCTATCAGTGACTAAAGATTAAAGATGATGATGTGGCAGGCATGCCACATGGTGCGCTGTGATTGGTTAGTTTTTCTTATGTGGCGTCCCAACTCAACGGCCGCGTTAGTTGTTGATCAATTGACCGGACACATGGCAACCTCTCATTAGTTGCCTGTTCTTGTGTAGCTATTGACTGGGCTCCATTGACTATTGACAATCTGGCCTATTGACGGGTCTGGACCATTGACCGGTCCGGTCCGATTGGGTTCGGTGACTAGTATTCGAAAATCGGCTGGTTCGAACCCGATTCGATCGTGTCACGCCCCGACCTTGTTTGGTCGGATCCCTGTGAACAACCCGCCACTCTCCCGATTTATTAAAGGGTCTCCCCTTATTATAATCCGTAAAGAGAAAGGCGTCCTTTAAACCTGCACCATTTCTTGGAATAGCATAATCAAAACTGCATGAAATTTTTAACTTTACATACCTGTCTTACAGGCATCTTAGTTGATTGTCTTTCAGGGTAGGCTTTTTGGGATTTCCTGGAAGGGATATAAGGGAGGGGGTGAGTATGACTACTCAGTGAATGGGTTTTTAAAGGTTTACTTTTAACTTTTAAGAAAAATATTTATATGGAGTGTGTCAGACTCCTTTCTTTTCAAAAATCCCTTCATTTAAAAATTTGGATTTTTCCATTATTTCTTAGTTACCGGTGTGTCATCACCCAACACACATCCTTCATCATGAAGGTTACACATATTCGCAAGTCAGTATCACTACTAAACCCACTAGTGGCTTCGGAGTGACTTTTCCTGCCACCCGGATAGAAGTACGACCACTTCTACCCTGGTAATGAGTGGATGTACGCGACATCCGACCCACTTCTACCCTGGGAAGGAGTGGAGTCCATCGACGTGTCATGTCGCACTACCGCTAGTTGACTGAGCATGTCGGTCCTATCTTGGTACCATGGCCAAAAAATTCACTTATTAAGTTTTATGGCACATATATCATGTTCGTTTACGAGCTTCTACTTGTGCCAACTGGCCTTGGGCCCACTTTACGAGATTTTTGAAAATCTGGGCATTCTAGCCCTCGAGTTCCAAAATCGAGGCCCCCGGCCTATAAGAGCTATTCGAGCTCCCGTCGAGAAGGTCTCCCAAATTGTTTAAGCATTGGCACACAGTCAGGGGAGAGCACTTCCAACAAAAATAGGTTTTTACTGTTCATCATACCGACCGGTATAAGGACATCTCCATTCATAACCGATGAACGGGTTTTCAACTTCCTTCAAGGAAGTTTCATCATATCAATCGGGTATGATCTACTTACAACTCGTAAGTATTTTTTCCGCATAACTTTCACATCACTTTCTCTAAGTAGTGATGATTAAAAATACCACTAAGCAATGGGTGTTTATACCAGGTACTTATCATCCCCAACCGGGTATGATATAAAATTTCCACTCACCACCAGTAAGTGGTTTTAAAATTTTAAGTTGTGCTCATCATCCCAACCGGGTATGATGTTAGTAAACCCACTCACAACCGGTAAGTGATTTTTAATTTTAAGTTGTACTCATCATCCCAACTGGGTATGATGTTAGTAAACCCACTCACCCGTTAATGCTGTGAATTCCACTAGACTGGATCTTGGTATTCACAAGAGCTTGTCCTTGTTGGCATTCCCAATACTTCGTGTTCCTACACAATATGAACATCTTGATTCATTATCCTTTGGCCTAATCGCCTTCATTCATTCCAAATGAATAAGAAAGTCAAACTTTGTTTTATTTGCAATTAGGTCCCTAAAGTTATTTCTCTTTAACTTTAAGTCCCAAATGTTAGTTTTTTCCTCAAATTGAGTCCTGAAACTTCTAAAATTTATCATAGGACCTCAATTTATTCCATTTCACAAAAAGGGGATTAATTTCTCAAATTTCCAATTTGGTCCTCCAACTTTTCCAAAATTACCATTTTGCCCTTCCTTTACAAAAATGGTAAGTTTTGCCCTAAAAATTCTAAAATTTCTCAATTCGTCCTCCAACATTATTTTCATGCCCAATTGACCCTCAATTTCATAAAATTTCATTTTGGTCCTTTGAATTTTGAAAATCCCCAATTTTTCCCCAATTCCAACTTCTTAACACAGCCGAATTTGATTTCATCAAATTGACCCATCAATTGTTGAAATTGAAGTTGAAATTGAGTTTCTACATGTTCATACGATTCTTTAGAAATGTGAATCACAAGTTTTAACACCGGGACGAGCTCAAACGGAGTTTCGCTGGAAAATGAACTATAGAGAGAGAAAGCTTCGATTACTCACCGGTGAAGGCACGACGGTCCGAGCTGTCGATTTGGGCAGATAGCTTTCATCTTGAGGATCATCCTAGAATAAAAAATTGCATCAATTGATGCCGAATTGAGTTAGAATTTCATCATTGAAATTCTGTCGGTTCTCTCTCTAGCACCGGCCGGAAATTATAGAGTGGAGCCGAATTGGCTTACCTTTCAGTCCTAATTCGGCCGTGGAAGGGCTGAGAAAGTGTTGGGAGGGCTTGGTTTGGTCTGAGGAGGGCTCAAAATAGTTGATTTCAACTTGGCCGAAATAGGGCAGCTTCGGTACGTCAGAGCTGCTTCATTGTTCCATCTTGCCGGCGCTTCTCCAACAATTCTCGGATTGACTAGAGCTTGCTATCAGATAGATGTCTACTCCCCGGTTTTAAAGAGCCTGACCTCTCCTTCTGAGGTTAAGAAAAATATTCAAGTCGAAGCTCTGGTTTAAGCTTCACCGGGAAATGGAGAAGTAGAGAGAGAGAGAGAGAAGTGTTCAAGTGTGAGGAGAATGAATGGGAATAACCTGTTTATATAGGTGTAAAATTGTGTATTAAATGGGAGAGATTTATTACTAGTATTAATATTGACATAAATTATTGGTATTAATTCCAATAATTTAATTTCGGTATTAAATTATTGGTATTAATTACAATAATTATATATATATATATTAATTTATGGCTATTTATGATAAGGCGTACGTTCTTATGGATTCTTGTTCACCTGAACCAATTTGGTTTTTCTCTTCTAATTTGTCTTAAATTTCTTTTCCAAGGTTTAATGAACCCTTTGGATCACTCGGAAGTTGTAAATTTCCAAATTACTTGTTCCCAAATGATCGAGTTTGTAAACCAGCTCGGTTTTCTTACTCGGGTTGATCGGTTCTTTCCCGGTTTTCCTTAACTCAAAAGTGCAGGGTTTACAACTCTCCCCTCCTTTTAGGAGTTTTTTTCCCCAAAACTTAATTTTCAACCTTGCATGAGGAACCATTTTCTTTGACGTCCATTTGTTTTTTGCTTAACATGTAAACTCTTCTCTTGTTCTTTCAATTAGTCCTTTTTACATCCTTCACTTAAGGAATTTCTTTTCCTTTATATTATTTACTTTGTCCATGGAGTTTATCATAACGAGACATACCTTACTTCAAGGTATATTCTTAGATTTATATCTTTCTTTGCTTAGAGCTCATTCTTCCCTTTGAGGTTCTGTACTCAAGATTGGGAATTCCAAAATACCTAACCATTCCCTTGTCTAGTTAACCCCTTGGTTGTTGAAACCTTTAGCTCAATGTTCTTTCGGGCGTTACGTACTTGTTTTCACATTTTTCATTATTATCAGTTTTTTGTCCTATTTTGACCCTTCCTCCATTCATTGTCTATTATAACTTCGGTCCAAATTTTTATATTCGACCTCGTCATGCTTATTAGTCGACTCTTCCTTACTTTGAGTCATATTCTCCTCGAGATTGTTGGGCTTACATATCCCTTACAGCATGGCATTTTCTAGGACCTGTCTTTGTCCATTAGATTTCTAGAACATCTCCTTGAGGGTCTCTCTTAGCTTTTTTTTTTTTACCTTTCAGGGATCATATAACTTAATCCCTCTTTTATTTTGATAGCATTCCTCAACTATCTTTTTTACCGTTATCCTCTCATCCATCATGCCTTTGAAGTTATGTCTCACATAACCACATTGATTTCTCTTACCTACTCATCCTTTCCAAACATGTTTATTATGTCCTTTCAATTCCAATCATTGGGTTTCCTGATGATTATTGACATACGAGGATTTTTTTCCCTTCTTATGTCCTTTCTCTTCTTTAGTTACATCCCTTATTCAATGACCTCCTTTTCCCTTAATCCACTTTTACTTGCTCATAAATCACTTCATGATTCTTCATTCTACAATAATTGCTTTCAATCTATGTGTCGATTACCTTGCTTGGGAAGGTTCACTCCTTCCAGTTTTGTTCTCTACTATGTCTCTTACAATAGAGATTTCCATCTTAGGAGTTACATGCTCAACCTCTTTATCATTTATTGTATGGTTCTTTCTCCCTTTCTTTGCACCCTTATCTATGTTAGGGGCATCAGTTTGCTTTGAATCCTTCTCTATCCACAAATTTTGTTTTATCCCTTATTCCTTAGATGAGATACTTCTGATTATTGGTTTTATTCCGTGCATTCCACCCTATGCTCGGTCGTCCACTCTTTAAGTTTCATATGTGTGTGTGGACTATGACCCATCTTACCAATTGTGGTTATTCCTTCTTAGCCACATCTTATTTGGGGGATTTACTTTCACAACATTTCTCGAACATTCTTTCCTTTATTACCTTAGTATGGGTTGTCCACTCATTCATACTTGTCATAGCATCTTTTGGTGCTAATTCGTTAGATTATTTCCGTTTAAGGAGTGTTCACATCCTCCTTGTTTCAAATTTTCTTGTTCGCCCTTCTTGAGGCTCACTTAACTGTCTTAAGTCTATAAACCCGGTTTTGGCCATCGATTGATTTAAGGATTTTCCTTTGTTCTTCTTTCCCAATGTTTTGGCCTTTTCACTTCTCCCTTCTTTGTTGTGGTTTAATTCGATGGTTCTCTTGAAGACCAGTTCTTTAATTGTCTCTTTCTCTTTATTTTTCTGGTCCTATCATTTGGGCAGCTGTATTCATGCCCATCCTATTGTCCATCATAGAATATAGTCTTTACTACATCTCACCCTTTCTTAGGGTTTTGTTCATTATCTTTGGTTGTCCGTCGTTACTAGTTTTCCTCTTTCTACATGGTTCTCCTATTCTCTCCAAACAGGTCACACTAGACCATTACAATACTTCCTTGGAAAACATTTCCTAAATAAGGGTTGGTTCCATTTCCTCTTAATTGGGATACGCAAGTCTTTCTGGGGCTTCCTTCCTTGGTAGGATTCTTTGCCTTTCCCTTGACATTCTTTTCTTACATTTGCTTTAGGGGATTTCTACTCTTAAATAACATCCCTTGATGTTGTCTTCTCCTATTTACCTTTACTCCTCAAATCTTATAGGCACATCTTTTATGCTCTATTTGCATCCTTATTCGTACCCAGTACCTATCTATTTCTTTAGGGAGCGTACAAATCTTCCTTGTTTCAGGATCATTGTGAGAGAGGCTTGCCAATTCCTTTCTTGGCTTGAGTTTAGTCATTAATTGGCCTTTGGTCCTTTTAAGGATTTTTTGCATCCTTCTTTTCCTGATTATTTGACCTTTCTGCCTCTCTCTTCTTTGTCGAAACTTACATTATGGCTTTCCTAAGTATTTGTTCATTAACTGCTTTGCCTCCACCATTTATTTGGTCTAAGTTTCTTAGGGCAACTGTTTCTCGAGTCCTCCTGTCCTTAACATCCATCTCACTGACCTTTTTAGGGTGTAGTCCTTTCTACCTTCCGGTCTTTCTTAGGGTGTCATTTAATCTCCTTGACCCTATTTGGCTTCATTACTTTTTCCAAGGTGATTCATTCCAATACATCCCATTATTTGGCTCTATTACTCTTCCAAGGCAGGTCATAATTGGCCTCCAATACATCCTTCCATCAAGAAATTTCTAACGGTGGGTTGGTGCCTTGCACTTCACATTATGTCCATCTGCCAATCCAATGATTCCTTCAAGGTACTTAGTTGTATGCATCCCTCTAGAGTTCCCTTTCCCAGCATATTCCTTCTCTTCTTCACTCACATTGTGCCATTCTCTTAAGTTTCCAGAGGACGTTTCTCTATGTTTGCCCCTTATGAGAGGGTTCTAGATATACTTCCCATATACCTTATCCCTACTCTTGAGGTATCTTTCTCGGGTTGACCTTCTTAAGAAGAAATTAAAATTTTGCATTTACTTCATCATTTCTTGACCTCTTGGTGAACCGCTTACTTAGCCAGCTCCATGGTTTCAGTCTCCAGTACTTCGTGGCCTTTGAGGAGTTATTGCCCTGAATTTATGAGGTGTGAAACACCCCTTCTTTCCTTACACCTATGATAGTTTATCTTGGTACCTGTCCTTAGTAGGGTTGGGCACTTCTTCAGGTAATGTCTCAATCGTTCATACTTATAATAGGTTATTTCTTTACATGGATTGTTGTGGTCCCTTCTTTCCTTCGAGTAGGGCATTTCTAGGGTTACTATTGGTTTGGTGCTTTACCGTTCTTTGAGTCTGATCACTTTGACAGTTTTCTTACTGAATCTCCTTTGCTAAAGGGTCATGGTAAGAGTCTTCCAAGGTTTCTTAATTCCCAGATTCATCTTCCATAACCGAGATGTAACTTTTCCTTAGCTTTTAGGATAGTGTGGGTTTGCTTTATTTTCCTTAGGCCATATTCCCAACAAGATTGCATCATCAGGAGAGAGAGTTTTGAGAATTTGAGTATTTTATTAACAGGGGGATATAAAAGATTAGGCTTTCAGCCCTATCATAGGAAATGGTTGCAAAATAACTAAGGAGTTATGGAATTCTTGATAAACATCTTCCTCCATACTTAGAGTTGTGCCACCAATAGGTCCTAGCACCATTCTCCAGGATACTTCCCCATTTGGTCTTTCGACATTTCTGTCAGGTCTCAGGCATTTGGGAAGCGTCTAGGGTTGTCTCCCAACGAAGGTAGGGTTTTGAGTAGAGCCCTTCCAAGTTTTCTTGGTTCCTCTCCTGGGAGCCATCTAAAAATTTTAGGATAAATCCTATTAGTCATTATATTTTCTAGTCTTGATTATGTATTCAAGGAAACAAGCTTTGATACCACTCTAATTGTCACACCCCGACCCGGTTTGGTCGGATCCCTGTGAACAATCCGCCACTCTCCCAGTTCATTAAAGGGTTTCCCCTTATTAAAATCCGTAAAGAGTAAGGCGTCCTTTAAACCTGCACCATTTCCTGGAATAGCATAATCAAAACTGCATAAATTTTTTAACTTTACATACTTGTCTTACAGGCATCTTAGTTGATTGTCTTTCAGGGTAGGCTTTCTGGGATTTCCTGAAAGGGATATAAGGGAGGGAGTGAGTATGACTACTCAATGAATGAGTTGTTAAAGGTATACTTTTAACTTTTAAGAAAAAATATTTATATGGAGTGTGCCAGACTCCTTTCTTTTCAAAAATCCCTTTATTTAAAAATTTAAGTTTTTCCACCATTTCTTATTTATCACAGTGTGTCATCACCTGACACACATCCTTCATCATAAAGGTTACACACATTCGCAAGTCAGTATCACTACTGAACCCGCTAGTGGCTTCGGAGCGACTTTTCCTGCTACCCGGATAGAAGTACAACCACTTCTACCCTGGGAATGAGTGGATGTACATGACATCCGACCCACAATCCGAAAATCACTTCTTCGTGTCCGTATGAGGACAGAGACCTCATCCTGTCCCCACTCCAGTCTCATGCGCTTGGTGCTACTCCAGATTTCGCACAAACACCTGGAACGACGATCTGCCCTTATACTTACCGGGTTGTCCAGGGCCCTTAGGACACATCACTACCCCTCATGGGCGTCTTGATGATCCCATACTCGTAGTGCATGCACAAACAATGTTTTCTTATATTGCTATGTAATTTGTGGTGCCACTAGTCCAACGACCCCAACTCTCAACTCAACCCACAGCTGTTTGTCTTGACTAGTCCGTCGACCTGTCATGTCACACTACCGCTAATTGACTGAGCATGTTAGTCCTATCTTAGCACCATGGCCAAACAATTCACTTATTAAGTTTTATGGCAGATATATCATGTTTACGAGCTCCTGTTCGTGCCAACTGGCCTTGGGCCCACTTTACGAGATTTTTGAAAATCTGGGCATTCTAGCCCTCGAGTTCCAAAATTGAGGCCCCCGGCCTATAAGAGCTATTCGAGCTCCCATCGAGAAGGTCTCCCAAATTGTTTAACCATTGACACACAGTCAGGGGAGAGCACTTCCGACAAAAATAGGTTTTTACTGTCCATCATACCGACCGGTATAAGGACATCTCCATTCATAACCGATGAACAGGTTTTCAACTTCCTTCAAGGAAGTCTCATCATACCAATCGGGTATGATCTACTTACAACTCGTAAGTATTTTTTCCACATAACTTTCATATCACTTTCTCTAAGTAGTGATGATTAAAAATACCACTAAGCAGTGGGTTTTTATACCAAGGTACTTACCATCCCCAACCGGATATGATATAAAATTTCCACTAACCATCGGTAAGTGGTTTTAAAATTTTAAGTTGTGCTCATCATCCCAACCGGGTATGATGTTAGTAATCCCACTCACAACCGGTAAGTGGTTTTTAATTTTAAGTTGTACTCATCATCCCAACCGGGTATGATGTTAGTAAACCCACCCACCCGTTAATGCCGTGAATTCCACTAGACTGGATCTTGGTATTCACGGGAGCTTGTCCTTGTTGGTGTTCCTGATACTTCATGTTCCTACACAATATGAACATCTTGATTCATTATCCTTTGGCCTAATCGCCTTCATTCATTCCAAATGAATGAGAAAGTCAAACTTTGTTTTATTTGCAATTAGGTCCCTAAAGTTATTTCTCTTTAACTATAAGTCCCAAATGTCAATTTTTTCCTCAAATTGAGTCCTGAAACTTCTAAAATTTATCATAGGACCTCAATTTATTCCATTTCACAAAAAGGGGATTAATTTCTCAAATTTCCAATTTGGTCCTCCAACTTTTCCAAAATTACCATTTTGCCCTTCCTTTACAAAAATGGTAAGTTTTGCCCTAAAAATTCTAAAATTTCTCAATTCGTCCTCCAACATTATTTTCATGCCCAATTGACCCTCAATTTCATAAAATTTCATTTTGGTCCTTTGAATTTTGAAAATCCCCAATTTTCCCCCAATTCCAACTTCTTAACACAGCCGAATTTGATTTCATCAAATTGACCCATCAAACATTTCCAATTGTTGAAATTGAAGTTGAAATTGAGTTCTACATGTTCATATGATTCTTTAGAAATGTAAATCACAAGTTTTAACACTGGGACGAGCTCAAATGGAGTTTCGCTGGAAAATGAACTATAGAGAGAGAAAGCTTCGATTACTCACCGGTGAAGGCACGGCGATCCGAGCTTTCGATTTGGGCAGATAGCTTTCATCTTGAGGATCATCCTAGAATCAAGAATTGCATCAATTGATGCCGAATTGAGTTAGAATTTCATCATTGAAATTCTACCGATTCTCTCTCTAACACCGGCCGGATATTGCAGAGTGGAGCTGAATTGGCTTAACTTTCAGTCCTAATTCGGCCGTGGGAGGGCTGAGGAAGTGTTGGGAGGGCTTGGTTTGGTCTGAGGAGGGCTCAAAATAGTCGATTTCAGCTTGGCCGAAATAGGGCAGCTTCGGTCCGTTAGAGCTGCTTCATTGTTCCATCTTGTCGGCGCTTCTCCAACAATTCTCGGATTGACTAGAGCTTGCTATCAGATAGCTGTCTACTCCCCGGTTTTAAAGAGCCTAACCTCTCCTTCTAAGGTTAAGAAAAATATTCAAGTTGAAGCTCTGGTTCGAGCTTCACCGGGAAATGGAGAAGTAGAGAGAGAGAGAGAGAACTGTTCAGGTGTGAGGAGAATGAATGGGAATAACCTGTTTATATAGGTGTAAAATCGTGTATTAAATGGGAGAGATTTATTACTAGTATTAATATTGACATAAATTATTGGTATTAATTCCAATAATTTAATTTCGGTATTAAATTATTGGTATTAATTCTAATAATTTAATTTATGTATTAAATTATTTGTATTAATTCCAATAATTTAATTTAGGTATTAAATTATTGGAATTAATTACAATAATTAAATATATATTAATTTATAGCTATTTATGATAAGACGTAAGTTCGCATAAAAAGTTTTGACCGAAATTTTTGGTTATAAAAAAAATCATACTTCCCACGCTTAACTTCAAAGTTCTTATGGATTCTTATTCACCTTAACCAATTTGGTTTTTCTCTTCTAATTTGTCTTAAATTTCTTTTCCATGGTTTAATGAACCCTTTGGATCACTCGAAAGTTGTAAATTTCCAAATTACTTGTTCCCAAATGATCGGGTTTGTAAACCGGCTCGGTTTTCTTACTCGGGTTGATTGGTTCTTTCCCGGTTTTCCTTAACTCAAAAGTGCGGGGTTTACAGATCGGTTTTCTAAAATTTAAATATTTATAAATTCATCCAAATTTATTTTCTATCTAATGGTGGCCTCAATTTCTCAAATTGACATTTTTAAGCCACCTAGAAAAATGAAGTATTGAACCGGTTCACTATGGTTCAATCTGGTTATGTTTGGTTCAGGTCCGGTTCAGTCCCGTTCGGGTCTGGTTCACCTCGAACCAGTCTGGTTCTTCTATCCAATTCATTCATGGTTCTTCCCCATGATTTTTGTGAATTTTTTGTCACTTAGAATTTTCCAATTTCCCATTTTAACCTTTTTTTTATTATTTTTGGTTCCTTTTCGGCTCTTTTTTTTTTCAGAATCGCCGATTATTTCCCCGATTTACTTAGCCCGGGGGACGAGTTTCACAACTCTCCCCTCCTTTTAGGAGTTTTTTCCTCAAAACTTAGTAATCCATACCTTACATCGTAAATGAATTCTCTTGCTATCGACTTGGGTTTTATTTGACATCCTATCGCTTTGGTTACCCCTTTTTGCTCATTCATTTACTCCCTTGGACTTAGTTCCTATGACTTGCCTTACCCCTATGTCCAAGTAATTTCTTAAGTCCAATGCTCCCCACCGTTTAGGGCCAAACCTTTCCTTTTGAGGTTTTTGTTTAGAACTGGGAGTTCCAAAATGTTTGACCGTCCCCGGGTGTAGTTGTTTCCTCGATTATTGAAACCTTTAGCTCGATGTATGTTCGAGCATTTCGTACTCGCATTCCCAGGTTTTGGTGTTGTCCCCTTCTTGTCCTATGTTGGCCCATTATTACGTTCTTATATCACTTCCTTGTTTGGTTTCTCCATTTCCAATTATCGGTTTTCCTATCCACTACTTGACTTACCGACATACTGGTGGGTTTCTTCCTTTCAGTCCTCCCTCATGTCCAACGGCGTCCTTACTCAAAGACTTCTTTTTCTCATACCTATCCTTACTCGCTCGTGACCATTTCATGGTTCTTTTATTCCGAATTAATCTCTTATGGCTTACTTTTCCATTTTTTTATTTCACCCGAAAGAGTTCCCTTTTTTGGTTTTATCCTCTACTTTCATACCTTGAAGTCGAGATTTTTCATCCTCACCCGAAGGTTTTCCTTTGATCACTTCCTAATTGAAGGGCACACTCTCCAATGTTTTTTTTTTTTTTTGGATCTCCCTTCCTAATTGTTCCTTATTATGGGTATTCCATCCATTCCCACTCGTTACGGTATTACCTGAGTTTATTATCCTACTATCCGCTACTTAGGTTTCGCTTTACTCCTTGATCTTTGGGTATACTTCCCCTTTGTGTTTGTCCTTTGAGGGTATCAGACCTTTAATCAATTTTTTGTGACATCTCTTGATGTCATCCTTTTCTACTTACTCTTCCATTGTACCCTTTCCTTATTCCTACTTGTAATTATTACAAGTTTCCTTTGAATGTCCAAATCTTCTTTGTGTCGAGGTCTTCTGATCGCCTCATGAATTGTTCACTTAGTCCTTCCCATGGCTCGAGGGTGGTTGCCAATTCCTTTTGGCCATGGATCGTTCTAAGGATTTCTTTCATCCTTCTCTTCTGACATTTACCCCTTTTTACCTTTCCCTCCTTGTCAGGTTTAAATATGTGATTCTCATGAGGGTCAGTTCATTCAACCACCCTATTCCTATTATCCTCTTTGTCCAATTGTCTCAAGACAATTGTCTCTCGAGTTCACTTGTCCTTAATGCCCATCCTATCACCTTCTTTAGGGTGTGGTTGTCACTACCCTTTCAGTCCTTCTTAGGACGTCGTTTTAGTCTCCTTTGGTTATCCATGGTTACTAGCTATCTACTTTCGCTAGGTGGGCTTGTAACCCTACTTGGCTCCTCTACTTTTCTAAAGCAGGTTACACTTTGCCATCCCTAACTTCATGTTTCTACCCGAGGAACTTCTGGATCTTGTCCTCGTCTCGCGCACTCCCAATTACGCCTCATCGTCTAATCCTAGGTCCCCTTAAGTAGGTGGGGTTAGAGAGTAGTCTTGAGGTTCATTGTTCTTTAGTTAGTGGGCGTACATCTTCCAAGGTTCCTCTTACCTAGGCTTGCCTCTTTCGGGGAGGTTGGAGTACCTTGACCTCTTTTAAAGGCGTTATGTGTTCCTATTAGGTTTGTCCTTCTTGTTCCTTATTTGTCTTGGGGCACGAGATTCTTATTGGACTCATTATGAGTCGAGGAAACAAAATTTTATGGGAATTTGAAATCTTATTTCTTGGGAATTGAATACAATACACTTGGGGACCTCTTCACTCTAAGGAAGATGGTTAAAAGAAAGGTCAGGAAGCTCTATGCTAGAATTTTGAGGAACTCTCACCAGGGTGGGTTTAAAATCCTCAGTTGGAGTTGTAGCTCCTAGGGCAGCCTCCTGTCTTTCATCCCTTTGGACTCTTGGAGTCGAGAAGGTATTCCTCTTGGGAGGTATTGCCATCCATCCTTGTTGCATGGGACATCTTCTTGCCATGTGTCCTATTCCTCCACACCTATAGCAGGTTTTCCTAACATTGGTTCCTACGTGGGTCCTTTGGTATTTATGCGGTGGAGAGGCTACTTGTCACGCCCTAGCCTGGTTGGGCCGGGTTTGATAGACAACCCACCACTCTCTCAAACCTCAAGGAGAGCTCCTCGGGGCCAAGAGGGTCAGGCGTATTACCTGTCATGCTTTCCCTGGATAACATTTAACAAAACTAAAACTTTTAATTTTGTGTACCTGGTTTTGGGTCTGAGGGGAAAAACCGACGCAGTTGTGTTCCTTCCTGAAAATGTTTAGAGGGAGGGGGTGAGTTCGACAACTCAATGAGCGGGATAAAATTCTTTTATGAAGGCTTAATCTATCAATTTTAGTTATTTGATAATTCAACTTAGTTATTCTTGGGTTTCATAAATTAACAATCGCCCTCCTATCATAGGAGGGATCACACATTCGCAGAACGATCCTCGACTGTGCCACTTGTGGATCGGAGCGCCTTTACCGTCCACCCTGATAGAGGGATATTGCCTATACCTGGAGTTTGTGTGGACATCAGTAGTCTGACCCCCAAACTCAAATATCTCCACCATGTCCGCTCAACGGGACGAGACCTCATTCCCCATACTGCCTTAGTTTCCGTGCGTAGGAAGCCCTCGGCTTCAAGACCTACTGAACGACGATACTGCCCTTATGCTCCCTAGGTCGTCCAGTAGTCCTTAGGTCCCATCACTACCTCATGCCATGTGTCTTGATGGCCCAAACATCATGGTGCATGCACAATCAACAAGCTTTTTAACTTATATCCATTATCTTTGGCCCTCTCACACAACAGTCTGGCAGCATGACTTCAGCCCCACCATGTGTACTGGCCCAACAGGTTTGATGACCTAGCTTTGGCAGAACAACGATTCGGATCAACAAGCTCAAAAACTCACCTTGGCTCGATGGGTATCATGCAAATTCCCATTATTCAGATCTTTTAGCCTCAAGTATCACATGTCTGTTTTGAATGGGTCCATGCCCAAATCCACCGACCTTGGGCCCACTGGCATCTCGAGGCTATGCCCAAAATTAGCTCCCAAATATTTTAAGAAGAGTCACCTAGTCAGGGGATACTAATTCTTAGAAAACTATTTTTCAAAGCTTAAACTGCCATTCCAACCAGAATGGACGTCATAACGGTTCTCACTCACCTGGTGCTTATGGCGGGGTTGCACCAGCGGAGTATGACCTCGTAGTCTCTCTTCCGAAAGTAGGCACTTGAATAGTCAGTCCCTACATGGCACGAATGTCCTCGTTAGAGTATTGAATTAAGGAATTGCACTTCTTGGCGTATTTGCGTACAAGCCTTCATATTTGGCCTTAATTGCACTTTAGCCTCCAAGGTTTGTGCATTTATCTTTGCATCCACCATTGTCCCCTTTTTCCTTAATTCGCCCCCCAAATTTTTCTAATTATCCCTTTGGGTCCTTAATTTTATCAATACTGCCCTTGGGTTCCTCTATTTTTTTGAAACTACCATTTAGCCCTAACTTCACCAAAATTGCAATTTGAGCCCAACATTTCAAATTTCAAAATTTGGTTCTCCATTTGATCCAATTTGACCAATGGACCCTCAATTGGAAAGGGATTGCATAAAAAGATCCTCAATTTTGTCAAATTGCCATTTGGTCACCAATTTTAGAAAAATCCCCAATTTTCCCAAACTTTTCAAAAATTGCATTTTGGTCTCGAATCACAATTTCGTTTAATTGACCCTTGAATCTTGGTTAATTGTCCTCATTCTTGATTTAAATCATCTCCTCTCTATTTTTTTTATCATTTTAAGCTTTGAATCGCTCGATTTGGCTCGGAAATGAGCTCAAATGGAGCTTCATCGAAAAATGCAGCCTAGAGAGAGAAACCTTCGATATTTTACCAGTGAGGGTCCAACGGTTGAAGCTTGGGTTATCACCATGTTGCTCTCATTGTGGGAATCCTTCCTGGATCAAACCGTGCTTCAATTGATGACTTGAGCAGTGCGAATTTTAGTGTTAAAATTTTTGCAAAATTTGATTGTGCATAGTATTTTCCAGCGAATGGTGGTAGAGGGAGCTTACTTGCTTAGCTCGGGAGGAGGTTGGGGCACCTCCAGGTGGGGCGTAGGGGGTCTGGCTTGGCCGCAATTGGTCGAGGGAAGGCTTGAAGTGGCCGGTAGGGGGTTAGCTGGTTTCCGACCGAGGAGTGGCAGCACTGTTCGAGCTTTCTCGCTCCTCCTTTGTGGTTCTCATGCTGAATGGAAAGTATGGGTGGGTAGAGGACTTCCTCCTGATTCCCACGACACCCAATGTAGCTTCAGAGGTTGAGAAAAGTCCTATCGTCAAAGCCCTGGTTTGTAGCTTGCCAGAAAACTTACTCTTCTTCTTCTTCGCTCAATTGTGGGATGCTGAGCACGGATGTGGGGGTGCTCTTTATATAGGGAGGTCGGCAACTGCTTAGGCTACTGGCCGGCGTAAGACTCAGAGACCTGACCAAACTATTTTTTGAGTCACCGGAGACTCCAGCTTTTCCGGTGACTCCCTCTCTCTCGCTCTCTTCTTTGTTAACGTCTGAAGGTTGAAGATGTTGACGTGGTGGTTGTACCACGTGGCGCACTATAATTGGTCAGTTTTTCTAACATGGAATGCTAGCTCGATTGTTGTGTCAGTCGTTGACCGGACACGTGACAACCTCTCATTGGTTGCTCGTATTTGTGTGGCATGCTGGCGGGGCGCCTGAATAGTTAGTCCTTACATGGCATGAATGTCCTCGTTAGGGTATTAAACTAAGGAATCACACTTCTTGGTGTATTTGCGTACAAGACTTCATATTTGGCCTTAATTGCACTTTAGCTACCAAGGTTTGTGTGTTTATCTTTACATCCTCAATTGTCCCCTTTTTCCTTAATTCGGCCCACATATTTTCTAATTATCCCTTCAAGTCCTTAATTTTATCAATACTGCCCTTGGGTTCCTCTATTTTTCGAAATTGCCATTTAGCCCCAACTTTACCAAAATTTCAATTTGACCTCAACTTTTCAAATTTTATAATTTGGTCCTCCATTGATCCAATTTGTCCAATGGGCCTTCAATTGGAAGGGAATTGCATAAAAAGATCCTCAATTTTGTCAAATTGCCATTTGGTCCCCAATTATCAAAAAATCCCCAATTTGCCCAAACTTTTCAAAAATTGCATTTCGGTTTCGAATCACAATTTTGTACAAATGACCCCCGAAACTTGGTTAATTGTCCTCATCTTGATTTAAATCATCTCCTCTTTGTTTTTCTCATCATTTCAAGCTTTGAATCGCTTGATTTGGTTTGGAAATGAGCTCAAATGGAGCTTCACCAGAAAATGCAGCCTAGAGAGAGAAAGCTTTAATATCTTACCGGTGAGGGTCCGACGGTCGGAGCTTGGGTTATCACCATGTTGCTCTCGTTGCGGAGATCCTTCCTGGATCAAATCGCGCTTCAATTGATGCGCTGAGCAGTGTGAATTTTAGTGTTAAAGTTTTTGTAGAATTCTGTCGTGCACAGTATTTTCCAGCAAATGGTGGCGGAGGGAGCTTACCTACTTAACTTGGGGGAGGTCGGGGCACCTCCAGGTGGGGCGTAGGAGGTCTGGCTTGGTCGCAATTGGCCGAGGGAAGGCTTGAAGTGGGTGGTAGGGGGCTGGCTAGTTTTTGGCCGAGGAGTGGCAACACTGTTCAAGCTTCCTCGCTCCTCTTTGGTGGCTCTCAAGCTGAATGGAAGGTATGGGTGCGTAGAGGACTTCCTCCTGATTCCAACGACACTCAATGGGGCATCAGAGGTCGAGAAAAGTCCCATCATTGAAGCTCTAGTTTGTAGCTCGCTGGAAAACTTACTCTTCTTCTTCTTCACTCGATTGTGAGATGCTGAGAATGGATGACGGGGTGCTATTTATATAGGGAGGTCGGCAATTGCTCAGGCTACTGGCCGATGTAAGACTCGGCCTGTAGAGACCTCACCAGAGCATTTTTCATGCCGCCGGAGACTCCAGCTTTTCCGGTGACTCCCTCTCTCTCTCTCTCTCTCTCTCTCTTCTCTGTCAGCGTCTAAAGGTTAAAGACGATGGCATGGCAATCGTGCCACGTGGCACGCTATGATTGATCAGTTTTTTGACGTGGAATGCCAGCCCAACTACCACGTCAGCCGTTAACCAAATACGTGTCAACCTCTCATTAGTTGCTCGTGTCTGCATGGCATGCTGACAGGTGCAAAAAATTCGTTGACTGGACATGTGGCAGCCTCCCATTGGCTAACCGTGTCTACGTGTTAGCTGATGTGGCATCCGGTGGCCATTGACCGTTGACCGACACAATGGCTGGTCTGGTCGGACCGTTGACCAGTTCGTTGAGCGTTACCGGTCCAATCCGACAGGGTTCGTAGTCTGAATTTTAAAAATTGGCTAGTTCGGGTCTAGTTTGACTAGTTTTCTCAAATTTAATGTTCTGAATTCATTTTCTATCTAATGGTGGTCTCAATTTTCCAATTTGACATTTTTAAGCCACCTAGAAAAATGAATTTATGAACCGGTTCACTATGGTTCATGTCGGTTCAGGTTTGGTTCACCCCGAACCGGTTCGGTTTTCTCTTCAATTTTACTACCTGGTTCTTCCTTGAAGTTTATGTGAAATTTTGGTCACTTGGGATTTTCCAATTTCCCACGTTAGCTATTTTCGTTCATTAAACGACTCGATTCTTCATGTATAACTTATACAGGTTCTTTTTCTAGTTTCCTTTTGTCTATTTGGATGGGTTTTGCACTTCCTCTACCCTCTTTTCCTTTCTTCATGTCCTTCCTCGCTTGTAGAGGTAGGATTCCTAGGAGTGGTTACCACATTCCTTAGTAGTTTTGGGCATTTTCGTGCGTAGTGTCCCCTCTGTTTGCAATTTTAGCAGGTTACTTCCTTGCGTGGACCTTTATAGCTCCATCTCGGACCTTGGGGAATTTTTCCTAGAGGTTCTTGGTGGTTTCTTTGTTTCACCGTCCTTGAGTGTGTATATCCTACGGAGTTGTCCCCTTTCCTAAGTGCATAGCAAGGTTCCCTGAATATCTTGACGAATTCTTCATAAAGTCTCATTGGCTCAAGAGACATCCTTGGCCTTGTGGGTTTGGTCCTTCTAGACTCTCGAGCTCCCAAGCTAATTCCCTTACACGAGGCAGGATTTCTTTCCGGTCCTAGGGTGGCCGTGGCAGCGTGGGTCAGTTTGGTTTCTCTAGGAGTGATCATATCTGTTTGACAGGAGTTTACCGTGGGTAAGGGTTCTAGGGCTTTTAGTTTTGAAACTTTGTTTAGAAAACCTTGCTCTAATAGCACTTAAGTTGTCATGCCCCCACCTAGTTTGGTCGGAGTACTGTAATCAACCTGCCACCCTTCCTCGTGCAAATTTAGTATTTCTACCAAATAGACCAAGCAAGGTAAAGGCATCGAAGTGCACCTGTTTTCCATAACAAAGTTTACAAAACATCTAAGTAAAGTTACTCGGTACCCTTGGCTTTCTATTCTAGCCTCGGCTCATTGTGGTGAGGTGTTTCTCCTGAAAATGGTTTAATGGGAGGGGGTGAGTTTCTACAACTCAGTGAACGGTGGTTGGGAAGTGAGTTTTCAAAACAATCAGTCCATCAAAACATTTTAAACTTTTAGTTTATTGTAATACAAGTTCATCTCTTCTTGAGCCATTCCCCTTACTCATGAGGCATTTCGGCAAACATTCACCGGCCCTTTCTATCAAAGAAAGGGATCACACATTCACCGAATAGTCCCTGACTATTCCACTTGTGGACTGGAGCGCCTTTACCGTCCACCTGAGTTTGAGTAGACAACAATAGTTCGACCCTTAAACCCTTATCATGTCAGCTTGGCGGGACAAGACCTCATTTCCCCTCTGGCCTCGGTCTCGAAACCTTATTTCCCTTCTAGCCTCAGTCTCAGTGCTTCATCATGTCTGCTTTGTGAGGTGAGACCTCATTTCCCCTCCGGCCTCGGTCTCAGTACACATGAAGCTATATGGGCTTCATGACTGACTGGTAGGACAGACCCACCCTTATGCACCTTTGGGTCATCCAACAGCCCTTGGGACCCATCGACTACCCCTCTTAGGTGTCTAGATGCTCTCAGATTCCTCATGCATGCATACAACAGTTTTGATCCATTAACCATGCTCTTTGGTGCCAATGGTCCAAGGGCCCTGTCACTTGACCTAGTCTGCAGCTGTTTGCCTTAACCGGCCTGTCGACCTAGTTTGGGCGCACTACTACTAGCCCATCAAGCCTTGTGATTCCTGTCTTGGCCTCATGGCAAATCACACAACCATTCTAGTTTTTTTTAGAGTTTTAATTGTTATTATAATTCATGTTTGTCTACGGGTCCAACCCGTGCACATTGGCCTTGGGCCCACTTCACGAGTTTTCCAAAATAAGGCCTTCGGCCAGATCATTATCAAATTTGTGGCTTCAAGCCTATCAAAGCGAGTCTAGCTCCCGTCAAGAATTTCTCCCAAAATGTTTAAGCAATTTCACGCAGTCAGGGGAGACCATTCTTAGAAAAATGATTTTTCAAACATTAAAACAATTGTCATCACCCCCAACCAGGTATGATGCTGAAAATCCCACTCACCTGTTATCGTGACAAATTCATCCCCGCTGGATTTCCAATATTCTATGTGCTCCTTGGCATGAGTACTCATATGACTTGTGCCTACATGGTCTGAGTATTCGCATCAAGATGGTTTGGCATAAAAGACCTCTTACTTCCATATATTTGCATATAGGTTCTTGATTTATGCTTTATATCCATTAGGTCCCTAAAATTCATAATTTTTTACTTTAGGCCCATAATGCTCAACTTGTTTTTAATTAACTCCCTAGGACTTCCAATTTTTCCTCACCGAGTCTTTGAATTTTCAAAAATTACCAATTGGTCCTCAAATTTTTTTTATAAAATTGCCAATTGGTCCCTAATTTCCCAAAAATTACCAATTGGTCCTTGAACTTTCAAAAGTTGCCAATTGGCCCTCCATTTCATCCAATTACTCATGTGTGCCCCAATTGGAAGTTAATTTCATGAAAATACCCCAATGTTCCTTAAATTGCAATTGGGCCCATAATTTTTCAAAAATCCCCAAATTGCCCAATTTCTCAAAATTGCAATTTGGTCCCCGAATCAAAATTTCATTCAATTGACCCCAAAAACTTGGTTAATTGCCCTCATTCTTGATTTGAATTATCTTCTCTATCTTTTTGGCCCTAAAATTAGCTCAAATGTAGTTTTGCCAAAAAATTTAGCCTAGAGAGAGAAAGCTTCAATATCTTACTAGTGAGGGTCCGGCGGTAGGAGCTCTTCCATTCTCTAAATTGCACTCCTCCCGGGGATCCTCCCTGGATCAAACCGTGTCTCAATTGGTGGCCTGAGCAATGTAAATTTCTTAGTTTCAGTTTTCACAAAAACGCACCATGTTTTCTAGCAGAGGGGCTTACTGTATTAGCTTGGGAGAAGGTCGGGGCCCCTCTAGGTGCAGTTTTGGTGGCTTGGTTTAGCTGAAATTATCATGGGGATGGCTCGACTTGAGCTTGAGTAGCATAGGTTGTTGACAGTCTAGGAGCGATGGCACTATTCGAGCTTCCTCACTCCTTCACAGTGATCCTCAGGCTAAAGGGAGGGTGTAGTTGTGTAGAGGACTTCCTCTCGGTTCTAATGGCACCAAATGCAGCTTTAGAGGTGGAGAAAAGCCCTGATGTCAAAGCTCTAGTTTGCTACTCACCAAAAAACTAAGCAGTTCACCTTCTTCGGTCCATTGTAGGATGCTGAGAATGAATGGATGAGTGCTCTTTATATGGGGAGCTTGACAACTAACCAAGCTACCTATCGGCATAGGACTCGGCTGTTGGCGACCTCACCAGAGTGATTTCTGAGTCACCAAAGACTCCCCTTCTTTCGCACTCTCTCTCCTATCTATTATCTCTATGAGCAGCTTGAGGTTGAAGACGATGACATGGTGGGCGTGCCACATGGCGCGTTGTGATTGGTTAGCTTTACTAACATGGCATTCCAACTCAGCTACCACGTCAACCGTTGGTCGGTTGGCCGAACACGTGGCATCCTCCCATTGGTTTCCCGTGACTGCGTGGCATGCTAATCGGTCATCCGTTGGCTGGACACATGGTAGTCTCCCATTGGTTTCCCGTGCTACAGCTAACTAGGCTTCGTTGATCGGTCCAGTCTATTGACTAGTCTGGACCGTTGACTGGTCCGGTTCGTTGACCGGTTAGACCATTAACCGATCCAATCTGACCAGTTTTGGTTACCCAAATTCGTAGATCGGCATGTTCAGACCCGATTCGACCGGTTTTTTAAAATTTAAAATTTTCTAAATTCATCTAAATTCATTTTCTATCTAATGGTGGCCTCAATTTCCCAAATTGACATTTTTAAGCCACCAAGAAAAACAAATTATTAAATCAATTCACTATGGTTCACTATGGTTCTGTCTGTTTCGGGTTCGATTCACCCCGAACCGATCCGATTCTCCAATCCAATTCACTTCATGATTCTTCCCCATTATTTTTGTGAACTTTTGGTCACTTGGGATTTACAATTTCCCATTTTAACCCTTCTTTATTATTTTTGGTTCATTTTTCGACTTGGTTTTCTCAAAACCACCGGTTCTTTCCCCAATTTACTTGGTTCGGGGGATGGGTTTGCACCAGGAAAGAGGGAGTCTCCGATGACTAGAAAATTCCTCCGGTCAGGTCATCGGCGTGTGGGGCGGGGGCCGAGTCTCATGCCGACTGGTAGCCTGAACAATTGTCGAGCTCCCTATATAAAGAGCACCCTCCCACTCAACCTCCTCACCTCTAAGGCACTCTCTAAAGACAAACTACTCACTTTCCAATGAAACTTCGATCAAGGCTTCGACGACAGACCAATTCGTAATCATAGAAGCTCCGGTGGATGGCATCAAAATCGGCATTGATTCCCCTAGCTTGAGTCACCCTCAAAGCGATCGGAGGATAGTGGGAGAAGTGTCGAAGCAATAGCATAGTGAAGTTGCTTCGGAGTCCCCAAAACAATGAGCTCTCGGCCGATCCAACCCCGACCCTCTCAGACCTCAAACTCTCCCCAGCCCCTCACAGACACACGATAAGCTCAATTTCTCCTCTCCTTGTCGGATTTCTGAGTTTCACAACTTCACCTCCCCGAAACTTCTCTCTTTAAATTCTCGTAGTGTGGTGGCGAATTGCAGCGGGTCCCAGTCCTAGTCGGACCCCCTCGACGAGCACTACCTGCCCCCACCTCAACCTCTGACCGCCACCCCTCCATCAGTAAGCTTTCTTTCTCTATTGTAAATTTTCTAACGAAGCTCAAAATACGACCAAATTCGGAAATTCGAAGTGTAGGATGATCGAGGGGAGTTGAAGGAGATGAATAATAGTAAGAAACAAATAAATTAAGGACTTACAGGTCGTCAATTGGACGAGGTAAGATTCGGATGTTCAAATGTTCAAATTGGGGAAGAAGAATGAAGCAATTTGGGAATTTTTAAATAAAAAGCGGGCTTTTGTGTGATTCTTCAAAAATTGGAGGGTCGAATGGCTAATTGGTGAAATTGAGGGAATTTTCATGAAAATCACTCTTAATTGAGGGCCAATTGGGCAATTTGGGAAAATTGGAAGGCCAATTGGCAATTTTGATAAGTTTAGGGCAAATTACAATTTTTGGAAAATTAGGGACTAAATGGCAATTTTTGGAAAATTAAGTACCAATTAGTAGTTTTGGTAAAATTACGGACCCATGGAGGATAATTGGAGATACTAGTGACTCAATTGAAATAAAGGGGCAAGTAGGGACCCAAATGTAACAAGGATAAACTTTAAGGACTTAAATGCAATTAAGGCATAATATGAGGCCATATGCACAAATACTAAAAAATGCGGCCTCTTATACAAAGAGTCCTGATATAGACATTTGTGCCATGTAGGAGCGTATTGCCCAAATATTAGCACACAGGAACGCAACCAGAGCAAGGTCTCATTGGGACAACCCCTCACTATCACGATTACTAGGTGAGTGAGAACCTTATAACATCAATTTCGGTTGGAATGAAGGTTTGCCTTGAAAACGATTTTCTCGAAATTTGCCTCCCTTTATTGCGTGACTCTGCTTAAAATATTTGGAAGCTAATTCTGGGGCTTAGGCTCAATATGCAAGTGGGTCTAAGGCCGATGGACATGGGTATGGACTTGTCCATAATCAACATGTGAATAAATATTACTAAAAGATCCAATTAATGGGTAATTGTATGTGATATCCACTGAGCCAAGTATGGGATGTTGGGCTAAACCGCTACTAAGTCGAAGCCAGGTCGTCAAACCTGTTGGGCCAGTACGTGTAGGCTAAAGCCAAGCCAACAAACTGTTGCGCTGGAGGGCAAAAGATAATGGCTAAAATCGAAAAAGAATCTTGATTATGCATGCACTATGAGATATGGGGCCATCAAGACACCTGGTACGAGGTAGTGATGGATCCCAAGGGTTGTTGGATGACCTAGGGTGCATAAGGGCAGTTTGGCATCCAGTATGTTGAGAAGCTTGGAGAGCTTCTTACGCATTAA
Organism: Trapa bicornis; assembly: GCA_030064425.1. Lineage (NCBI taxonomy): Eukaryota > Viridiplantae > Streptophyta > Magnoliopsida > Myrtales > Lythraceae > Trapa > Trapa bicornis. The sequence goes on along the minus strand of CM057748.1, from coordinate 11,410,452 downwards.
GACTGAGGCAGTAAGGGAAAGGAGGTCTCATCCCACAAAGCAGACACCATGAAATGATCAGGGTTTGAGGGTCGGATGAGCAAGGTCCACTCAAACTCTAGGTAGAGGCAGTTAACCTCTATCAGGGTGGATGGTAAAGACGCTCTGAAAAATAAGTGGAACGGTCGGGGACCGTTCTACGAACGTGTGATCCCTCCTATGATAGGAAGGTGGTTGATGCATGAACGATATGCCCAAACGACTAATGAATGAAGTGACAAATTAAATAAATCAATCGTTGTATAAGTTTCCCCTCATTGAGTATATGTACCTACATACTCATTCCCCTCCTCTCACCCTTTCAGGATCAGGACTAAGGAGACAGAAGGTTCCAAGAGAAGCTCAGGCCCTCAAGGTACGTTCCCCATCCCAAACTCATAGTAAGGGAATGAACATAGGCACACATTTACCTTCCTTGTATCATTAGGGTAGGAATGCTCGAATGATGCATGGAAGGGTGGCGGGTTGATCACGAGACCTCAACCAAACCAGGTCGGGGCATGACAACTTGAGTGGTATCAGAGCATAACTTTCCTAACAAGCCCACCACCAACCCTAATTCTTGACTCTCGAAAGCCTTGCAGAAAACATGAATGAAAATGCCAATGAAGAGTATATCCCTTGGATGCACGTCATGGAACAAAGGTTTGAGGCGCTAGAGGAGCCTATCCCGTGGGATGCACCTCGAGAGAATACCCTCCTTACTCAATGGAAGACGAAACTTCCCCACCTAAGGAACTGAATCAGGCCTAGGTCTGAGAAGAGCCTGAGAGAAATTTATGGGAGGCATATGCCAACTATGTGAGGGTCTTCCGCCGACTCGCTCCCATACATAGTAGTGCGTGTAAAGCAAGCTATATGTAAAATGCCCATGATGTTGCTGCCTTGAATCGGTATAGGGTGGATATCGCACTAGCAGTGTGAGCTAGGAGGGCTCCCAGCTCATCGACATCCACAGAGTTCGAGAAACCCAGCATGAACTCGTGCCCATGATGTGGGAGGTACCAAGGGGGCAACTGCCCACCTAGGAGGAGGAGACGCCCCAGGGCGATCGATGCGGAGTCCCACAACCCACCTAGGTTTAACTCTATGCCATTTAACTATAGAGGCTAGAGGCGTAGCAATAAACTTATTGGGATTGACTATTGTAATAAACCCTAACCGAGGCTTCATCAGTTAATAAATAAAAAGTTCCCAAATTTGTTCACTCTTGCGCAATGCGTAAATGACCCCGACCAAGAAAACCCGCGAAAAACCAAAAGTCCCTAGGAAAAGACGAAGGGACAGTGGAACTCTTGACATTCCCGATCCCCTGTGGACTAAAGGATGCAAGAAGTAGGAAGAAAGTGGTCACAAAAAGGGAATACAATTCCCATGCAAAAAGGAGGCATGGGGTGCCAAGGAACCTTAGGAGATCGGGACGAGGAAGGAAGCTAGTCAAGAAGCAGACTCGGTGTCACGCCCCGACCCAGTTTGGTTGGATCCTCGTCATCAACCCGCCACTCCTTTGTTTTAAGAGGGGTTTTCCCCTTCCTATAATCAAGAGGAGTCAGGCGTAATTTAAACCTTGTTCCTTGGAATTGCATAAATTAATAAAATGCAAGATTAAAAGAACTTTTAAGCATACTTGACAAAGGGTAGATTCTAGTGTTTCTATTAGTCATGTTTTCCCTTACTCCTGGAAAGGGATATAAAAAAGGGGTTAGTACTACAACTCAGTGAGTGGGAGGTTTGAAATAAATCTTCAAAATAAATAGTTTTAACTAATTTGTGTCAGGGTTGTTGTTTTCTTTCAAAGAAAGTTTTTCTCATGTTCCGGTTTTAAAAACATTTTTCCTCATTTCCACATTAGGTGTGTTTAACAAACAACACATGCCCTTCATCAAGAAGGGAACACATATTCATAGGTGCAGCCCGTCCACTGCACCCACTTGTGGCTCATAGCATCTTTATCGACCACTAATATAGAAACCTACCCACTTCTATCCTAGGTTTGAGTGGACGTTCGCGACATCCGACCCTCAGACCCGAAAGCAACTCCATGTCCATATGAGGACAAATACCTCATCCCGACCCCACCCCGGTCTCATGCGCAAGAAGCTACATCGAGCTTCCCGACCACTAGCATGACGAACTGCCCTTATCTCCACCATTTCGTCCAGTAGCCCTTAGAATCAATCACTACCCCTCTTGGGCATTTTAATGGTCTTGTACCTCAAGTGAATGCACAAAACAATAATTTTCACATAGCCATTTATTTTTGGTGCCACTTGTCCAATGACCCCAACCCTCAACCCGACCTATAGCTGTTTGTCTAGACTAGTCCGTCGACCTAGCCCTTACGCACTGCCGCCAGTCCATCGAGTACTATCGGTCCTAACTTGGTACCATGGTAAAATCACACATCAAACTCATTAGAGTTTTCATGGATTTCGCAATTTCAAGTTTGTTTACAAGCTCGTGCTCGTGCCCACTAGCCTTGGGACCATTACACGTGATTTTCCAAAACTGGGCATTTAGCCCAATAAGTTCAAAAACCGAGGCCTCTAGTTTATGAGAGTTGTTCTAGCTCCCGTCAAGAAGGTCACCCAAAAAGTTTGAGCATTGGCACACAGTAAAAGGAGAACACTTTTGACAAAATGTATTTTTCACTTTATCTCACCATTCGGGTGTAATGATATCTCCACTTACAACCAACAAGCGAGTTTCTCCTTCCTTCAAGAAGTCCATCATACCAACCGGTATGATATCCTCTACTTACAACCGGTAAGTAGGTTTTAGCTTAGTTCTCTCATCACTCCAACTGGGTGTGACATTAAAATTCCACTTACAAGTGGTTTTTCGTTTCTACAGTATTCATCATCCCAACCGGGTATGATGTAAGTAAGCCCACTCACCCAATAACCGTGGTGTATTCTTCTTCAATGGGTTTTTGCAACCACGCTAGTTTACCCTTGCTAGCATTCCGATCTCTCATGTTCCTACATGATTTGGACATCCTGATTTATTAAAATTTGGCAAAACAGCCTCCGTTTCTCACGTATGAATGATTAGGCTCAAATTTGTTAGTTAATTGCATTTAGTTCCCTAAAGTTCATTTTCCTTGACTTTAGGTCCCTAATACTAACTTTTCCCCAAATTGAGTTCCGAAACTTCCAAAATTTCTCTTTGGGTCCTTAATTTACTCAAAATTATTTAAGGGGCTCAAGTTTTCCAAATTTCCAATTTGGTCCCCAACTTTTCAAAAATTACCATTTTGCCCCTACTTTCCAAAAATGGCAATTTGACCCCAATTATTTCAAAAATTGACCAATTGGTCCTCCAACATCTTTTTCATGGCCAATTGGCCCTCAATTTTGGGAAATTGCAAAGACGTTCCTCAATTTTACGAAATCCCCAATTTTCCCAAAATTTTCCCCTTTCAAACTGGCCAAATTTTATTTCTTCAAATTAACCATTCAATCGGGGTTAATTGCTTCAATTGGAGGTATAAATCAGTTCCTACACTTCCATACAATTCAACTGAGCTTTGAATCGCATGAATTGTGTCCGAAACGTGCTCAAACGGAGCTTTGTCGGAAAATTGTGCATAGAGAAAGAAAGCTTCGAAAGCTTACCATCGGAGGTGCGGCAGTCCGAGCTCTCTATCTAGGCAAGTAGCTCTCATCCTGATGTTTCTCTTAGGATCAAGAATTTCTACAATTGACCACAAATTGAGGGAGAATTCTGTTAGTGAAATTTTATAGTTTCTCTCTCTAACGCCGACCAGAAATGATAGAGGGGGCCAAATTGGCTTACCTTTCAGCTTTGTTTCGATCGAGTGAGGGTCGTGGGGGTGTCGGAAAGGCTTGGTTTGGCTAGAGGAGGGCTAAATTTGGCTGATTTCAGCTCAGCCAAATAGGGAAGCTTCGGTCATTCAGAGTTGCTTCACTATTTGATTCCACTAGCGCTTCTACGGGGGTCCTTAGGTTGAACGGAAGTTGCTGTCAAGTAGCTGACTTCCTCCAGAATCTAAAGAACCCGACCTCACCTAATGAGGTTGAGAAAAATGCCTACGTCGGAGCTCAGGTTTGAGCTTCACCGGAAAATGGAGCAGTTGGGAGATAATGGAGTTTTCAAGTGTGGGGAGGATGAATGGAAAGGAACATTTTATACAGGGAGCTCGAGGACTTTCTCCTCGACTGTTTCACACCTTGGTCAAGCTTATCCTCACCTTGAAATGACCTAAACGGAGACATTTTTCCTTCACTGGCACTATCCATTTTCTGCATTGAATGAACAGTGTTATTATCTAAAGGAAGGAGACAATGTTCCAAACCATATTGGACCAGTCTGACCAGTTTCATTGCTTAAACTAGTCAGTTCAGACTTGATTCGATCGATTTTCTCAAAATTAAAAATTTATAAATTCATTCTCTATCCAATGGTGGCTTCAATTCCCCAATTTGAATATTTTAAGCCACTTAGAAAAATGAATTCAACCGGTGCAATGATGGTTCAAACCGGTTCAGGTCTGGTTCACCTAAATCGGTCTGGTTTTCTCTTCTAATTTGTCCCAAGGTCCTTTTCCATCATTTTTATGACTCTGAGTCACTTGGAGTTTATCAATTTCCCATTTTTCCCTTTCTCTATCGGTTAAGGTTCATGAACCGGTTTGGTTTTCTCTCTTGAGTTGACCAGTTCTTTCCCCGATAGAGAGATGATATATGTGCCATAAAACTTAATAAGTGAATTGTTTGGCCATGGTACCAAGATAGGACTGACATGCTCATTCAACTAGCGGCAGTGCGACATGACAGGTCGACGGACCAGTCAAGACAAACAACTACAGGTTGAGTTGAGAGTCGGGGCCGTTGGACTAGTGGCACCATAGATTACATGGCAATATAAGAAAACATTGTTTGTGCATGCACTGTGAGTACGGGATCATCAAGACGCCCATGAGGGGTAGTGATGCGTCCTAAGGGCACTGGACGACCTGGTGGCTATAAGGGTAGTTCGTCGTTCTAGGTGTCTATGCGAAATCTGGAGTAGCACCAAGCGCATGAGACCGGGGTGGGGATAGGATGAGGTCTCTATCCTCATACGGTCACGAAGAAGTGACTTTGGGATTGTGGGTCGAATGTCACGTACATCCACTTATTCCTAGGGTAGAAGTGGTCGTACTTCTATCCAGGTGGTAGGAAAAGTCGCTCTGAAGCCACTAGCGGGTTCAGTAGTGATACTAACTTGTGAATATGTATAACCTTCATGATGAAGGATGTGTGTTGGATGATGACACATCGGTAACTAAGAAATGGCGGAAAAACCCGAATTTTTTTAAACAAAGGGATTTTTGAAAAAAAAAAAAAGGAGTCTAGCACACTCCATAGAGATATTTTTCTTAAAAGTCAAAAGTTTTTAAAAACCCATTCACTGAGTAGTCGTACTCACCCCCTCCCTTATATCTCTTTCAGGAAATCCCGGAAAGCCTACCCTTAAAGACAATCAACTAAGATGCCTATAAGATAGGTATGTAAAGTTTTAAATTTCATGCAGTTTTGATTATGTTATTCCAGGAAAAAGTGCACATTAAAGGATGCCTTACTCTTTACGGTTTACAATAAGGGGAAATCCTTTAATAAACCGGGAGAGTGGCGGGTTGATCACAGGGATCTGACCAAACTGGGTCGGGGCGTGACAGATAAAGTGCCATGAGAAGACCCCAAACGAGCCAATGATGTATCAAAGGTCAAGGACCCTGAGTAGGAACACGGTCAACCAGAGTGAGGGTGAGGTAGGTTCAACGAACCAAATAGGGATCGAGAAGTCATAGTAGGAACTAAGGAGGCGACCACAAAAGTGGGTATTAAGATACTAGGGGAGGACGCTGGCCAAGGATAACAATAGGGTGAACGCCCGGTCATGAAGGGGGAAGTCTGGGACTAGTACACCCGGCTAGAAACGGGGCGGGCCAAAGACCTCATGAGGATGGATCAAAAGAAGGCCTACCCACCCTAGAGGAACTCTTGGGAGGCACGACCAGAATGATCGAGAACTAGCGATGAGGTGTTCCACTAAAAGGAAAAGTGAGAGACGAGCCGGTGGCGAAGCAATAGCAAACCCTAGCACTAGGAAACAAGAAAAGTGAAATGGCGAGGAGAATTGGGTGAACCAACGTGGAGCCTAAAATAAAGCTAATTAGGGGGTGATATAGGAAAAACACTAAGGAGGTATCTGATACCCAAGGGAACCACAAGGGGTATTCTTTGTGTAATTTTTTTACTCGAATAAAATTATGAATGTTCTTCCAGGTAGGGAAGAACTTAACCTTTAGCTTGTCGGATACAAGCAAATAAATTCAACCAAAAACAATGAGAAAGGTTTTTCACTAATGCAACAAGTAGTAGTTTGTTGAGTTAATCTCTTAATATTAAAGTAAATGATTTTTTATACATATCAATATGGGTGAGATATGCTTATTCAAATATAAGTAAATATTTTAAAGACTGGTCATGAGTGAACCAAATGATAGGTTATTTCTGATGGATTAACCAGTTTTCAAACTTGTCATATACAAGTATATTTATTTAAACTTGAAGCTTAATTACAATAAACCCTTTGTTTTACCAAACCATATTGGTATAAATCTATTTCATTTTAAATAGAGCATGTGCTGAATCGTGGACTTGATGTCACGATGTCAGCTATCTCCCTCATTGAGTTATCGAACTCATTCCCCTCCAAATACCCTTTTCAAGCAACAAATGTAATAATGGATACATGGAAAAATGGAGAATTCATCCAAAAACCAAATGTATGCCTTACATCCAGTACTTGGTCTTGGTATGATTAATAACGTCTATTTTCCAAATTTTTACTTGAATATGTTGGAAAATAATTTGAGTTATTTTATTTTATGCCTTATACCCTGTCGGAGTAACAATGATGAGGCGTCCATTGTTGTAAAGCCAAAAGGATGTGGCAGGTTGTCTGCAGGTTCGATCGAAGAAACTGGGTCGGGGTGTGATAGGGAGCCCGACCCCTCAACGACCATCTCCCTAATTCACATAAGGCTTAAAACAATACAATTGCTCCCGATTTTCACATCACATGCTCCGGTCTTATGAGTGATTCTTATTTATCCTTAAGAAAACTCATATTTGATTTAGTGAGCATGGCCTTATTCAATTGCATTGCTTATATGAGTTCTGAGGCCATCTTGCTACTTAGAATCACACAAGCACGTTATTTAATGCCTCGATCGGTCCAATAAGACTTGCCATCAAAACCCCACTCACCTCTTTTTTCGGAACCCGTTCGTTCCGCGAGGTGTTTCCCCAAAGATTCTCTCTCAGTTTTGCTAGCTTCCTTCTTGCATTTTCTACAAGGTTAAGCATCGATTAGGTCAGCTTTTCTCCTAACAACTTCACAACAACCTACTGTACTATCTCTATAGTTTTATGGTTTAGCCCTTCTAGGTCCCTATTACCCCACTCATCGATCAGTAAACTAGCCCTCAATATAACCATCGCTAAAGATGCTTTCTTAAGGCTTGAGCTTATACACTTTCTCCTTAGCTCTAAATGAAGTGCCTACTATAACTTTATTAACTACCTAGTGGTTCCATTTTTACCAAATTACAATTTGGTCCCTAACTTAGGCAATTTTGCCCTTATACTTTACAGCTTGCCTTTCCTTGGACCTAAGACTTTCCCAAATTTACCTCCCTCAAGTACTCTTGAGTCCCAATTAGGTCATAACTAGGTATTGGAACATTTCCAAGCTCTATTTCCCAAAATTACTGAAAGACCTCTAAGTTTTGGCAAAATTACCATTTTGCCCCTCTTCTTAAGGACTTAGGATTTAGGATCCATTTGACCCTAAATTTTCTCTTTCAGGTCCCTAAACATTTATAATTTATGTTTATATCTTTGGATTGCCCAAAAGTTTCCTTTTGTCCATGCAAATACTCATATTTGCACATTAGTCCCTATCTTTGCCTTTATTACAAAAAGGTCCTTAGACTTTTCCCAAAAGGCAAACTCAGTTCCCAACCTTCACCATACTTTATATTTACCCCATAACTTTATTTTACTCCTTAGGAAGACCCCAAAAAAAAGTCTAATTGCATTTGAGTCCCCTAACTTTCAAAACTTTGCATTTTGGCCTCGACCGTTGACCCATAACTAAAATATTTCCAAAAATTACCAAACTAAGTGGAGAGGTCCCCCTAGTCTCCCTCTAGGTTGTCATAAATTTAGATTGGTCAGGGTCATCCGGAGGTGCTCTGGTCAGGCTTTATAAAAAAACATGCATGCAAGTGAGTTGAAATCGAGTCGAGACCGGGAACTTACCGGCGGTGGCACGTCGACCATCGAGGTTGGTGGGGCTAGAAAGCTGACTCTCCCAAGAACATGTGGCCACTTAAATGGCCTCAAATGGGGTTATGTAGTTCATGCAATCAACATTTTAGTCAGCTTGACTACTGGAGCCATGATTTAAAAATTAGATGATTTAATTTATCCTCAAATTGGGCAAGGCTAGAGGCTTTTTGGTATTTCAAGGGATTCACCGAATTTTTCCTAGCACATGAGGGTCATCTGGCCATCAGAATTGGCACCAAAAGAAGTTTCTCTATTTCGGGTCACTGGAGATCGAGTAATGTGTGATCTCGCCGTCGATGGCAGAGGAGGAGTTGAGGGTTGAGATGGGTGGTAATGGAAAATTGAGGTCCTCAACTTTCTATGGGTACTAAAAACGTAATTGGAGGTGGTTGGACAGCAGATAACTTCTCTCTAGTAGTCGGGTCGTCAAAATTAGGAGCAGTCAGTGGTTGGAAGAGGATTTTGAGTAGAATCCGATGAGGGAGTGACCATAATTTATATGGAGGTATATACCTTCATGGCAATCTATTCATAGGTTTCTTTCTTTATTTCATAGCATGAGGCATAAAAAATGGATTTAATTTCCCCTAGTGGTGGATTCAAGTTGTCTAGGTGAGTCATCGGGTAAAATAGAGGAATTTAGGCAAGCTGACGAGCAAGGAAGATGACACGCATGCGTGTGGCTGCGCATGCGTGTGCCCGGTGTCTCAGCTGATCGGTTTGGCACTGTAGTGAACCGATTTCTGATGATTTTCTTAGCCTATTCAACAATTTGTGGCCCAATTTATGCCCTTCCTAACCAGTTCTTGAGAAAATAAAAATACCTAAAAATTATAAATTCAATTTCCTATTGAATGGACTCAAGAACCGTTCCATTTGAATTTGTTTTTACCCCTTAAAAATTCGAGGGGTTTTGTGAATCCTCTTAGCCCAAACCCAATCCAAACCAATTTTTTCCCAGTTTTCTCCCAACTCTTGACCACGTGTCCCAAAATACTTCTAAGGGTTTCTCTTGCCCCTAATCATTCCATTTGGATTTTTTAACCCCTTAAAAATTTGGGAGGTTTTGTGACTCCTCATAGACTGATCCCGGTCCGAATTGGTTCTTTTCCAGTTTTATCCTAACTCTTGACCACGTGTCCCATGACACTTCTAAGGGTTTCTCTTCAGTCTTTTTCAACCCTATTTTCCTCTCCATCGATCCCTCTCCTCGTTCCGATTGGATTTCACCTCCCAATTCACACTTTTGCCTCCTGGTTCAATACCCTTTCCTGGTTTAACTTTGTCTAATTATTCGCTTGGGATTTCTTGGTCTTACAGGTCCATTCGACTGATGTTGAGTTATTTCAGCTCACCGTTAACAACTACCACGTGCCGCCTTCCGATTAGACAATGTTTCCATATGCTAACTTAGTAATGGACAGGCCATGCTCGCCACGCGGCACCTGCTAATTGGGCATGCGCGTTGATCTAGCACTTACCTAGCATCCTGGCCTGTTGATTGGTTCAATTGAACCGGATTTCAGTGACCTAAAATGTAAATTGGTTAGTTCATGCACAATTAGACTGGTTTTCTAAAAATTAAAATTTTATAATTTCAATTTCTATATGATGATGACCTTAATTTACAAATTTGACATTTTTAGTCTCCTCAAAAAATGAATCTTTGAATTAATTCTACTCAGTTCATTTTGGTTCAATTAAGTTTAGGTCCACTTCACCTTGATTTAGTATGGCTAAGACCATAATTGGTTGAAATGATTCAACTTCCTTGATGGTTGATGGTTTAAAGTTCATTTTGGATTACTTCATATGACGCATCACTTAATTTGCATAATCTCAATTTAATCTAGAACTCGGTTTCGTCTTCAAAATTTTCTCGTTCTAAATTTCAGTCATCCTATTTAGGTGAAGTAGGGTTTGCATTAGGATAAATTACCATTTTGCCCCTTATTTTTCCTAAAATGGTTGTTTTGCTCTTTTACTTCCGAAAACCATTTTTAAACCTCCATTTTCCAAGAAATTACTTCCTAGCTTCTCATAGGTTCCTTAAGGACCATTTCATAACTTCTTCCCTAATTGCAAATTAGTTGTTGAACTTTATAAGGATTATAGTTTGGTCCCCGAACTTAGAAAACACATCTAATCAACCTCAAATTTTGTAACTCCTCCCCAAATATCTTCATTAATCTCCTAAGGGCTCGTGGGAGGAGTTAGAGATCCAACCCTGGATACACTTGGCCGAATTTGGTTGTTTCCTAAACATATCCAAAAATGACATAAACTAAACATAGGGTGGTCGACTTAGAAATACTCACCGGAGAGGGTATCACCGATAGTCGGAGAGTGGGCATTTTGAAACCCTAGGAGAGTTGATTCTTTCTATGGTGGTGGACGACCAAGTGGTCATCAAAACTTTCCAAATTTGGCCTCGAACTAATAGTGGTCGAGCATTCTAGAACATACCTAACGGATGAAAATAGCACGTGGTAGCCGAAACTTCTCTTATTAGAGGTCGATCAAGGCCATGGGGAAGTAGATAAGAGGCGGGGGGATCTTTTGGCATTGGTGTCATTTAGAGAAGTGGTTGGAGTTAGCCGAATTTGGCCCTCCAAGGGTGAGATAACTCATTTCACTGTCTGATGTCAGAGTCTGCTAAAACAGCCCTTATGCTAAAACAGAGTTGTATGAGCATAAATGGGGTCATATCGACCAAAATTAGGTTGAATTTGACCCGACTCGGTTTCCAATCATTCTAAAACTTTCTAAAATTACACTTTTGCCCCTTCATATCCTCTTAGTAATTTTAATTATACCCCTTTTAGATCTCGGCTCAACCAAACTAGTATCCCAACAATTCCCAGTTTCTTGTTCGTGAAATAACCTATGATCCAATCTGATCTTATCCCAATTCCGGACTCACATTCCCATCATTGGTTCCACATGAATTCCCAGTCCATCGGTGTCTCATTCCTTTGTCGAGGAAATATCGACATTCTCCTAATTCCTGGCTTGGGTTCCTCATCAATTCATTTTTGGATTTTAGGTCATTCGGTGTCTGATTCTACAATTAGGGAAATCTTGATGTTACATTAGAAATGTCACTCACCATGAATTGGGCTCCTTTGAACTGATGGGTGCTCATTTCTCATCTTTTCTTGTGTGAAGCGAAGCTCTTCGACCTATAATCATTCCATGTACCCAGTTTTATCCCACTTGAGTATTTTAGGTTGTTTGTATCAGTACTTCCTATATCATCTCCTAATTCTTCCCATAATTACGGTTTTTCATTTATGGTTTGGTTTATTCAGTTCACCCTTTGTCGAATTCTACTTTACTACTTGGCCAATAATTTCACAAACTTATAAAGATACCCTTAACACTGTGCCTTATTTACAATTATATCATTTATCTTTCAATTAATTACACTTAAATCCCTAAATTTTTTAATATTTATATTTAGGTCCATGAGCTTTCTCTTCTTTACATTTTGATCCCAAGTTTTTTCTAAACCTTTCTTTTAGATCATTAGACTTTCCTTCAACACATTTTAGCCCTCCTTGTTCTCCTTATTTGCATTTTGATCCCTAATTTTTCTAAAATTATAAATTATTCCCTAAACTTTTAATTTTCCCATAACTCAAGTTTAAAGATTTGAAGTTGGCCCTAACATGTTTCTAATCAATTGCCTCATATCTTCACGATCAATTTAAGCCTTAACACGTCCAATTTGGCCTAGATTTGACTCATTTTCGAGCTTTGCCAGAAATTACTAGATTGGAGAAAATTACTAGAAACTCACTAGTGTTTATGGTTTCTTAGGGTTCTCTTAGGATAAAGTGGTGCTACAATTGGTCGTTAAAGGTGCATAAAATCGTCGTTGATTGGAATTTGGTTAAATTGACCAAAAATTCAAAATTCACAATAATTAGGGGTGAAGTTGGCTTACCAAGTCCATGTGAAAGTTGTGGGAATGCTTAGTTACATCCAGGTGGTCCTTAAGGAGTTTGTCCAACTACTTTAGGTTGTCAAAGGAGGTTGTAATTAGCCGACGGAGGAATGCCCTATTATTTAGACTTTGGGAAATTGTATTGTTTGATCCTGTTGATGTTCCTCCAATCATTATTAATCTCGAGTAAGATCATCATTGTGTAGAGTAGGTTAGTAGGATTTTATAGATCCCAAGAATAACTTCTTTCGTCGGTAAAAAAGTGCATAATTGGAGCTCTAATATGCACCGTATCCAAAAATAGAGCAACATGGACCTATACAAGAGTAGTGATGCCCTTTTATATGAGTTTTGAAAGGTAAACGGATAACTATTTAGCCCATTGTAGAATATTAAATCGATCACATTTAGTGACAATATTGAATATTTTATTGTTGGAATTTACTACACCTAATGTCTCGTTATCTTCTTCAACAATCAACTCAAGTTTGCTTGGGGAGAAGATAACATGTCTAGCATGTGATTGTTCACTCAAGTGCTCATTTGATCAGTCCAGTAACTCGACCAATTTTTGGCGATCCGATCAAATTTTTTGACCGGTTTGAGATCGATTCAATCGGTTTTATAATTTTTTATTTTATAAAATTGTCTAAATTCATTTAATTATATTTTGAACCCACAATTACCATATTTCCAATTTTTGGTGCTTTGGAAAAATTAAATTTTAATAAAATCCAAAATCAACCTCATTTCACATTTATTAATCATTGATAATTAATTCTCAATAAATAATAATTATTATATATTTAGTTCAATTTAATTTTGACTAATTTATAATATTACAGTTTGAATTCATTAACAATTTAATTAGTTTTTCTCATTAAAATTCAATTGGTTTTTCGATTTCATTTCAACTCTATTTTTTATTTCTATTATTAATAATACATTTTACAAAAATGCAAAGATATATCATTAGTTATAAATGATCTCTTTACATTAATTTTCAAATGTTGGCCCCCACAAAAAATAAAAAAACCCTTGTTCTTTGCAAAACCACACAAGCTCATGTGTCATGTGTCATGTGTATTTAGTGAGTAAAACCTTTTTGATATAGTTTGACCATTTAGTTCTTTTATAATTTTTTTAATTAGTTTTAAGCTGATTTTTTGAATGGTCCAATTAATTAGATTTTGTTTCACCAATTTTGAAATTCTTTTAAACGGTTTTTAACCTGTTTTTGAATTTTATTTTCTTTAGTTTTATATTTTTTATAAATTTATTTAATTATAACTCTATCCTTTTTTAATATATTCTAAAAATTAAATTTTAATTCGATCAAATCTTATTCAATATTATTTATGTTCTTATTCGTTTACTAGAAAAATGGTGTTAAAATAGGGAGAGATGATCATGTCATCGCAGAAAGCTCACACAAACTACTAGAATCGATATATCATGTTATGTGTATATGGAGCGGAAACCTTACTGGTATTTACTTGGGGAAGCTGAAAACTACTAGGAAGAGGTAAGCAATAAGCCCCAGAGTGGCAAATCAAACTGGTAATGGGGGATGAGCAAAAAAAAAGCTGGTAAAGGGGTAGAAGGTTGACCGTACACCGGGATCATGTGCTCCGAATGCATGTGGGCTTCTGTAATGGGTTGGTGGAAATGGGCCGATCTTGAATTCCATTGCGGGCCCAGTTGAAATTGGTGGCCTCCAGTTGGGCTTCAGAAGGAGGGAGTCTGACCAACCACTCGCGGCACAGAGAAATGATGCTGAGTGTTACCCCGATTAGGGTTCGTAGGACGAGAGGACCCGGTGGATCCCGAGCGAGCATCGCAGTGTGACAGGCTAGTGGAGGGAGCATAGCCGCGAGTGCTACGATGAAGAGATGTTGTTGCGACAGCGGCTACGCACGCGTCGGAGAACAGAGACCTAGAAGGCCCGAAAGCGGAGTTGACTGTGTTGAAAGAGTCGAAAATCGAGAGTCGAGCGCGTTTATATTCGCGCTTGGCCTCTTGATTCAGCAACATGGATTTTAAGTTATCATTCGGCATGTCCTCAATCGCTAATGCAAGGAAGAGTGCATCCCAATCGTCCCCCAAGCCTGCAAGAATCCGATCTTTGACTTCAACATCTGGCTTCGGATGGCCGATCTGGGAGGAGCGAGTGGCAACGATGGCGACGTCAGTGAGATAAGAAGACATCGATTGATCCTCTTTTGCACGATCACGTCATTTTTGCTCTCAGGGATCCTTATGTGTTTTGATTTGCGCGGTAAAAATGGTTTGAAGTCGGGTCCATGGCTCGGCAGCAGTCAGGACTCCATCAACTTGGGGATTTTCTTTCTTTTGAAAGGGAGGAGGAGAGGATGCATGTAAGATAGAAGCGATAGTGTGTTTGCATCTCATGCTTGGGATTGGGCAGAAAGCTATCGCACATCATCAGATTTCACCGGGGTCGCGGTTGGGGCTTCGCAAATTGAGCCATCGGCATAGCCAGGCTTCATCACATGTAATAATTGGTATTATCAAGTTTCATGGGCAAGGATGGCAGACTGCTAGGAAGAGAGAATTGAGGAAAATAATGGTTGCTCATAGTTCTGCTTTTGTTGTAGGGGGTAGAGAATGGTAGGTGTTCTGTGAAGAAATTTGTCTGGTTGGCATTAGATAGCTATAGAGAAAGGAGTGAGAGTTGGATTGCAAATTTGATGGTTGGAGAGTGTGGTATGTTTTGCATGATTGATGGCAGGTAATGCTTGTAGACCAGCAGAAAGTGAGGCAGTATGGTTAAAAAAGATCCGGATATTGATCTGCACAAATATGTTCTCCCTCCACACTATCAATCATAATCTTAGCAAGCATTTTCTACAGCTTGCAGATCACCCCAGCGGGCAATTTGTCTTCAAATGCCTGTGTGGAGATGGGACAATTGTTATAGCAAACTTTTAAATATGCTATTGCTTCAAAAGAAATCAAACTAGGACCATTTCTGGATGGCAACGTGTGAATAAATGGAAAAGCATGGCCCAATTATGGGCTTCTAGTCCATCATTCGGCCTGTCAGGCCCATAATTTCAAACATTATCTGCGCGCCTGAGACGAGTCAATGTCCACCGTCCATTTTCGAGATTCCATAGATCCTCACTCTCTCTCCCCTCCTCTGGCGTCGGAGACTCGGAGGTCTCCTCACTCAGTTCATTCGGTGCGGTAGATGGAAGAATGAAGCGGAGAAGATGACGACAATGGAGAAGCTGTTCGTGCAGATCTTCGAGAGGAAGAAGTGGATCATCGATCAGGTCAAGCAGCAGTCCATCCTCTTTGACCAGCATCTCGCCTCCACTCTCCTCATCGACGGGATTCCTCCGCCTCCGTGGCTCTTCCCTCAGCCTCACTCCTCAGATCCAGCCGGTAACACCTTGTCGTACATTACACCATCTGCCACTGAGATTTCGCGGTCTGTCTTAGTTTGAATTTATGAAGAAAATTGTAGTTTTGCTGCCGAAAAATAAGTCTGATTTGTGTCCTTTCCTATTTAAATTCCTGAAATCGACAGGAGTGGACATCGAGATGCAATATGGATTGGCATGATCTTAGACTAAATCCAATATTTATTTGTTGAATTAGTATGATTTGGAACGAGATTATTGCTGCATAACCTTTTTTTTGCACAATAATTGCTGCATAACCTAAAGAAATATGTTTTGAACTGTTGTTCTTCTGACTTTCTCTGACCTTAGGTTCATATTAAAATAATCTTTGTACATTGTAAATATCAGATGTCTTGTTATGCATATGGGGAAATGCGACAATTGAATAGCATTTTGAGCTCCTTTGCTCTGTTTGAAATTCCTTGATATTTGTGGATAAATATTCTGCTTTTCCATTGCAGAATTGAAGAAAGAAGAACTCATTTCAGGACTCTTGTTCCCATTTCCGCAAGTTACAGCCCCTTATTCCATCAGTTGCAACTCTGTGTACGACCAGCCAATTTTTAGATCTGATACTGGGCAAAATCTGCATTTTTATGATGATGCTTGCACAGTAGGCAGAAAATCCGAAAAAAAGGGTGAGGCATTAGTCCAGCAAGAGGCGGTAGGCACTCATGGACCCGCCTTAAATGGTCTAACCAGTCTACCATTGTCTCCCCTAGCTAAGTTCCCTCATGATTGTGTCATGAACCATGTTCCCGAGCCTCTACCCACTCCCATATCTAAGTCCCCTCAAGATCAAAGAGATGACATTGTCCCTGACTCTTATCATTCTTTAGAGCAATCACTTTCTAGGATCCAAAGGTCAAAACCAAGACAGAAGGATCTTGAGCTTCGAAACAGCATGAAGGCATCTAAATCATCTTCAAGCGGTCAATGTAGTTCTGGTGTAAGCCCAATTGCCACTACTGGATGTGGAAATGGACATCTACCCACTGTTCACGCAAATGGTTACAATCGTAACAGTTGTTCCACAGGAGAAGGTCAATTTGTTGATTGCAGGAGCACAGGTGTGCTTTCCAATCTCTCTAATCACAGAGATATGGACCATACATATTCTGTTCTGGAGTCACTATGTACTGATAAGTCAGTGAAGCATAGGAGCTCTTTTCCCATAGCTGAGAATTATTGTGATCAAGTCCTTGAACCTTCCCATAGTCATAACAGTAGCAATTTGGAATTGGTTGAGTCTATTAATATTGACAGTAATGCGATAGATTCTCAGGGAAAGGAAAAGAAAAGCAGACTTTGTGGAAGAATATTAAGATCACAGAGTAAATCTCGATGTCATTGTGCCAATGAGTCATCTGAACTGCCCGATACAAGTGCCATTGGTCATGATTCTAGGATTTTTAGTGAAGATGCTATCTGTGTTTACTCAACTGATAAGTTGAAAGAAAGTCGTGGAATTCAGGCAGCAGAAACTGATATTTTCAAGATTGATAGAGATGGAAATTTAAGAATGGACAGATCCTATATTACTGGTGAGAAGAAAATTTGCCATTCCCAGGACAGCTTGAAGCAGCTCCAACAACTCAATACATTGTTACAACAAGAAGCTAGACCTCTAAATTTGAGCAGTTTGGTTTCCAAGGTAAAGCAGCCAGTATCAACTTCTTCCAAGAAGCTTACATCTGCAAAATTGCAGAATATTACTAACAAAGAGGATATTTCTTTCTCTCAAGTGGTTATCTTGTGTAGAAATGGAGATGGTGTTAATCCAAAGAGCTGTGGTGAAAATGCTGAAGAAACGAGGGTTGTCTCTGCTAAATCATCAGAAGGATTTTCTGACCAATTTAGATCTGAGATGAATACTCATAATTCTAATAATGAGCCAGAAGTTCCTGTATCTTGTATGTGTAATGATCGCGTTGTACCTGTAGAACCCAAGCAACTTGATTTTGGTGATTCAGGGGAGTCCAAGAGTGACTTAAATGAAATGACTATCATTGCTTCAGAAGAAAGAATGCAAGATATAGCATCTCTAGGCCAAAATAACTCAGTAGATAGAGGGAATGGGGACACATTGGAGTTGAGTTTGCTTCCCACTCAAGCGTCTGTTGAAGAGACAAGTGAAGGCAATAGAATCTTGATAGAAGATATTGCAGTATTTGGAGGAGAAGCATTTGAAGTAAACAGATCTCCAAGTTCTGACTTTTTGATGGAAAAAGAGACATCTAAGGATCAATTTTCTACTCTTGATAACAAAGTTAGCCTTCTGCTTGATGGTGAAAATGTAACCCACCACCCACCTTTAGATGTGGAGCCTTCCAGTTTATCTAGACTGAAAGCCCTGGTGAGAATGCATTCTTCAGTTGAGAGAAGTGACAAGAAGTCCGACACAACAAAGCCATCACACCTGAGCTCCCATGAAAGTCAATTGGGATATGGTGCTCAAGTTGATCATGGACTGTTGGCTAAGCTGGAAGTCAGAGAACCAACACGTTCTATTATGTCTTGCAGTATTGATTTGCTTTTGGGAGATTGTTCAGTGAAAGCTCATGGTAGTCTTCCCAGTAGTGTTGATGCTTACTTGCCACATGATATGAACATAGACAATATCATATGTCAAAGAGTAGATCCTGTTGAAAAGTGTACGAGTGGTCCGCAGGGTATAGGTTGCTCTGAATCAGATGACCAGCACATTTCACGAAGCTCTGTGCTGTCAGGGCATGAGTCAAGTCCACATTTAGGCCGTCCATGCCCTCAGTCTAGGTCATTAAGTGCTGGAACTGGAGAAGCTGAGTTTCTGAATGATTCATCGACCTGGAAGATAGCTACTTCACAGAGTTCTATTGGCAATTCTCAAGTTAGGAACTTGAGTAGAGGTAAATGCCACCAAGAAGATGTTCCAAGTCCTGAAGGGGTTATTACAGCCGATCTTGGTGATGTTGCATGTTCTAATGCTAGCGGCTACCCAGTCAATTTGGATGAGCATAATTTCGAGAATTATGCTCTAGAAGGATTTAAATTCTCACCAATGCAGCAAGATGAAGAGGTTCCTTTTCTGCCCATTCGTTTAACTTTATTCCTTTTTCTCGTGATTACTTAATTGACTGATGATTGGGCCTTACAGGTTGACCCTCAGCCATCCTTGGACAAAGTTGGTTTAGCACATAATACTTCTCACCCTCAAGTTATATTATTAGAAACGGAAAACATGACTGGTTTATCTATGGATATGCTTGATCCAAGGATGTACACCGCTAATGCATCTAAAGATCAAGAGCATCTCAAAGATGATATAGATATAGGAGATGCCGAGCGATCTGCTTCTTCTGAAGGACCTGTTGAGCCAAAGTTATGCCATCTCAAAGAGTCTCTTGAGATTTCATCTCATTTTGCTAGTTATCCTCTTCCCTTAGAGGAATCAACCCATGAGGATCAAATGATACCTTCTCTTGAAGGATTCTTCATGCAGGCGGGAGGTGATGATTCAAGTTTTGCTAAAAGTGAATGCAGCTTCGAGAAGTTTGATATTGAAGATACATTAATAGAACGTGCTAGTCTTATTGAGCAGCTCTGTAAATCCACTAGTATGCATACTCCATCCACTCTTCTGTCAACTGCGAGCAAATTGCATGAAGGATCATACTCATATCAGTCTGTCACTGATGGTCTTCTCAAATGCACTGATTTTAAGAGTTCTCAGGCATCAGAAGATGATATGATCAGTCTCTTTAAGGGTGGTGTACTTAGGAAGGAAGTTGGGTGTGATTTGGATGAAAAAGTCGACTATCTTCCCATCTCTGGTGCAGATCGTGGTAGGAAGCCATACGCATCTCCAGTTGGAAAATTGTGGGAGAAAATTCATTCGAACTCTGGTAGTTCAAACAATAAAGCGAGCTTAAATCCTGAGCTCCCATGCATAAGAGAAGAAAATGAGATTTCAGATGAAGCAACTGGTGCATCAGTAGAGGAAATGGCTTCAGCAGTGAAGTTGTGCTCAGCTAAGAGAAAACCCCTTGATGAAATCACGGAAGATCCTAATTGTCCTCCTGTCTCTGAGCTTGAGAATCAGCGGTGCAGTATAGAATCTGTTTACACCCAATTTAGCTTCTGTGGGACCAACAAAAGAACCAATCAGAAGCTGGGAACCCATAAAATAAGCAAGAAGCACACCAGTAAGAAAAGGGATAGCAAAGTCATACAGCGCAAAGCAAGAGTTGAAAAGATTCCCATGAAATCTCTAAACAGAGTCACTCGGTCGAAGACGAGCCTCCAGAAAGATAGCCTAGGTATTTTAGGGAAGGAGGCTAAATGTGGCAATATCGTATGTAATGTAACATCCTTTATTCCGTTGGTTCATCAAAAGCAAGCTGCGGTACCTTTGACAGGTAACTTGTCTTTCTTGACCAGACTTTGTTATTAGATTTAATCATTTTACTATGATTATATTATGATTGGAAACATCATATGCCTTTATCAAATCTAAGGTTTTCCAAGTTGTTTGTTGGAAGCGTTTTCCCTAAACATTGGCTTATTTTCCCCAGTATTGTATACGTTTTCATGAAGAGCTTTCTTTTACAGATTGTAGCCTTTATAATTGCTGGTTTTTGGACGGATTGGAGAGCTTTTGTAATATGGAGGGCTTTCTAATATGCAGTTTACATCAATGAAAGAAAACTGAATATATATATATATATATATATTTGATCTACTGTAATTCTTAGGATAGAATGGACAATTGAATATTGCGACAGAGTTGTACTAGTGGCTGCCAATAAAATTTCATTGACGAACAATATATATATATATTAGAAGCACCTGCTTTAATGCAATGTCAGTAGCTGAGGCAGTTGATGCGGTTACTCCTGTGAACTTTTTCAATAGGAATGATCTCTTTATTGTTGATACTTTCTACTCTTCCCGCTCTTTACCTTAAATAATGATCAACCATTGCTTCGTTGTCATCCAGGAAAGAGGGACGTTAAGGTGAAGGCTCTTGAGGCTGCAGAAGCGGCAAAACGTCAAGAAGAAAAGAAAGAGATGGAACGAAAAATGAAGAAGGAAGCTCTGAAAGTTGAGCGAGCAAAAATGATGCAAGCAAATATTAGGCAATTGGAACTGGAAAAGAAAAAGAAAGAAGTGGAGAGGAAGAGAAAGGAGGCTGAAATCGCCGCTAGAAAGAGGTTGAGGGAAGAAGAAGAGAAAAAAGAAAAGGAGAGGAAACGGAAACGTGTTGAGGATCCACGGTTGCGTCAAGAAGAACAGAAGGGAAAATTCTGTCCCAAGGAAGATGAGATAGAAATAAAGATAAAGACCACGGTGAGATTTATACATTGCAGGATCATTTCATGATTACTGCTTCATAGCAAAGAGCCTTAGTTTTCTGACATCTCTGCAGCTTGATGATGAGAAAAAAGATGTACACGTGAAGACGTCAGCAGAAAATGGTGCAAAAACTTTGAGCTCAGAAACTGTTCTAGAAGATGGATCTCTCATTCCTGAGACACCACGCCACTGTTCAGATAAATTAATGGTAAAATACTGAGCTTTTCTGTCTTCACAAGATTCATTAAATTGTCGGTGGACGAAATTAGGACCAATAAGAATTTCAGACTAGATTGTGCCTGTGGTTTTACTTTCATGGTATAGCTTTGGATATTCTCTATTAATGCTTCTCGGAAAGACCTTTTATGATGATATGCTAGCCGATGATCATACATTAATATTGGACAGTGCTAACTCCATTTTGTTGATCTTGGTATTGCCAGTTAATAACCTGCTGACTCCAGTTTTTCTGCTTTGTTTTAATTATTTCAGGAAACGAGCTTTTTCACACAGGATCAAGGCAAATCCTTGCAGGAAGGTTGCAATGAAGAGCAATCATATGAAATATCGCCCTACCAATGCTCAGATGATGAAGATGAAGATGAGGATAGAGATGGTGATGAAAATTTATCTAAAAAGTTCATTCCTTCATGGGCAAGGTCTGTTGATTCAACTTCTTGTCCTTTCAGCCTTTAAAAGGAAGGTCAAGTTAGTCTATTGGAAATGAAGTTGTCTGCAGCAAGTTTACCATTATCCTAATCTTTACCATTGTCTGCAGCAAATTTACCATTATCATAATCTTTACCATTCTCCATTTCCGACATGAATCTATGGTTCATGCATGAGCTTTTTCTTGCATCCTGCAGTAAAAATCATATTGCACTGGCTATCTCCACTCAGCAGAGCATGGATCCCGATCTTATTCTTCCCTCAGACAGCTTTTGCAGCATAAATGAAGGTGATTCATGTAAATATGCGTTATCTAATTGCTATAGTTTATGATATCATTTGTCAATTGAGAAGTTTATGACTCATGTTTCCAGTGGTGTTGCCTCGGAAGCTAGGGCCAAAATAGGTTGTTGCTAAGTGCTATGTGCAATGAAATGATGTGTACTCTCTTGATCAAGAAGAGGTAAAGATCATTTCTATCTCCTTCTGGTGCATCTGAACAATACTATCCTGCCTTTCATTGATTTGCTCCTGAGTTTTCCAAGTTACAACAAAAAGAAAAAAAAAAAGATAGTTCTTGTTTGTGTGATTGCCAATGCTGATGACATGTCATTCTCTTAGCAGATTATAAAATAATTAGCAGATGCCAGAAGATCGTTGTTGGTTCCATGTAAATTCTTGCAGCTGGAGATGCGAGAGATAGATAATTGTCTTCACGAGAAATTAATTCTCAGAAGAGATCTCACAAGACGGGTTTTCCATCATCTGTCAGCTTCTTGCCCGTGTCAAATGTCAGGTCGTCTCTCCTCGAGAAGTAAGGCAGTCCATTCCCTCAGTAGTAATAGTGTCACACTGTATTACATCAGATCTCTGAACCTGTTCAAAGTTCTATTATTTCGATGGAATCGCATTTTGCTGGAGCTGATCCACCTTGTGACACACTTTAACTAGGTGGATTCCTGTAAATTTGAGGAAAATGGTGCACCCTTCTCACCCTTGTCTGTCTAAAATCTGGCAATGACCCTGATTCATGACCTTCTGGTTGTTTTATTAATACTTGACCTCGTATTATATCCAGGCTCAGAGCAACACAGACCTCAGTTCAAGTCTCAAAGCTTAGGGTAGGGGAGCTGGGCCTCAACCGTAGGAGTCAGGTCATGACAAACCAGATTGCATTATCACCTTGATGTATGATAGCTGTGATACGCATCTGCTTGTCATTGGCCCATCTTAATCGCTGACTATGATTTCGGAAGACCGGGATTAGCTGCGACCCCGCCTATCATAGGATTGATTTAGTTTGGTTTATACGTTTCTCAACTAACGGCTATTATTGACATTGAGGAGATGGAATAGGAACAGTTCAATTTCCCTAGTTTCACTTTACCATGCCCCTGCTCTCTGTTGTTCTATACTGAATCATCCTTATCCCAAAGGCCCCTTTTTCCAATGGCTCCAAAGCCGAACTTTTCTCTCCTCGTTGGCACTCTAGCTCCCTGATTCTAGAAACACCACTCTCCAGTCAAAAAGTCTGCATGGGAATCTTTTTTTTTTTCGGGGAAAGAACGTGGGACATTGAATACTGTATGGTTTTGTGGTTAGCTCCCTCGGAGACGACGTCGTCCCCATCTTCTTAGGAGCCCCGCATCACGTTCTCCCATCTTCTTAGGAGCCCCGCATCACGTTCTCCCATCTTCTTAGGAGCCCCGCATCACGTTCTTGATTACCGTTGCGGAGAAGATACTTTTTTTTTTTTTTTACTTTAAACTCAATTTCAGAATATTTCAGTTAGTTTCTTTCCGTTCTTGCTACTGTTATCATTGGAATCTCTATCTCTCTGCGAGTGAAAGCTTAAATCTTGATGATAAACCGCCATAGCCCAGATGATCGCAGGCCTCCTCAGCTCTCCAAGAAAATGCCGCCGCTAGAGCTCCACCTCTCACTACCACTACTCACCATCTTTGCCCTCCTCGCTTTATCCGCCTCCTCCGACTTCACCTTCCCCTCGTTCACCTCCCTCTCCCTCCGAAACTTCACCTTCCTCGGCGACTCCTACCTCCGCAACGGCCTCATCGTCCTCACGAGGGTTGCCTTCGTTCCCTCCTCTAGCTCTGGCTCAGCCATCTTCGCCGCCCCTCTATCATTCTTCGACCCTGACTCCAACACCACCGCCTCCTTCTCCACCCACTTCACCTTCTCCATCAAATCCCCCAGCTCCAACTCCTACGGCGACGGCCTCACCTTCTTCCTCTCCCCTGACAGCCAGACCCTCGGCAGCCCCGGCGGATTCCTCGGCCTCGTCAACTCCTCCTGCCTTACCAAGAACCGGTTCGTGGCGATCGAATTCGACACGAGGCAGGACCCACACTTCCACGACCCCGACAATGACCACGTCGGCCTCGATATAGACAGCCTCGAGTCGATCAAGACCGCAGACCCCTCCCTTTCGGGGATCGACCTCAAGAGTGGCAACTCCATCACTGCTTGGATCGATTACAAGAATGACCAGAGGTGTCTATTGGTGTTCTTGAGCTACACCGATCAGAAGCCCCGTAAACCCCTTCTAAGCATCAATATCGATCTCTCACCCTACCTTAAGGAGCCCGTGCACCCAGGATTCTCCGCTTCCATGGAAAGAAGCACAGAGCTGCATTTGATCGAAAGCTGGAGCTTCGAGGCATTCGGGTTCTTGCCGGTCAGGCCAAAGACACAACCCCACAATGTCTCCGACAGCTCTGTGATTGGAAGGCCGTCCATATTAGTCTCAGGATCGAGAAGTAAGCATCACAAGAGGCTGGTCCTCGGGCTGGGGATTACCGGACCGGCCTTCTTCTGTGCAGTACTAGTGGCATTGGGCTATGTCGCTCTAAGAAAGCGGAGGAAGATCAAGAATGTGAAGAGCTTCAAGGCCGAGATCATGACAGGTCCCCGAGAGTTCTCCTACAAGGAGCTGAAGAATGCCACAAGAGGGTTTCACTCGAGTAGGATTCTCGGGCATGGAGCTTTCGGGACGGTATATAAGGCCTACTTCGCTAGGTCGGGATCCGTGGCAGCTGTGAAGAGGTCGAAGCACTCCCACGAGGGTAAGACGGAGTTCATGGCGGAGCTGACCATCATCGCTTGCTTGCGCCACAAGAATCTCATTCATCTCCAGGGCTGGTGCATCGAGAAGGACGAGCTGCTCTTAGTGTACGATTACATGCCCAACGGGAGCCTAGATAAGGTTCTCTACAGTGAATTGCCCGATGAATGGACCCTATTGAATTGGACCCGGAGGAAGAACATTGCCGTCGGGCTTGCCTCGGTCCTAAGGTACCTTCACCAGGAGTGCGAGCAGCAGGTGATTCATCGGGATATCAAGACGAGCAATGTGATGCTCGATGGGGACTTCAACCCGAGGCTCGGGGACTTTGGGCTGGCTAGGTTGATGGACCATGACAAGAGCCCAGTTTCCACCCTCACGGCTGGGACTATGGGATACTTGGCCCCCGAGTATCTCCAGTACGGCAAGGTCACGGAGAAGACCGATGTGTTTAGCTACGGTATTGTGATTCTTGAGGTTGCCTGCGGGAGGAGGCCGATAGAGAGGGACCCAAGTAACCAGAAGATGGTGGTTCATCTGGTGGATTGGGTCTGGGGCCTTCATTCTAAGGGCAATATCATTGAGACCGCTGATAAGAGGTTGAATGGGGAGTTCGAAGTGGAGGAGATGAGAAGGCTTCTGCTTGTGGGGCTTTGTTGCGCGAATCCCGATAGCTCCATGAGGCCGTCAATGAGGAGGGTCCTACATATACTTGTGAATGAAGCTGATCTGCCTGTGATTCCAAGGGTGAAACCAGGCGTGAATTTCTCCGACAGCTTGCCTCTGGCTCTAGAGGATTTAGTGTCCAAGTGTGAGGAGGGGGAAGAAGATGAAGATGAAGATGAAGATGAAGATGAAGATGAAGAGGAGTTGAGGTCCCCCTGTGGTGTCCTTTGCAAGATCAGAGTTGATTGAGGCTCGAGATTCGTTCAATGTTTCCTACACTTAAAAGAAAGTCCCCTGTTGGACTGATGTTTTCACACTCCACTGAAACACCATTCTTTGTTGTCGTGTATACTCTTCCTGTATACATGAATAAAGACAGGATAAAAGTCATCTTCTTTTGCAGTGCACTTCCTTCTGGGTCTGCAAAAAACAAAAATGCAGAAATCTTTGGAGCAGTGAAACATGAGTTCAAGAACTTATGGTGGGTGCTTCACATCTCCGATACACCCAACATTAAAACTATTAACTGACTGTTGCTGATTTGCAAGAATATCTTTGGAAAACACAAGTCTGTCTTGATCATCAACCTGCATTTCCATGAAAATTGTTCCAAACTTGTTTAGGAATGAAAAAGAGCTCCCTTTTTGTGATTAATGGAGGAAAGAGGTAGAGATTTGCTCTATTGCTATTTATGTAACTAGAAAGCCAATGAGGAATATACTCTTTCCTTCTGGTTATTGAAACCACTTAAAACCAATCTTCATCACTGGTTTTTTCACAAAGGAGATTATAAGTAGAATAGATCACACCTGTTTCAACGTCCTACTAGTTCCTTCAAGAACTAGCAGCCATGGAGATGATGACAGAAGAAGAGAAAGCACATCCCAACAAAGGCAAAGACTCTCTTTAGCCAATGATGGATTGTGCTCTCTCTCTTCTGTCAACAGCATAGGCTACTTACTGCTTCCAAACTCAAAGAAGTCCATACATCCCATCTCCCTCGGCGGCATGCTAACTGCATAAAAAAAAACAGAGCAAAGAGCTGCTTAATGCTTGCTGCTATTCCATGGACTTATCCACTTCATCAACACCATTATTAAGAAGGAAAACTACATATCTTGTGCCAGCCATGTGATGACCTCAACATGCTCTGCCCCAAGAAATGTTCATCTCAGGTTGGATATCTCAATTGGTAACATCGACCCACCTGCACCATCTCAGCAAACCTAAATGAGAGGAGAAAAAAAGGAGGGGGAATAGATGTACAAAGTATGAACTCTTCTTGTGCAATGTGAGAATGGTTATGGAAAAGCCCTATTTATATATAACTTACCAGGACTTCTGTTTTTATAAGATAAAAATATTTCGATAATAAATTAATTTAGATATAATTTTAGTATTTAACTCAATTTACGAATAAAATTTAAATAAAAAATTTTCAGCATGATTTTGTAAACCCGGTTCGATCAATAACGTATCAGTTGGAACCGGATTTCGGAGTGGAAACCGGGGAATAGAATGTCTCCATCACTAATTAAAATAGTTGCCAAAAGATATTAGAGGCCTCTAGTTTCACAATCCTGTAGAGAACTGGCGATTTCTGCTAAGTTACAGAGTTGTTGCTAAAGAAGACTAAACCCTTTCAACGTCCCAATTAAATGGCATTTCCACATGTGGGTGTTACAGTGACCGGCTACCGGATGGTACGGCGCCAAGTGTCAGTGACTCGAGTGGGGACGCCTGAACTGAACACCTCTGATGCTTCTGACTAGAGTCGTCCTCCTCGTGGAGTCGGAGGATATCCTGGCCGTCGAGCTAGACACGTGCCGAGGGATGTGATGATTTGGAAGTGGGGCCCACTCCCACGCCCGGCCTCGTCCTCTATGGGTCATCTCAGTTACTATATTTCTCAGCCTAGCCTATATATGTAGCATATGGTTCTACACTTTTTGGCGTTCCCTCGGTTTGGAAAGCACCCATAATAAATGAAAAAAATTAATATTTTTTTCTAGTAAAAAACTTTGGATTTATATAAATAATTAAATTTACATTTATTTGAAAGTATATAATAACTATACAATATTTTATAAGAATAAAACAATTATTTACTTTAGTTAATATAAATATTCATACTCATATATATATATATTTAATATTTTTTGTTATAAAGTTAATATATATATATATGATGAATACACTCTATTAAAGAGTATTGTGTGTATAAAATATTAAATTTATATTCAAAAGTCATTATTTATAAATGTGGAAGTTATTTAATTTTATATATTTATAATTTCTCTTTATTTTAATTAATATATGATATTAATTCTTAAAATTTATTCTTATTTTACAAAATAAATATAATTGTCAAGTTTTAATAAACTGACCCAAAATTAATAATAACTGTAATGTGTTATCCATAATATAATAGCGATACATTTACTAAATATAGATAGTATTAATACTCATAATAAAATAAATATTAATTTTCAGCAAAAATTTAAAATTTTATTTTATGTCAAAAAAATTTATACAAAATTATTACAAATATAATAATATATAATTATATAATTAAATTTTCTTACACATATTAGTCATAGTAATTCAAGTTGGACGATTCATTTAAGGAATATCACAACTTTGTAATTCAACAAATTTAGTTCAATAAATTTAATTACTAACCCATACCATTAAATGATTTACAATCTTATACTTCATTTAAAATATCTATAAATAGATCATTTTTTAATAAATTTTTATATTAAATTACTTTAGTAACTTTTCAACCCATATTTCTGGTGCCTTCAAGCTTACGCACACATGAGAACCAATATAAACTCTCATTTTTCAAACAACATATATATGGCTCATGTATCTCCAAGAAGTATTGCCTATTTGTATATTATATTTATACAATCGTGTCACACGCTAAATTCACTAAATTATATATATACCATGGTACAACGTACTCAAGTACACATAATTTACTCACCAATTCTTCGGATTACCTAAAATTATAACCAGTCCATCCCTTCCATTAACCCATACCCTCAATAGTATGTTATGGATCACCCAATTTTATAATAATGGTATATATTAAGTAAAACTCACGATTATACATAAAATACATTTTATATTAATTAGGTCTTTATACCCTCATAATACATAGTGTTATAGGTATAATTATTATGGGTTTTTTAACTCTTATTTTTAATAAATAATCTTAATTATTCATTTATATATATATATATTTATTCATGTGGTTTTCCTTTACTTTTCAATAACATTTTTTAAAATACTCAAATATATATTAATAGTTTTATAAAGTGTTGTAAAATATAATTATCGATATAATCGAACTCGCAGTAAGTAAATCTCACTTATCGTTATATTTTATGACTTATTTGTGCAGTAGGTTTTCTCAATACCTCTTATAAAAAATTTTATTCTTTTTTTTAAAAATTTTATAATTACAAAGGACCTCTTTTGCAATTTTCTAATTTTTTTTTAGTTCTTTAGAAATGGGTTTAAAAAATGTCTTTTTTGAGGAGAACCAAAAGGAAATTCAGTTTCCATTCCCCAAACTGTTAAAAAATAAAAATCATATTTTTATCCTTTATTTTTCAGTTTCAACAGATTTTTTTGAGAGGATTGTAGTTTAGACCATTTTTTTGGAAATTCAGTTTCTGATATGAAAGTATGATTCTCGTATATTAGCTCACCAATTTACACTATATAAATTAAATCACATCATTTGGTTCAAATTTGGTTCACCTCAATATTTTTAGTATCGTCTAGTAGTTTTCTAAAATTACGATTTTGCCCCTTAATATAGGTTTGCTCGATTCACATGCCAACGAACTCGTTTATATAACCTTTCCAAAATCAATCATAAATTAGGGTTTTCTCTTATTTGGCTCTAATTACCATAACGACCCCAAATCTTTAAGGTCTTCACTTGTACATTAAATATTTTTTAAAATTACCTTTTACTACTTAACTCTTTTACAATTTGCTAAAATATCTATTTGCTTTCAATGTTCTTCATTTAGCCGTATAACTTTTAAAATTTCTCATTTTAGTCCCTACATTGTGCCACTCATCTCATTTGGTTGCAAAAGTCTTTGAAATTATATTTTTGGTACCAAACTTTTCACTAATTACCATTTTACCCCTAAACTTTTATTTAGGTCTCTAAACTTTCTTAAGCCACCACTTCGAGTTCCTAAGCTTTTTAAATCTTCTTCTCAGGTCCCTACACTTCTAATGAGTCTCATTGGGGTCCCCATTTTTCTAAAATTACATTTGGCCCCCATAATTTTTAAAAATTAAGAACACAAACAACTCTCAATTATGATGACCTGATGTGCAAAGAGCCTAGCTCCGTCGTTCGGCCATCTTAGAACACGATCTTGGTGTCCTTGAAAAGCTAAGAAAGTGAACTTTCTAACATCATCTCTCT
Source organism: Trapa bicornis (assembly GCA_030064425.1). Taxonomy (NCBI): domain Eukaryota; kingdom Viridiplantae; phylum Streptophyta; class Magnoliopsida; order Myrtales; family Lythraceae; genus Trapa; species Trapa bicornis. Next base: position 11,380,454 of record CM057748.1, on the reverse strand, counting down.
CGACCCTTAACTCTTAATTTTTCGGCACTGGTGTGATCACACAATGACAGAGCTTCGGCGACCAAATATAGAGTAGTTGCTTCGAGGGCCAATTTTGGCAGCCTCGTTGGCCCTCGACAGTTGAGAAATATTCAGCAAATTTCTCAGACCACCAGCTTTCTAAAACCACCTTGCTCGATTTGAGTAAGTGTGAAAGGAGAAATAAATCATTGAAGTTCTAAATTTTGGGTTAAGTGAGTAAGCTGACTAAGTTGGACATTACATGAGCTACACACGACCATTTGACCTCATTCAAGTGACCACGAACTTATGAGAGAGTCGGCTTTCCAACCCCACTGGCCTCGTCAGCCGACATGTCGTCTCTAGTGAGTTCTGGGCTTTGACTCGATTTTTAATCATTTTTTGTTACGTTTCCAATCAAGGCCGATCAGAGCGATTCCTGCCAATTCTGGCCAAACCAAGGCTACAATGGGGTAGATGGAGGCCAGGGGGACCTCCTGTCATGCCTCGACCCGGTTTGGTCGGATCCCCGTGATCAACTCGCCACTCTCCCGGTTTATTAAAGGGTTTCCCCTTATAATAGACTGTAAAGAGTAAGGCGTCCTTTAAACCTGTATCTTTTCCTCGAATAACATAAATCAAAACTGCGTAATATTTTAATTTCATTATACATGTCTCACAGGCATCTTAGTAGATGATCTTTAAGGGTACACTTTCCGGAATTTCCTGAAAGGAATATAAAGGAGGGGGTGAGTACGACTACTTAGTGAATGGGTTTTCAAAACTTATAACTTTTAGGAAAAAGACTTGTATTGGAGTGTATCGGACTCCTTTCTTTCAAAATTATTTCATTTGAAATCTCGGGTTTTATCACCATTTCCTTATTTAATCATGGTGTGTCATCACCCAACACATAACCTTTATCATGAAGGTTAAACACACATTCGTAGGCCAGTACGTCCATTGAACCCACCTGTGGCTTTGGAGTAACTTTACTGGCCACCTAGATAGAAGCACGTCCACTTCTATCTTGAGAATGAGTGGATGTACACGACATCCGACCCTCAATCCCAAAATCAATTCTCCGTTTCCATATGAGGATAGAGACCTCATCCTATCCCCACCCCGGTCTCATGCGCTTAGTGCTACTCCAAATTTCGCATGGTCACTTAGTACGATAAACTGCCCTTATACCCATCAGGTCGTCCAATGCCCTTAGGACGCATCACTACCCCTCTTGGGCATCTTGATGGTCCTGTAATCATAATGCATGCACAAATAGTATTTTCTTATCATGCCATATAATCTGTGGTGCCACTAGTCTAACGGCCCTAACTCTTAACTCAATCTGCAACTGTTTGTCTTGACTGGTCCGAAGACCTGTCATGTCGTACTGTCGTTAATTGACTAAATATGTCGGTACTGTCTTGGTACCATGGCCAAACAATTTCATTTATTAAAGTTTTATTGCACATATCTCATATTTGTTTATGAGCTCCTGCTCGTGCCCACTAGCCTACGGCCCACTTGTTCGAGATTTTCAAAATCGGGCATAATAGCCCGTAAGTTCCAAAACCAAGGCTCCCGACCTATAAGAGCTATTTGAGCTCCCGTCAAGAAGGTCTCCCAAATCGTTTAAGCATTGGCACACAGTCAGTGGAGAGCACTTCCGACAAAAAGATGTTTTCAACTATCCATCATTCCGACCGGGCATAAGGACATCTCCACTCATAACCGATGGACGGGTTTTCAACTTCCTTTGAGTAAGTTTCATCATATCAACTGGGCATGATCTACTTACAACCAGTAAGTAGTTTTTCCGCATGTTTTTCACATCACTTCTCTAAGTTGATGCTTAAAATACAACTTAGTAGTGAGTTTTCATTTCAAGGTACTTATCATCCCTAACCGGGTATGATATAAAATCCCACTCACAACCAGTAAGTAGTTTTTAACTTTAAGTTGTGCTCATCATCCCAACCGGGTATGACGTTAGTAAACCCACTCACCCGTTAATGCAGTGAATTTCACTAAATCGATTTTTTGTATTTACGCGAGCTTGTTCTTGCTAGCATTCTCGATACTTCGTGTTCCTACACAATATGAACATTTCAGTTCATTATCCTTCAACCTAATAACCTTCATTCATTCTAAATGAATGAGAAAATTAAACTTTCATTTATTTGTAATTAGGTCCCTAAAGTTATTTCTCTTTAACTTTAAGTCTCTAATACTAGTTGTTCCTCAAATTGAGTCCCAAAACTTTTAAAATTTATCATAGGACCTCAATTTATTCCATTTCACAAAAAGGGGTTTAATTTCCTAAATTTCCAATTTGGTCCCCCAACTTTTCCAAAATTACTCTTTAGCCCTTCCTTTACAAAAATGGTAAATTTTACTCCAAAAATTCTAAAATTTCTCAATTGGCCCTCTAACATTTTTATAATGCCCAATTGACCCTCAATTTTAGGAAATTGCATTTTGGTCCTTCGAATTTTTGAAAATCCCCAAATTTCCCTAATTTTCCCCCAATTCCAACTTCTTAACACAACCGAATTTAATTTTATCAAATTGACTGATCAAACGTTTACAATTTTTTAAATTAAAGTTGAAATTGAGTTTCTACATGTTTATACGATTCTTTAGCAATTTGAATCGCAAGTTTTAACGCCACGACGAGCTCAAACGGAGCTTCGCCAGAAAATAAACTATACAGGGAGAAAGCTTTGATTACTCACCGATGAGGCACGACGGTCCGAGCTTTCGATCTGGGCAGATAGCTCTCGCCATGAGGTTCATCCTAGAATCAAGAATTGCATCAATTGATGCTAAATTGAGTTAGAATTTCATCATCAAAATTCTGTCGGTTCTCTCTTTAGCACCGGTCGGAAATTGAAGAGGGGAGCTAAATTGGCTTACTTTTCAGTCCTAATTTGCCAATGGGAGGGCTGAGGAAGTGTTGGGAGGGCTTGGTTTGGCATGAGAAAGGCTCGAAATGGCCAATTTCAACTCGGCCGAAATAGGGCAGCTTTAGTCCGCCGGAGCTATTTCACTATTCCATCACGCCAACATTTCTCTAGTGACCCTCGGAGCAAACGGAGACTACAGGTGTGTAGTTTACTTCTCCCCAGTTCTAAATAACCTAACCTCGCCTTATTTGGCTCAAAAAAGACCTTATATCAGAGCTCTAGTTCGAGTTTTGCCGAAAAACTAAGCAATTGAGAGAGAGTGAGCTTTTTAGGTGTGGAGAGGATGAATGGGGAGGGAGTCTTTATATAGGAAGCTCGGGGACTCCTTGGTCATCCAATTGGTGCCTTTATGATATGCATTGATGGCCGGAAACATATTGAACGGAGACGTTTCTTCTTCATCGGCGCTGCTTCAATTTTCCGGCGAGTGAACAGTGCTGTCATCTGAAGGAAGAAGATGACACTGTTCTGAACCAGTCCAAACCGGGTTCGAAGTTTAAACCGGTCGATTCACCCCTCATTCGACCGAGTTTTTCAAATCTAAAAATTTCTAAATTCATTTTATATCCAATGGTGGCCTCAAATCTCAATTTTGAATTATTTAATCCACCTAGAAAAATGAATTTAGGATCTGGTTCAATAGTGGTTCAAACTAGTTCGGATCCGGTTCACCTTAACCAGTTTGGTTTTCATCTCCAAATCTTTCACAAGTCCATTTCCATGACTTTTGTGACTCCTTAGGTCACTTAGGGTCCATAAATTTCCCGGTTTACCATCTCTCTATCGATTCTGGTTCATAAACCAGCTCGGATCTTAAACCGGTTTAATTCGGTTCGAGTCCGATTCACCTGAATTAGTCTGGTTTTACTCTCCCACTTTGTTCTAAGGTTCCTTCCCAAGGTTTATAATTCTCTTCGGGTCACAAGGGATCCATAAATTTCCCTGTTTGCCCTTTCTCTATCAGTTCTAGTTCATGAACTGACTCGGTTCATAAACCAGTTCAATCCAATTGGATCCGGTTCATCTAAATTGGTCTGGTTTTTCTCTTCCAATTTGTCATAAGGTTCTTTTCCAAAGTTTTATGAACCCTTTGGATCACTCAGGAGTTTTAAATTTCCAAATTGCTTGTTCCCAATTGATCGGGTACGTGAATTGGTTCGATTTTCTTACTCGATTTGACCGGTTCTTTTCTCAGTTTTCCTTAACTCAAAAGGGCGGGGTTTACACCTCCCCACTTAATTTCATAATTTTTAGAGATACTTTGGTTATGGGTCAAAAGTCGGGATCTAGAATGTAAATAAGTGAAACTTAGGTGACCCAAATAGGAATGAGCTTATTATGGGGTCTTCCTAAGGGGTTGAATGAGGTTATAGAGCTGATTGGGAAGTTTGGTGAGAATAGGGGACTTGGTTTGCCTATTGTGAAGGTCTAGGGACCTATTTGTAATAAAGGTAAAGTTAGGGACTAAAGTACAAATATAAGTATTTGCATGGCCAAAATGCAACTTTTAGGCAGTCCAAGGTCCTAAATGTGATTTTTGAATGTTTAAGGGCCTGCATGAGAATATTTTGGGTCAAATGGATTTCAAAATCTAAGTTATGAAGAAGAGGGGCAAAATGGTAATTTTATCAAAACTTAGGGGCCTTCCGGTAATTTGTAGAAATAGAGCTTTGAAATGTTCCCATTCCTATGTGGGACTTAAATGAGACTCAAGAGAACTTGAGTGACCTAAATGGAAGGCTTGAGAAAGTAATAGATCCAAAGAAAAGCAAGTTGTAAAGTACAAGGGCAAAATGGTAATTTTACCCAAGTTGAGAACCAAATGATAAATTGGGAAAATAGGACCACTAGGTGGCAAATAAATGAATGTTGAACACTTCGATATGAAATTGAAAAGGAAATGAACTTGAGCTCAAGTGACTAACCTTAAAGAATATCATGGTAAAGGTCGGCTTACTGACTAGGGTGTCGGGTAGCCCAAGCCTATGGAGAAAACCGTAAATTCTTAAGTAAATTTACAATGTAGTGATTTATGGTGTATCCAAATGGAACTGACCCCTCTTCTTGATATATATTTTATAAAGAGCAATCGATCACCCGAGTGAGACCATGAGTGGGATATCTGAAACCCCAAGAACGAACAAGTTTTGAGACTCAAGGTGAGTGACTTTTAGTTAATTGCTGATGGCGTGTCCTATTAGATTGACCGAGATCATTACTTTGCTTGCTTGTGTGACTTGTGTGTTTAAGTAGCAAGCTGAGTTTTGATAACTCATATAATAAGTGTGAATCAATAAAAGCATTCCCACTAAATCATATATTTTTTAAAAGTTGTGAGTAAGAATCGGGCATGAGACTCCTCGTTTGAGAAAAAGGTCAATTTTTGAAAAACCGGTGGAAAATCATATGTTTTGGCTTAAGAGCCTTGCATGACTTGGGGAGAGGGACGCTGAGGGTCGGACTCCCGATATGTGTGCATTATTTTGTTGTGACAATGATCGGGTCGAGTTTGTGCGGTGAAACCCGAGCCCGGGGTCGTTGGGCTAGTTGCTTGAAAAGGGAAACCGACTCATGTATAATTGAACTCCCAGTGTTTATGCATATATACAAAAAGGGGAGGTGACCTGCAAGGTACTACCTCCCGCGTTTAATCAAGTTTTTTAGTATGAACGTTATGAACTGCATTCGATATACAAAGTGATGGGGAGATAGCATGTGTTACACGAGCTACCAGTAACATTGTGCGTGTGGCACCATTACGAGAAATGGTCATGAGTGCCACGATTATGACTTGAACTCATGCGTGTTTTATTGCTATAACACTATATATACCTGTGAAGTCAACATGCTCGAAGGGATAGTAATGATTCATAGGGTAAGGCTAGAAGTGGAGTAAGAAAGGAGTAAGTGATACTTTCAGATCGTCCGAGTTCCATATATACTTCTGTGTGTGGCAGCAGGAGACAAATGGGGTATACATATAATTACATGCGTAGCATCAGGGGACAACCGGAGTATACAATGTGATGGGTGAGGATACATCATCGACATCCACGAATGAGATATGAATGTGAAAAGAGGGCCATGAGTTACCCATACTTTTGTTTAGGCTTGAGTTGTTGGGTGGAGGCACGAGCTGTGAGTAGCCTGGTAGTGCCGCCTGAGCATATGACATGCTTTCATTAAGCCTGAGTCATCGAGTTGAGGCGCGGGCAGTGAAGGGCCCGGTAGTGCCGCTCAAGCGTATGCCATGCATGTGTGCGGGATTGAGTCCCAGTGTTTGCCTTTAATGTGATCAAAGTAAAAGACTAAAACAGAGGACTGAGGATAACCTGACTATGGCTTAAACTACAAGCCGGATGGCCCGAGACGTGCGTCTTAAGGGTGAAAATAAACCACGGGACTCGTATAGGCAAATACGAGTGAAGTAGATAGTATATTAACTAGGTGGTTTATAGGAAAGGTATGGGTCGTAAGTCATGTAGTTGCGTGACGTTAGTGTCCCACTCACTCAGTTGTAAGCTCACCCCCTCCCCCAAACTATTGTGGATGGAAGGCAAGGAGATTAGGAGCGAAGGTAGGAAGATATTCTCAAGCCACTGATCATCCGAGGTAGCCTCCTACCCTGCTCACGAATGTTGTAGTTTATTACTTATCAACTGTTGTATTCCTGAGTTGTTGTATTCCTGAGTTCTTGTTAAACTACTTTTGGGGCACCATGCTCTAATGAAAAGTTTCAAATTTTCGTTGAAAAATAACTGACATTTTCTATTCTGAGCCGTATTCTCATTAGTTTTACTTTGGTGAAGGATCTCACCACCGTAAAATCGAGGGGATTGACGAGCTGTACGGGACCGTCAGCCGATGAATCGGGCTAGGACGTGACACCATTATTTATGAAATGAGTATATGGTTCATTATTTATGAAAGAGGCTAAGCCCCATATTTAGGAAATAGCTAAGGTCAATATTTATGAAAGGGGATAAAATCAATGTTTATAAAATGAGTTAGGTTAATATTTATAAAATGGATTAAGACCTAATATTTATGAAAAGGGGTTTAAAGCCTAACATTTAGAAAAGAGTAATGTTATTTAAAAAATGGGGCTAGGTCCCAAGTTGTTTATAAGAAAAGGGTTAAGGCCGGAGTGTTTTGAAAATAAAGGGGGCTACAACTCATACTTTTAAATAGAATGGATAAGACCCAATTTAATTATAAGAAAGGAGTGAAGGCTTGTGTGTGTTATAATAAGTAGTCCCATTTGAGAAAGATGAGTACTCACCTAGTATTTTTTTTAAAAAAAAATAAATTCTCTATGTGAATATGATGTGAAATTTATGGTCGAATGTGAATTGTTATAAGAAATACAAGTAGTGGAGTCAACCCGCTAGCAAGACAAACCTCAACTAAACAAAATTTACTATTCTTGTTACATTATTATATGTATGGTATATACCTTGTGTGAACGATAAGGTGTCCACTACACATATATTCAAAGGTAGTGTAAATTGGAAGCAAAAGAATAAGAGGGTGGTGAGACGTATGAGGTGTCTCATGTACACTTATGATCGGGAGTTATCAAGATGTTATCCTATGTGTAAAGAGGTGTGTGTTTATGATCGGGAGCTAGTGGGATATTGTCATAAGTATATGGATGTTCAATAGTATTACATTGACGTCTATATAAGAGAATGTGTCTTTGTGGTACCGAGTGAGTTTGTAAGCGCAATGCACATCTTGTGTGAGATATTCGGAGGTATGATTGGGTCTTGATTTTTGCCTTAGAATGTGTTGCTTGACTGTGTGAGTGATTGGGATTAAGATTTAATAAGAAAATCCAAATGTTGTTAAACTTGATAGAAAATATACTTTATTTTAAAAAGGTGTGAATTTTCATGATTGGGATTAAGATTTAATAAGAAAATCCAAATGTTGTTAAACTTGATAGAAAATATACTTTATTTTAAAAAGGTGTGAATTACAAATTTGAAAATATGTTGCAAGAGATATCTTTTTAAGTTAGTTTTGAACAATGAAAAATAAAATTTTTATAAATTAAGTATTTACTATTTTGATTGTAGACGATATCAATGTTATTAACGACCTGATAAGTAGTATTTGCACTCATTGAGAGTTACTCACCCTCTCCTTTAATACATTACAAGAAAAAAAGAGAAGAAAGAGAGAATTGAAGAAGATTCTCCACATCAAATCATGGCTCCAACCGACTAAGATTGAGATAGACATTCTTAAAAAGAATTCACGAAAATTTTACATTTAATATAACATGTTTTTCCTACGATTTTAAATGTTTATAAAGATTGTACATTATATTTAGAAAAATTTTAATTTTTTTTAGAAAATGTACGCAATATACATTATGAATGTTTTTTTTCATATCAATCATAGTAAAAATACTCACAATTATATTATTGATAGGATATGATATATTGTTATTGGAAGAAAATTATATTAGGACAAGATGGATACTAACTTAATAGTTTATAAAAAATGATTTAAGAATTAATATTTGATGAAAAATACATTTGGGACCCAATAGTTTATGAAACACACGTAAATAACTCTTAATTTATAAAACACAAATTAAGATTTGACAAACTGGCTGGACGGGATGTGTAACACCATATTTTTTAAAAACAAGTTAGATAATGAATGAGAATTAAATTAAAATATGAAATGAAAATGGGTTAGGAACTTATTTGAAATTAGAAATCAATCAAAATATGTTGAATTAAGAAAAGATTAATCAAAATATGTTGAATTAAGAAAAGATTAATCAAAATATGTTTGATTGAGGAAAGATTTTTATGATTGAAAATTAAGTAATAAAAATTATCTAATTATAATTTGGATTGAATCAATATCTAATATGGATTAAATTTTTGGAATGAATAAAAATGATAAAAGTGTAATTTTAGTTATAAAGTATAAATAAATAAATTTAAAAATTTTAGAAAAAAAATAAAAAATAATAGAGTCCGTCAATATTATAACTATTGATGTACGCCCATAAATCTTATTTTAGGCTCACTTGACTAGATTTATTTTATATCAAATAATATCCTTCTTCTCTATTGTATTGAGCATAATAGCTTCATGGTATCAATATTTTATGTATTGGTAGAAATATGGTATATTTTAGGATGCATATACTCAAACATATCTCTAACACGCTGATAGCCAACAAGATTAAATAATAAATTATGCAAGAACAAGGCATGTTTTTCATGATCAAATGCAGTATAGTAGCTTTTTTCATACATTCATCTACTTACACCACCTTTTACTATCAACATAGTCTATTTTTTACTTTACCTAAAATTCTTAGTGTTGAACTAATCTCTTGTGGACGTGCATAGGGAGTTGAGAATTAAAGTTGTGAGTGGTTGTATCTGTGGTAGACAATTGTCACCAAACCGATAATATTGCACCAAATCAAACATAATTTAATATAATTTGATAGCTGTTCTTAAACACACAAACAACTTAATTGTGAAGGCTATATTAAAGATTGAAGATGAGTTCAGGTAAATCTTGTCAAATTGCACGTCCATTATCTAGTGATTCTTGCTTGTTGTTAGAAGAATTGGATCGTCTCGTAGCTCTTGCACAATCTACTTTGGATGTAGTCATATGGCCAGAGTTCGTGCAGTTGCAAAATAAAGTTCCATATAAGTATGGGTTCCTACACTATTCTCTCGTCTTCCTTGCCTTAATCACAATTTTGGCACCCCTACTTTCTTTCCTAGCTAAGGAAGACTAAGGCAAGAGGCCTTCATCAACTAGCCAATAACTAGCTTATGAGCCCGTGATGCCTAGCTTTAAAAGCGGCTGCTAAGTTAGCTCATAATAAATTTTATAATTAATTATTAAGATTGCCTAAAATAATTAATAATTAATAATTAAAAAGATATTATATATTTAATTTTAATTGGGTGATTAATGTTTAATTCGGATTAGTCATTGGAGGTCAAAAACGTCTGAGCCGAAACTGAACTGGGGGCAAAAAACAGAAACAGATCATTGATTTTGGCTTTCGCAAAATTTCAAACTTCGAAGACACGGTGCGGACTGCAAGGGAAGGATTTTTTTTATATTTTTCTTAATATTTTTTTAGCAGGAATTGCCAGCTGGACAATTCTCTCACTGCTCACGTCATCCGGTCTTCCACACCACCGTCTACCTCCATTATATCCAAAGGTCGACGCACCCGGTTCATGTACTCGGGAGGATAATGAGTGGGCTCACGTGAACCGGGTGCATTTAGGAAAGAAATGGTAGCGACGTTAATAGATTTCTCAACGGCGTTATTCCTCGAAAGTGGTGAGGGAGCTCCTCTCCCTCTCTCTCTCTCTCAAATTCATTTCTTTGTATTGATTTTCTCTCAACTCTAAACTCTGCCTTTCCTCCTTTTCTCTCTGTCTGCTGCTTCAACTCTATACTCGTGCGTTCTCCTTGCCGGAAGAGGTTTTAGCAGTGTATTCATGACGGTATGTGGACCTCTCTGCCTCTGTGCACGTGGAATTACGGTTGATTGTCCGAAGCTCCTGATGAGAGGATTCGCTTCAATTATGCTCTATTTTTTTCTAGTATTCCGTATTTATTGGTGTTCAATCAATCGGCTGCCTGCAATTGGAATCGGAATGTATAGTTAATGGAAACTGAGTCCGTTCGTTTACCCTTGAATATGTCATACAAGTCAATGATGATGAAAAGGTACATGTTTTTGAAACGCTCCTGATTCTCCCTGAAAGCTGTAGCCTTTTTTTCCTCTTTTCTTTGGTAGGATACCGTCAGAATGGACATAGTTAGGAAAACAAATTCGTTGGATAAAGGAAATTCAAGTGGTCTGCGACTGAATATGACTACTGTTGATGAAAATCGTATTTAGGACGATGGCTAGACATGGATATGCTAGACTGTAATATTATGATTTTCTTTCAAGGCCTTCTGGTTTTGTTCATTTCTATTAATATCCTTGAAGAATATTTACTCGGTGAGACATGATCAACTGTTATCAGGATGATGCCAATTATTTCTTCTGGGATTCTGTTTCATTAGGGAGTAGATCGATTTGGGCATTTCATTTGATCAGTCACATTAGGAAACTTTCTTTTGTAGGAATTGGAGTTTGGTTCTATCCTGTGTTTTCTGAAAGAAATTCTCTCTTTTCGTGGTAATGTTTCTTTGCCATAAGCGGAACTTGGATTGGAGAGGTAACCATTTTACTCAGATCAGCATGAACTTTGTCATGCTAACTTATATTTTGCTGAAAGCATTGTCTATTTCTTCGCTTTTCATGTATTTGTTCATCATACTCGTTCATTATACTCTGTTCTGGGTATAGAGGCCTATCTAATCGTATTCTTCTTACAGGAGAAGGGTCGGCCATTGCCAAAATTCGGTGAATGGGATGTAAATGACCCTGCTTCTGCCGAGGGATATACTGTAATCTTCAACAAGGTCAGAGATGAGAAAAAGATGGGTGGCAAGCCTGAATCTCCTGGAAAAGCTGATATCCCCATCAAGGGTCCAGTTGAGGCTAGAAAGTCTCCAGCTGTAAGTTTCTACTCTTTTATCAGCTACCGATTTTTTGTCAAAGCATAATTGGTATCTTCATATGTATACATGTATCATATTCGTTGTCATCTTCACTTATGCTGGGTTTTCTCCATTACAGAAGAAATGGTTTTGCTGCATCCAGAGCCCCACTACAGACCACTAATTGACAAGATCCTCCTTCCACGAAAACTCTCAAACGCGTGCATGTTTGCCATCTCCCCATATTCCACACTCTTCTCCTTGAAGAGTTTACTGAAATTATGAAGCTGTAATGAGTTTTCTGGAATTGGTGGATAAACTAAGCATAGCCATCCTTAGTGTACATGTTATGAGCCATAAACTCCTATCCTAAGTCATTGAAGATAAAAAAAAATCATATTATCTTTGTCTTGTCTTCCACTGCCCAGCTTAAATGCGGCCATGTTATGAGTCACAAGTGGCACCCCAACTTGTGGGAAATAAAAATCAATAATATCCTCAATTTCTATGTTGAGGCAACAGTGTTCTTTCTTGCAATATTTGCCTCTAGTGCATTGTTGAAATGAATTTGATATTCTAGGGTTAACAATTTTATATTAGAGAGATAAGAGAAATATTATGTACTAAAATTAATATTTTCTAATTTTCTAATACAATTATATTAATATAGTATATGTATCATATTTTTATTATATAATAAAAATATATAACACAATTGAAATAATTATTAATTATATGATAACAATAACAAAAATAATATATATAATAAATTATAGTATATATACCATATAAAATTTAATATTCTTATATAATTGTATCATATAATACTTAAATTAAAATTAATTTAAGTAAAAAAATACAATTCATCCAAATCTCCTACACTAAAAAAAACTACAATTCATGATGATCTCACTTTTAGTTTGGTGGGATTAGAATAAGCCCTTCCCGCCACTTCAGCACTTTCGTACCCACAAGCCTATTCTTATTGTCATCAAGGTAGGAAGCTCTAACTCAATTAATTCGGAAATCCCATTTACCAAGCCCTTATGTAACCCCTTAGTGAGCCCATTACAAAGCCTACTAGAAAATCTGAAATAGCCTACGAACACTCGGGAAACAGTGGTTAATAAAACTCACCTAAAAACTATATTATGAAAAATTGAATATGGGTCGGAGAAGTGAAGGAATAACCCATTAGCCTTCTCCTTGGACCGGCGCATGTTGGCACATCCCACTTTTGCTACAAAGCAAATCGGCCTACCTACAGATCTGAAATAGGTCGTGGACTCTTCAACCCACATGTCTCCTAAATCTAAAGTGAAACAAAAATATTAGAATAATATTTCATTTAAGATGCACAGAACACCAGTGTTAATGAAAATTGAATAAGAATTACATGAAATATCCAGTGTTGTTAAGGAAGAATTGGGAATGATTAATTTCAATGACAAATATCAAATATTTCAAGATAAGCAAAGTAATGCAATGATTTATAAGTGTAAGTTACCTTTAGGTTATTTTTGAATTGAGATGTTTTAATAAATTTGTAGTTGATATTTTGGATATTAATCATGAAATTAAAGTTATTAAAATTTTTTAATAATTTATTGTTTGGATAGAGTTAAATAATTATTAATAAAAAAATTAGAAAAATTTTAACATTTCAATTAAATTAAATAATGAATGGAAAAAAACGAGAATGTTGTAGGCCGATAAAATAGATAAATTTATATCAATGAAAATTTATTTTAGTACACAAAAAATGTGAAATAAGTTTTTGATACAAAACTCCTAAAATGAGTGTAGAGTTATAAATCCCGCTCTATGGAGTAAAGGAAAACTGGAAAAAAAACCAGTCAAAACAAGTGAGAAAATTAAATTGGTTCACAAACCCGATCATCAGAAAACTGACAATTTGAAAAATTTACAACTCATTAGTGACCCAAAGGGTTTATAAAACCTTGAAAAAGAACCTTATTACAAATTGGGAGAAAAAAATTAAACCGATTTAGGTGAACCGGATCCAATTCGGATTGAACCGATTTATGAACCGAGTCGATTTATAAATTGAAACTAATAGAGGAAGGGAAAACCGAGAAATTTATGGATTTCAAGTGACCTAAACAGTAACAAAAGTTATGAAAAAGAACTTTAGAATGAATGGGGGATGAAAACCAAACCGATTCAGGTGAACCGAATCCGAACCGGATTGAATAGGTTTGAACCGATTTGAACCACTATTGAACCAGATGCTAAATTTATTTTCCAAGGTGACTTAGAAAATTAAAATTGGAGAATTGAGGCCACCATTTGATAGAGAATGAATTTATAAATTTTTAATTTTGAAAAACTTGGTCGAATTGGGCATGAACCGGCCAGTTTAAGCTTTGAACTCGGTTCGATTTAGACCGGTCCGGTCTGGTTCACAATAGTTTTGTCTTTTTCCTTCATATGATAGCACTGTTCACTCGCCGAAAAATTGAACCAGCACCGGCAAAGAGGAAACGTTTTCATTTAGTATGTTTCAGGCCATCAATAACTATCATAAAGGTGTCAAATGGACGGTCGATGAGTCCCTGAGCTCCCTATATAAAGAGACCCTCTCCATTCATCCTCTTCACACCTGAAAACCTCACTCTCTCTCATCTACTCAGTTTTCCGATAAAACTCGAACCAGAGCTCCGATATAGGGTCTTTTCTAAGCCAAAGAAGGCATGGTCGGGTTCTTTAGACTCGGGAAGAAGTCAGCTACACAGTGATAGTCTCCAATTACTCTGAGGGTCGCCAAAGAAGTATCGACGTGATCAAACAGTGAAGCAACTCCGACGGACCGAAGCTGCCATGTTTCTGTAGTACTAAAATTAGCTAATTCGAGCCCTCCTCAGGCCAAACCAAGCTCTCCTAACACCTACTCAGCCCACCTATGACCAAATTAGTGCAGAAAGGTAAGCCAATTTGGCTTCCCTCTATAAATTACGATCGGTGCTACAGAGAGAACCAATAGATTTTTACCGACTAAATTCTCCTTCAATTCGGCATCAATTGATGCAATTCTTGATCCTATAAGTAACCCCAGGACAAGAGCTATCTGCCCAGATCAAAAGCTTGGACTGCTACACCCCCAACGATAAGCATTCGAAGCTTTCTCTCTATATATTCAATTTTCCGGCGAAGCTCCGTTTGAGCTCGTTGCGACATTAAATCATGCGATTCAAAGTGCAATTGAATCGTATAAAGATGTAGGAACTCCAATTTAACTTCAATTTTAACAATTAAACTCATTTGATCGGTCAATTTGATAAAATCAAGTTCGACTGTGTTGGAAAGTTGAAATTAGGGGAAAATTGGGGATTTCAAAAATTCGAGGGACTAAAATGCAATTTCATAAAATTGAGGGCCAATTGAGCATGGTAAAGATATTAGAGGACCAATTGGGCAATTTTTAGAATTTTTGGAGTAAAACTTACCATTTTTGTAATGGATGAGCAAAATGGAGGACCAAATTGGGAATTTGGGAAACTTGAACCCCTTTATGTAATTTTGAATAAATTAAGGTCTCAAAGTATAATTTTGAATTTTCAGGACTCAATTTGGGGGAAAATCGGCAATTGGGACCTAAAGTAAAAGAAAAAAACTTTAGGGACCAAATTGCAAATATTTAAAAAGTTAAAATTTTTTTATTCATTCACAATGAATGAAGGCTATCAAGCTAAGGGATAATGAACAAAAATGTTAGTACCGTGTAGGAATACAAGGTATCGGGAATGCCAGCAAGTACATGCTCGCGTGGAGGCAAAGAGTCAAATAAGAGAAATTCACTGCACGATCGAGTGAGTAAGATTTAATATCATACCTAGTTGGGATGATAAGTACATTGGAAATGAAAACCCACTATTTAGTGGTATTTTAACCATAACACCTGAGAGGAGTGATGTCGAAATTATGCAGAAAAACTACTTATCGGTTATAAGCGAAGATTTCCTCATACTCGTTTGGTGTGATGGATAGATGAAAAGTTTATTTTGTCGAAATTGCTCTCTCCTTACTGTGTCCACGAAGTTTATCAAACCAATCAGATATGATATACCTACAATCGATAAGTAGTTTTTTCACATAATTTTCACATCACCCCATCTTGATGTAATGTTAAAAATTTCACATGATAGTGGATTTTAAGTTCTGAGGTACTTATTATCCCAACCGGGTATGATGTGAAAAATCCCACTCACTCGTGAATGCAATAAATTCCTCTTAATCGACTTTTTATCTCCACGCGAGATTGTATTGGCTGAGGTTCTCGATACTTCATGTTCCTACATGATATAAACATGCTTGTTAATTATTCTTTGGCCCGATAGCCTTCATTCATCATGAATTAATAAAATACCCAAACTTTTCAATTAATTACAATTAGGTCCCTAAACTTCTTTTTCTTTAACTTTAGGTCCCTAAAGCCAATTTTTCCCCAAATTAAGTCCATGAACTTCAAAATTTTATCTTGATACCTCAATTTATTCAAAATTGTAAAAAGAGGTTCAAGTTTCCCAAATTCCCAATTTAGTCCCCAATTTTTTCAAAATTACCATTTTACCCATACTTTAAAAAAATGGTAAATTTCACGCCAAAATTCCAAAAAATTGTTCAATTGGTCATCCAACATCTTTTCCATGGCCAATTGGCCCTCAATTTTTGGAGATTGCACTTTAGTCACTCGAATTTTTGAAATCCCCAAAATTTCCCCAATTTTAACCTTTCAACCTGACCAAATTTGATTTCATCAAATTGACCGATCAATTGAAGTTAATTGTTGAAATTGAAGGTGGGTTTGTGTAAACCTCGCCCCATTGGGGATAAGAAAATCGAGGAAAGAATCGGTCAACCCAGATGAAAAAACTGAATCGGTTCTCGAACCCCAACTGTTAGAGAAAGGGCAAAACGAGAAATTTACAAATCCCGAATGACCTAAAGAGTCACAAAAGTCATGATAAAGGACTTTAGGATGAATTGGAAGTGAAAACCAAACTAGTTCAGGTGAACCGGACCTAAACTAGATTGAATCTGTTTGAACCTGTCATGACTTGTTCGTCGACCTGTCATGACTGGTTCGTCAATCGGACCTCAACCCGCAGTTGTTTGTCTTGACTAGTTCATCGACCTGTCATGCCGCACTACCGCTAGTTGACTAAGTATGTTGGTCCTATCTTGGTACTATGGCCAAACAATTTCCTTTATTTAAAGTTTTATGGCATATAACAAATGTTTATTTACGAGCTCCTGCTCGTGCCAACTGGCCTTGGGCCCACTGTACGAGATTTTCAAAATCAGGCATATTAGCCCCCAAGTTCCAAAACTGAGGCCCCCCGACCTTTAAGAGCTATTCGAGCTCCCGTCGAGAAGGTCTCCCAAATTTTTTAAGCATTAGCACACGGAAAAGGGAGAACACTTCCGACGAAAGTATGTTTTCACTATCAATTATACCGACCTGATATAAGAACATTTCCGTTCATAACCAATGAATGGGTTTTCAACTTTCTTCGAGGAAGTTTTATCATACCAACCGGGTATGATCTACTTACAACCGGTAAATAGTTTTTTCGCATGGTTTTCACATGACTACTCTAAGTTGTGATGTTTAAAATACCAAATAGTAGTGGGTTTTCATTTCAATGAGCATATCATCCCCAATCAGGTATAACATAAAATCACACTCACCCGTTAATGCCATGAATTCCACTAGACCGGTTCTTTGTATTCACGCGAGCTTGTCCTTACTGGCGTTCCTGGTACTTCATCATCATAATAGCCTTAATTCATTCCAAATGAATGAGAAAGTCAAACTTTCATTTATTTGCAATAAGGTTCCTAAAGTTATTTTTCTTTAACTTGAAGTCCCTAATGCTGGTTTTTTCTCAAATTAAATCCCGAAACTTTTAAAATTTATCATAGGACCTCAATTTATTCCATTTCACAAAAAGGGAATTAATTTCCTAAATTTCCAATTTGGTCCCTCAACTTTTCCAAAATTACCATTTAGCCCTTCATTTACAAAAATGGTAAGTTTCACCCCAAAAATTCTAAAATTCCTCAATTGGCTCTCTAACATTTTTATCATGCCCAATTGACCCTCAATTTTAGGAAATTACATTTTGGTCCCTCGAATTTTTGAAAATCCCCAATTCCAACTCTTTAACACAACCGAATTTGATTTCATCAAATTGACTAATCAAACACCTCTAATTGTTGAAATTGAAGTTGAAATTGAGTTTCTCCATGTTCATACGATTCCATAGAACTTTGAATCACGAGTTTTAACACCGGAACAAGCTCAAACGGAGCTTAGCTGGAAAATAGACGGTAGAGAGAGAAAGCTTCAATTACTTACTGGTGAGGGCATGACGATACGAGCTTTTGATTTGGGCAGATAGCTCTCGCCTTGAGGTTCATCCTAGAATAAAAAATTGCATCAATTGATGTCGAATTAAGTTAGAATTTTATCATTAAAATTTTGTAGGTTCTCTCTCTAGCACCGGCCAGAAATTGCAGAGAGGAGCCGAATTGGCTTACCTTTCAGTCCTAATTTGGTCGTGGAAGGGCTAAGGAAGTATTGGAAGGGCTTGGTTTGGCATGAGGAGGGGTCAAAATGGCCGATTTCAGCTTGGCTGAAATAGGGCAGCTTCGGCCTACCGGAGCTGCTTCACTGTTCCATCATGCCGGCACTTCTCTAGCGATTCTTGGATTGACTGTAGTTTGCTATAAGATAGCTGACTTCTCCCTGGTTCTAAAGAGCTCGACCTCTCCTTCCGAGGTTAAGAAAAATGTTCAAGTCTAAGCTCTAGTTCGAGTTTCACCGGGAAATGGAGCAGTAGAGAGAAAGAGAAGTGTTCAGGTGTGAGGAGAATGAATGGGGATGACTACTCTTGGGCAAGCACGCTTAACTTCAGAGTTCTTATGGGATCTCGTTCACTTGAACTAATTTGGTTTTTTTTCAAGATTTAATAAACCCTTTGGATCACCCGAAAATTGTAAATTTCCAAATTTTCTTGTCCCAAATGATTAGTTTTGTAAACCGACTCAGTTTTCTTACTCGGTTTGACCGGTTCTTTTCCCAGTTTTCCTTAACTCAAAAGTGCGGGGTTTACAGTACCAGTCCAAACCGGATTCAATAATTAACTTTGTTGGTTCAGGCCCGAATTGACCGAGTTTTTTAAAATTAAAAATTTATAAATTCATCTAAATTTATTTTATATACAATGGTGGCTTTAATTCTCAAATTTGAATTTTTTAAGCCACCTAGAAAAATGAATTTAGAAATTGGTTTAATAGTGGTTTAAACCAGTTCAATCCGGTTTAGATCCGGTTCACCTGAACTGGTCTGGGTTTTACTTACAATTCATGTCAAAGTCTTTTTTCATAACATTTATAATTATTTAGGTCACTTTATATTTGTAAATTTCTCATTTTGTACTTTTTCTAACCGTCGGGATTCGTGGACCGATTCGATTTTTCACCTGAGTTGACCGATTATTGGGGTTCCCAATTATTAGTCCATGTAAAATATTTCCCCTTCACTTTTTCCCCTATTATTGGTTTATGTAATCCATGGAATACATGTATTTGTAGAGATTATCTTTGTAAACCCCGCACATTTGAGTTAAGGAAAACCGAGAAAAGAACCGGTCAAACCGAATAAGAAAACCAAACCAGTTTACATTTGGGAATAAGCAATATGAAAATTTACAACTTTCGGTTGATCCAAAGGATTTATTAAATATTGGAAAAGAAATTTAAGACAAACTAGAAAACAAAAATCAAATTGGTTCAGGTGAACTAGATTCCATAAGAACTTACCTTACCTGAGAGTAGTATGAGTATGGGTGACCTCCTGAGAAGTATGATTTTTTGTAACCCAAAATTTTGATCAAAAATTTTTATGCCAACATACGGCTTATCATAAATAGCCATCAATTAATATATATTTAATTATTAAAATTAATACCAATAATTTAATACCGAAATTAAATTATTAGAATTAATACTGAAATTAAATTATTGGAATTAATACCAATAATTTATGGCAATATTAATACTAGTAATAAATCCCGCCCATGGGTTTTATGACTATATAAAGAGGTCATCCCCATTTCATTCTCCTCACACTTGAACACTTCTCTCTCTCTCTACTGCTCCATTTTCAGGTAAAGCTCGAACTAGAGCTTCGACTTGAACAAAGGTCGGGCTCTTTAGAACCGGGGAGAAGACAGCTATCTGATAGCAAAACTCTAATCAATCCGATAATCGTTGGAGAAGCACCGACATGATGGAATAGTGAAGCAACTCCGGCGGATCGAAGCTGCCCTATTTCGGCCAAGCTGAAATCGACCATTTCAAGCCCTTCTCAGGCCAAACCAAGCCCTCCCAACACTTCCTCAGCCTTTTCACGGCCGAATTAGGACCGAAAGGTAAGCCAATTCGGCACCCCTTTACAATTTTCGATCGGTGCTAGAGAGAGAGTCGACCGAATTTCAATGACGAAATTCTAATCCAATTCTGCATCAATTGATGCAATTCTTGATTCTATGATGAACATCAAGACGAGACCTATCTGTCCAGATCGAAAGCTCGGACTGTCGTGCCTTCACCGGTGAGTAATCGAAGCTTTCTCTCTCTACAGTTTATTTTCCGACGAAGCTCCGTTTGAGCTTGTTCCGACGATAAAATCTGCGATTCAAAGTTTCTTAGAATCATATGAACATGCAGGAACTCAATTTCAACTCCAATTTCAATAATTAGAAGTGTTTGATCGATCAATTTGATAAAATCAAATTCGGTAGTGTTGAAGAGTTGAAATTGGGGGAAAATTTTGGGGATTTTCGAAATTCAAAGGACCAAAATAAAATTTTATGAAATTGAGGGTCAATTAGGCATGAAAATAATCTTGGAGGACCAATTGAAGAATTTTAGAATTTTTGGGGCAAAACTTACCATTTTTGTAAAAGAAGGGCAAAATGGTAATTTTGGAAAAATTGGGGGACCAAATTAGAAATTTGGGAAATTAAACCCCTTTTTGGTGAAATTGAATAAATTGAGGTCCTAGGATAAATTTTAAAAGTTTCGGGACTCAATTTGAGGAAAAACCGACATTAGGGACTTAAAGTTAAAGATAAATAACTTTAGGGACCTAATTGTAAATAACTAAAAGTTTGGGTTTTCTCATTCATTGGAAATGAATGAATGCTATTATGCTGAGTAAAAATGAACAAGGTTGTTCATATCGTGTAGGAACACGAAATACCGAGAACGCCAGTAAGGACAACCTCGCGTGAATACAAATAACCAGTCTAGTGGAATTCACGACATTAACGGGTGAGTGGGTTTACTAACATCATACCCGATTGGGATGATGAGCACAACTTAAAGTTAAAAACTACTTACCGGTTATGAGTGGGTTTACTAACATCATACCCGGTTAGGATGATGAGCACAACTTAAAGTTAAAAACCACTTACTGGTTGTGAGTAGGTTTACTAACATCATACCCGGTTGGAATGATGAACACAACTTAAAGTTAAAAACCACTTACCGGTTGTGAGTGGGTTATTCACATCATACCCAGTTGGGATGATGAGCACAGTTTAAAGTTAAAAACCACTTACCGGTTGTGAGTGGGTTTACTAACATCATACCCGGTTGGGGATGATAAGTGCCTCGATATAAAAACCCACTGTTTAGTGGTATTTTAATCCCGGAAAGCCTTATCTTAAAGACCGTTAACTAAAATGCCTCTAAGAAAGGTATGTAAAGTTTTAAATTTTATAAAGTTTTGATTATGCTATTTCAGGAAAAAAGGTGCAAGTTAAAGAACGCTTTACTTTTTACGATTTACGATAAGAGGAAACCTTTTAATAAATCGGGAGAGTGGCGGGTTGATCACGGGGATCCGATCAAACCGGGTCGGGGCGTGATAATCTTTCTAATGGAAATAAACATTAAGTTTGAAAGCATGAAAATGCTCCAAATACAATTTAAATATGTCAAAGGCAGTTATGTTACTCCTATGGGACGAGTAGTAAACTAGCATTATGATGAAAAGATAGTAAAGTCGAGATTGTCGTGGTCGGGCTCTACGTTGGTTGATTGGGTATGGCATTAAAGAAAGGTAAGTGGTTTAAATTAACATGTGTTTATGGTCAGCCCATATGATTTTAGGAAGTTAGTATATATAATTAGTAGAGACAATTAGAGAGTTGTGACTTGGAAAGATAAAGTGAGAATTTGGGAGATGAACTTCAAACGTGAAAGTATTATGACCTATCCCCTTTTAATTTCCTATTTTTTCTCCACGAACAGAACTGTGGCCGATCATGGAAGGGTGATTGATTACTAGCAGTGAGGGAGTATTCCGTCGCATGTGAAAGAGAGACAATGCCACAAAGCCCATTGGGCCTAAATGGGCCATCATTTTGAGCCTATAACTATAAGAGGAGGACGAAGTGTACGTTATGAAATTAAAACTGACTATAGAATCGGAATTCTAGCCAATCTATTGGATGAAAATGCTTATATCCAAAAAGGTTAAGGATATATAGCAATTGAAATTAAACTTTGTGGACCCAAAGTAAGAAAAAAAATTTAACAGTGTTGTCATTGTGGTTATGGGCACGAACTCTCTGGTTTCCGATTACCTGCTGGAGTCTTTGTTGGTATAAATAGCAATCTCGGAAGCTTCATTTGTCTCTCGTGCCCACTCCATCCGTCGATTTTCGCTATCTATTTCGCGGAGGACCACCACCCAGAGTTGCAGAAATGAAGAGGGAGGCGATGGACGTGGGCGCTAGCTCTTCTACATTTGTTTAGAGGTGAGAATTTTTGCCACCTCCAAATCTCTGAAAATTTCCAATCTATCAGCCGCATTGGATGTGCTCTTCCACGATTGAATTCGAATTCCGTGGCCGTTTTTGGTGCTGATAGTCCTGCTTTCCTCCTCGCCGAAGATGCCTGTTCTTTGAGCTGGACTTGACGTTCCGGAGCTTGAATTGGCTCCTTCAATTAAATCCATAAGGATATCCCGTATGGATCTCTTAATCTTATACTGAATTATAATTGGAGCAGATGGATCATTTTTCTCTGATTTCTTTTTTGTCTACTAGATTTGTTGTGTGAGAGTTATGGATTTCTGTTGAGTTGTACATGACATATCTATGACTAATGTTCGTTAGATCTTATCAGATTTTTTATTCTATCTGATAGACAGATATTTATTGCTTTCCTCAATCATGTGTCATTATGTGATCAGTCTTCTTCAATTACTTGCTATGCCAAACGCTGAATTTTTGAAGCTTCTGGAAGGTTTAGTACTGGCCCAGTGAAATTCAATTTCCCAGTTATTGACACGAGGGATGGTTCTTTACAGTCCTTCTAGAAGTTCCCATTTTCATTGATTTTGTTAGACTGAATAACACTAAAAGATCGATGTGGCTTATCTTTTGAAAATTTTGCCACTGCAATTGTTTCTCCTCTACAATTACTTTGCTTTTCAGTGGATTACTGATTACATAATCATTTGAGTAACATTTTTTTCTCATAAATATTGTGAATTGTAATTGCAGACCAGTTATTTGAGTGACAGTTCTAGTCTTCATTTGTTATTGTTCATAAGATTGACTTGCTTTGTTAAGAATAGTGGAGACAGAAAGTATGAGTCCTCTACCATTTATAGCATTAAAATTCCTCACTAAAGTACATTTTTTTCCATTTTCACTAAGTATAAACTGGACCAGTTATTTCTCTGACAGTTCTAGTCTTCATTTTCTGTAGTTCATAGGATTGACTTGCATTTGCTATAGCGAAGACTGAAAGTACGAGTCATTCATCATTTTTGTCACTAAAGTATATTTTTTTCCATTTTTACGAAGTATATGAATGGTTATCACTTAGGCCTAATATATCACATTTCATATACCTTTCTTTTCAATACTTGTTGGTATTAAATTGTTATTCCACATTTAAAAACTATATTGAATTTTGTTATCAGATGTGTTTTCATTTGATCAGTGTGAATCATTCAATTGTTAGTTATGTTGCTATGTTGAGCAGGAAGCACTGTTCTCTTCTCATCTTTAGTTTATATTAGTTATTAAGATGAGTATGAATCTCAGTATTCTCCAGTTCAAAATATTTTTACGTGGTATGCGATAATGATGACTCCTCCCTGTCCCTATCATCATTTTGCAAAACAATAATGATATTATATGGAAAACTAATGGATGTCCATGAATCTTCCTCTTGTAATAGAAAATGTCCTGCTTTATGTGGATTTTTTAGTAGCATATTGTTTCAGTTCTGTTGGCTGCATAACATCTCACTGACTGTCTGGATAGTTAGACTTAAGTTATTATCCTTCACAATACTGAACAGGTATGAGGAGCTTTGATGGTCATATGATACCATGTCGGAGTGCATAGATGGTCTCAGGCATTTATTTTCTTCCATACTAAAGTGCTGTGATCTTGAACAATCAAGAGGCCCAGTTGATCCTGAACTTCTTGCAAGGGAAACTGTTTGTATGCTACTAACATTTCCCATTTAAATTACCTCTCTCAAAATTTTCAAAATATTAAAGCACTTTTATGATATCTTATAATTTATATTAAGTGATAAAAAGATTGACTTTGTTTGCCAACCTTTAGTTTAGTCAATATGCTGTAGATTGATCACCTATATTCGGTGCTTCAGTCAGTGTTAGTGAGATCGAGGCACTCTATGAACTCTTCAAGAAGATTAGCAGTGCTGTAATTGATGATGGTTTGATAAACAAGGTCAGTTCAAATGTACAGAAAGCTAGATTATTTTGCATAGTTGTGCTCATAAAAATTTGCTCCTTCAAGACATTGCTTATTGTCCTCCGATTTTAATTGGTATAATTCACTTTCAGAACAGTGATGCTAATTTTTTACTCTATTTTATTTTATTTCCTTCTATGTAGGAAGAGTTTCAGTTGGCATTATTCAAAACAAACAAGAAGGAGAGTCTCTTTGCTGATCGGGTATATCTCGTTAAATTAATTAACCATTGTTGAATTGATACTGAATTATTAATAAAGTAATGTGCTCTTCAAAATGAATATTATCAATTGTTTTTTAAATTCTTTATATGGTCCTTGCCCAGGTATTTGATTTGTTTGACACAAAACACAATGGAATCCTAGGATTTGAAGAGTTTGCCCGTGCTCTATCTGTATTCCACCCGAATGCTCCCATTGATGAAAAGATTGAGTGTATGTTACTATTGTCCATACAATGGAGCTACTGATTCCAAATATCTACTAGTCACATATCTTTGTCTTTTGCATAAATAAGTTCATTAGAGCTAAGTTCTCTTTACCCTTAAAAGCAGATCTCCAGTGCATTTTTGGTACTGTGAACTATATGACATGCATTTGATTTCCCTCTTTGTGGTGTCAGTTTCCTTTCAATTATACGATCTCAAGCAGCAAGGTTTTATTGAGAGGCAGGAGGTAAATATTTCATTCAAGCATAAACTGTGGTTCTACTTGCTATTTTTCATCTTTCATTTTTTTATCTTGTATTCCCTCTCAGGTGAAGCAAATGGTAGTAGCTACTCTTGCTGAATCTGGAATGAATCTTTCTGACGATGTCATAGAAAGTATCATTGATAAGGTTTGCCTGCTTCTCTGTTGTCAATCTACCCTCTGCTTACTTCTCTGTTGGCAAAGATTAGCTTGTTGCTGTTTTCCATTATGACTGATATTTGTTCAATTTTTTATTGAATAATGATCTTTCAACAGACTTTTGAAGAAGCTGATACAAAACATGATGGGAAGATTGATAAAGAAGAGTGGAGAAACCTTGTTCTTCGACATCCATCTCTTTTGAAAAATATGACCCTACAATACCTGAGGTAAGCTTATTTTTAAATTTTCTTACCGGATATCTATTTATCTCTTGATTTCCAGATGAGGTAGTCACCATAGTCTTAAATGGAAGGAGACTCTAGTTTAGAGTAGATCCCAGCTTAGCCAAATTGCATTTGCTCTAGTTTACGTTCTGAAATATTACTTGTGCATTCCTTTGTATAGAGAAAGTAGGTCTCCTTGAAAGGGGTTATGTCCAAAATAGTCCATGAGTGATCTCTGGACTTGTCCACTGCTCCAATTCCTAGACACTGGCAGTGGTGGGTTACCTGGGAATTCATGGATAAATTGATCCTCTAATTATTCATTTTACCTTTTACAATGCAGAGAAGAACTAGATTTTGTTTTGGCAGCTCCTTATCTAATGGGGGCTCGACTTTATGTCATTTACAGTCCTTATTACAAGATTTTTAGTAGCTACTTATCTTGCCTGTGGTGTATCTGTTTGTGTATGATGGGTTTGTAAATCCCAAAAGTTTGTGCCTTTTCCCTTCTTGGTATAACTTTTAGCTCTTGCTTTCTTGCAGGGATATCACAACCACATTCCCCAGTTTTGTTTTCCATTCCCAGGTTGATGATACTTGATCTTTTCAATGTTAATATTTGTCGTATTACAGTTTGATTAGCTATTCATTTTTGTCGCCTCCAAGGTTTGCTTTTCTTTTTTCTTCATTGTTGGTGTGTCAAATTATTCTGGCATCTTATGTAAAAATGCATAGAGATTTGGCCTCAGAGGATTTCAATGTTTCAGCGTTCTTTTCCCTGCTATATTTTGTTCAATTATTGGATGCCAGTGTATCTTATATATGTTGATGGTGCTCTCTCAATTTAAAATTTGATTTGTTTTTTTTTCTTTCAAACTTAAACTAATTTCAAAAGATGAAGATGTTAAATATGTTGAATCAGATCTTCCTCTGAAGACCATTTTCCTCTTTCTTCCATTCTTGACCCATTTTAATATTTAACGTTGGAAAATCTTGAAATAGTTGGTAAAAGACCAAAGAATCACCGTGGCTGTTAGGTTTTTCAAGTTTGGGCTGGACTAATATTTCTATTTTTGTAAGGTGCCGTGTTTGGTTCCATGTAATGAGTTCAATTCCATTGCCTATTGCATTTTTTGGATAGATTATTTAGACAATTGGATTATAGGGGTAGTTATATTATTTTATTATATAATTATATTATACAATATTTCAATTTTCAACCATTCAAAATATTTATCGAACGTAATAATATCAAATTAGGCTCTTTCAACTTTTTACAAGTTCTTCCCAATTTTTAGTTTTATGTAGTAGGGAGGGAAGCTCTTATCTATGCTATTCTGCAAAGAAGAATTAGCAAGGGGATTAACTATGTTATTTCTCAAAAATAAAAACCAAATTATTGAGGTTGAATTCTCCCTGAAATTCAGGAGTGCGTTCTGAATCAACTCAGCATGTAAGCCTTACCTTACATACTTTATGAGAGACTTTGAACTTGGGACTTGCAGTATCCACTGTTCACAAAATAGTCCAGATTATAAACAGTAAACAAAGGCACAAGTACGTGTAAAAACACGCTACGAAAGCAGTACTGTTCTATGTCGAAAATGTATAATTCTTCAACCACCTCTCTGAGACTGCCTCCTCTATCTTGCTGCCATCGGCGTCAGCATCAGCATCCTACAAGGGGGCATGTCTGCATTGCCCTCATCCGCTTCCTCGTGACCAAGCTTCAACACCCTGTGGATCCGGTTTCTAAACGTATTCGGATCATCAAGACTGAACCCGACTCTGAGAAGGACAGTTTCGAACAGTAGCAGCACCAGGTCTTTGATGAACCTGTAGAGTCCCTCCAACTCCTCCTTAAGTTCCTCCTTCCTCTTCCTCTCGTCCTCACTCTCATCGAGCTTGAGCCCCTCCTTAGTGACGTACTCATCAATGACGTCAACCATATGAAGAACTTCATATTCCTTCTTTTTCAACTTCAAGAGGAAGGGGGAGTTCTTGACAACTCACACCAGAAATGTAGTAGATGCCACTCTGGCCTTCATGTTAGTCACGCGGCCTTTGAGGGTAGTCATCTCCTCTCCGCTCTTGGTGAAGTGGTACCTGAGCATATCAGTAATCTTCGACCTGATTTGGGAGTCCTCATGGATGCCCAGCTTCAGGTTTGTGAAACTATGTGAAAAAGAGGATGGGGCTGCATAATGAAGAGGAGTGAGGTATTGGAGGCTAAAATTTCAGCATACATTCTCAATGTAATTGTGTACGTTGTATACAATTGTGATATAAAAGAAGAGAAAATTCTGTTTATGGAATATATTCGCATTTGTACAATACTAGAGGACTAATGTGATCTTCTAGCGGGTAGTGATGTTAGTGGTCCCTTAGAAAGTGGTATAAGTGGTCCCACATC
The DNA here is from genome assembly GCA_030064425.1 of Trapa bicornis. Lineage (NCBI taxonomy): Eukaryota > Viridiplantae > Streptophyta > Magnoliopsida > Myrtales > Lythraceae > Trapa > Trapa bicornis. Next base: position 11,352,596 of record CM057748.1, on the reverse strand, counting down.
TCATGGTGGTGATCTCGTGCCATGGTGATGAGGCTATATCAATACTCCATTGGACATCGAGACGCCTTTCGTGAGTAAGTCTCCTAGTTGGACATGAGTACCGAGCAAATAATAACTTGATATAAAACGATATGATCCGGCATAAATTGATAATTAATCTCTATATAATTAGTACGAATTTTGATAAATAATATATAAATTATCATATTAAATTGTGAGAGGTTATAAATTGAATTCAAATGAGATTATTAGTAGAATTGTTGAGATTCTTATACTAAGTTTTAGTAATAGAATGAGTCATAGTTTATTGTTTCTTGAAAATTCAGGAAATAAGATTGTAACCCATAAATAGAGTGAATTCACTAACAAAATGCTAATAATAAGAATTACTAGTATAATTTCAGTAAAATAATTTAGGGTAGGATGCAAATTTTGCTAGATAAAATGTTAACGATAAATTATTATTTAAAAATAATGTACAATATACTTTGTAATAGTCTAATGAGTAGAAGTGGGTTGATGCATGAACTAATCTTGATAAATATCAAATATAAGATGAGGATGAGCGAGAGTATACTATTGTAAAAATTCAACAATCTAGTGGTATGATATAATCATTACATTTTTTCGATTTTACAATAGTGGGTACTTTCATTGAGATAATACCGGATGAACCAAAACGTAGAATAAAAATATATACTATAATATTTAATGAAAATTTAAATTGTATTTTTTATAAAAAGTGTACCTAAAACTTTATACAATAATCTAATAATACAAAAATTGATAAATATATAAATTAAAATCTTCATACATGATTTTTTACATACTTACTTCAAATTGCACTAATTCTTTAGGTGATATCTCTATTTGTGTTTACAGAATCTTGATTAGGTGAACTTATAACTCAGTGAATGATGTACTATTGTGGGTTATGACATGACTTACTATATCAAACTTTACTAAAATAATATAAATAAAAATTTATTCATAATTTAATTTATTCAAATAATACAAAACAATATGGTCACGCCATATCCTAAAAGCTACTCTCACACAACAGTATATAAGTCTGTGCACTCATATTGATGTCGAGATTGTGATCCGCATACTAATATTCTCTACCATCCACACAATAGTATGTGTATTTCATACTGTGAGAAAGTATTGTGGATCGATAAGGTGTCAGACACTCCTCAATGTTGGTCACTACAACTTGGGTATTATGTTGGTCACTACAACTTGGGTATTATTCTTCCAATATCGGACGAGTGGAACAATGGCCTTGAGCTAGATTTCCTATCTCAGGTCGGGTACGGGCGAGCTAGATTTCCAGTCTTATATAGGGTATGAGTGCGAGCTCACTGGCTCTAATACCATGTGAGAAGATATTGTTGACCGATAAAGGGTTGAAAATTTTTCAACCTTATAAACCTATAACACTTTTTTATTTTATTAAATGTGGGAATAAATTTTGATATACATTGGTGATCCCTACGTGTACCAACATTCCTCAACATCTAATCACTTGGGTACACTAAGAACCTATTCGAGTTCGCCAAATCACAATCAAAGTTATATATATCAAACATGCAATCATTCCACAAGTATAGAAAACTCTAATTTTCTCAGATCCTACTATTCACGTTACATGAGAGTTACATGCCCCTAGATCAAATACACCTTAGATTTATATCGAATTCGATTTTCATGATTTTAAACATTCCTGCTTAAATAATGGCATTATTCCATATGTTCACAAAAGTTGGTCCTTATTTCGACCGACTCCATCTCTTTAAACACAAGCACATAAATCAACAAGCCTCTTTAAATCTCAATATAAGAAGTTCTATTTTTAATTTGACCGACTCTATATAAGATATCAACTAGGGACACAATACTATAATTCACATAATCCTATCATGCGACTATTATTTTCAACGGTTTATCGAGCTTATCTTGTTAGACATTTAAGAAATTATCTACATTAGTAATTATGCATCCATATATTTTTTCATCACTTTTCAAATCATTTTTCAAAATATACATCATGCATATTCACAATATTATGGAAATCGGTAAAACACATCGATCCAATCAAACTAGTCTTCAATACTCCCACTCATAGTTATTATCGGGACTCATTTGTCCCGACTATATTTCCTTATTTCAGGAAGTGTTATCCACATATGATCAACTATAGTATTCAATCTACATATATTAAATTATAAATTCGGGATTGGTTTTGATATTTACTTGGTATTAGTATACTATCCCGTAATTTTTTCAAAATTATGACTAACTTGTGTGTCAATTAACCAATTTTGACTAACTTGCATATATGATTTCATTCCACATATCATAGGTTAAACCCACATTTGGTCATATTTACCAAATTCCCAAAATTCTCTAAATTTTCCACTTAAATACTTAATTTTTCCAAAGTTTGTATTGCGTTCATTAAGTTGGGCAAAATTACCATTCTGCCCCTACTCATAAAAACTCTATCATTTTAAAGCGTAAACTTCCCAAGTCTCTCAGATTTCCTTTGGACTCATTTGGGTCCATAAAATCCATTAACTATACTTTGGTTTCTAAAATGGGCAAAATTAACATTTTACCATTCTTTTACCGAAAATTACAATTTTACTCATAAACTCCCGAAAATGACTTTAAATATCTTTATTTATCTTAAAATTACCTCCTAGCTCCACATGCTACCCTTGTGGACTATTTCCAAAAGTTTTCCCATTTTTACAAATTGGCTCATAAACTTTTCAAAATTTGCACTTTAGTCCCCAAACTTTGAAAATTAACCAAATAAACTTATATTTTTATAAATCACCCCAAATATTTTCATTATACTCCTAATGGCTAGTGAGAGGATTGAGGGGGTCTTACACCGATCAAACATGGTCGTTTTCCAAAACTGGCCGAAATAGAGCTAGTGCAGGAGTTGTTAGAAATTCTGACAGGAGACTATCAGAGAGGTGACCGAATTTGAGACATTTTGAAGCCAAGGTCCAAGTAAGTCATTTTGTGGTAGTGCCCGATCAAGTGGTTGCCGGAGTTGGGAGAATTAGGCCCCGATTGGCTATGGTTAAGTGGAGCCAAACAAACTTGATGATGGAAAGCGACTCGTGGCAACCAACTTTCCCCTTGTCGGAGGTTAGCCCTTACTAGTAGAGGTAGAGGGGAGGCAGACAATCACTTTGACACTAGTGCTCGACGGAGTGGTGGTCGAAGGTGGATGAATTTGGCCTTGCAAGGGTGGCGACCACAAACAACTTTTCTCTCCTAGACCTAGGTTGACCAAAACAACCATCGTGCAACATTTTTTGACTAGTAAAAGCTCCGATCATCGGATCCTCATTGGTGAGTAATTGAAACTTTCTCTCTCTAGGACGATTTTTCGGCTAAGCTTCTTTTGAGCTCATTTCTAAGACAAATTAAGTGTTTTAAAGCTTGGAATGAAGTAGGGGACATAGGGAAGATGATTCAGATCATGATAGGAGACAATTGGCTAAGTTTAAGTTGTTAATTGAATGAAATGAGATTTTAGGGCCAAAATTTATTTTTTTTAAATTGGGCAATTTTGAAATTTTTAGAAAATTGGGGGCCGAATTGTAATTAAAGAGAAATTAGGAGATTTTTATGAAATTAACTCCCAATTGAGGACCAATTGGTGATTTTTGAAAAATTTAGGGACCGATTGGGAATTTTGAGGTACTTAAGGACTAATTGATAATTTTGGGAAAAAAATAAGGAACTAAGAGTGATATTGGAAACCTTAGAGACTTAATTGAAAATAAATTGAGCATTAGAAATCTAAAGTCAAAATTATAAACTTTAGGGACCTAATTACAATAAGTCATAAATTAATGACCTATATGCAAATACATGGAAGTAAGAGGTCTTTTATGTTAAACCTTCCTTATGTTAATACTCGAACCATGTAGGAACTGGTTGTATGAATACTTGTGTAGAGAAGCACACTTGTGATTGGAATCTAGCTGGGACGAACATGTCATAGTACCTGGTAAATGGGATTTTTCAACATCATACCCGATTGGGGTGATAAGTACCGTTTTCAATTTTGAAAACCATTTTTGTAAGAACATTCTCCCCTAACTACGTGGAGGAGATGTTTTTGATGAAAGTTGGAATTACTCTTGTATGTTTAAGGCCTCGATTTTGAAAATAATAAGGACCAAGGCCCAAATTTAGAAAAATACGTGAAGTGGGCCCAATGTAAAAGGGAACGGGCTCAAACCCGTAGATAAAATCTTGATCTCTAACCATTATGAAAATCACCATAAATGATTAAGTTGTGTGATGCAGCCATCTAGCCGAAGCTGGATCGCAATACTCGATTAGCTAGTAGTTATCGCATCAAAGTTGAGTTTACGAACTCGTTGGGCTAGTAGTTACCAACCTTCAGTCGGGGTGTCGAATTCCTTGGGCTGGTGGCACCAAAGATAAAAGGTTTAATTTCAAAAGACTTTTGTTTGTGCATACTGAGATACAAAACCATCGAGGCGTCCGACATGGGGTAGTGTTGGTTCTAAGGGCTACTGGACGATACCAGATGCATAAGTGAAGTATGGTCATCGAGTAAGTCTCGAAGCTAAGAGTAGATTCTTGCGCATTGAGACCGAGGCAGGGGAGGAGAGGTCTCATCCCCCAGCAGACACGATGTATAATTTGGGTTTGAGGGTCATACTATTGATGTTCACTCAAACTCAAGGTAGAAGTTACAGAGCGAGTGATTGAATGCTAAACAAATCTCGGGCAAGGGGAAGAATTAAAATATTTTTCAAGAGTAAGTTCAACTCACAAACCTGTGAACAAGAAAGATGCTATGAATTCTTTTGAAAACTCACCCTAATAATCTCTCACTGAGTTGTAGAAATTCACATACTCACTTTAAAACTTTTTCAGGGAAATAGATGACCTCTCAAAAGTTTCGCTTGCCAAGCCACTAAGAATCAAGTATTTCTATTTTAATCTATAAGTTTTGCATAATGTTATTTAAAGGAACAATGACATAAAATATGTCTAACTTCTCGCGGTCTTGAGAGTGATGGCTCTTTCTAGATGGCGGGTTGCTCATGGAGTTCTGACCAAACTAGGTTGGGGCATGACATAAGTCATGTAGCACGATGTTAGCATCCCACTCACTGAGCCTTACAACGAGGTTAGCGCACCTCCTGCTTACAGAGGTTTGAATTTCCTATCATATAATAACTATACTATTCCTGTGATTTTTAACAGTGCACTTTCAAGAGCCACCACAAGGGGCTTATTACAAAACTGCGAAATTTATGCTGCATTTTTCATGAGTTACATAGTTCTTAGTATTGGTATTGCTGGTGTTACCATGGTGAAGGTACTCGCCTCTGTAACGTTGGGGGGATTAGCGAGGGGTTAACGGGTCCTCGATCGAGGAAATTGGGTTGGGCGTGATAGTTAATATGTGAACTATGACAAGGTTCGGGGCAGTGGCTCAAAATGATAGTGTATTTAAGCGACCCAAACTAGTAAATGGTACTAGGATAAAGTAAAAATAACATAACTTAGTGTGAACTTGGTAAAATGCAAAGGAAATCATGAGTATGACTTGGAATCTTAACTAAGGTTAGATTTTTCCTTAATTAAGCAAACAAAAGATGTGTACCCATATATATATAAACTATAGGGTAGAAGCCATGATAAAATGGTAATATACTTTGGAAAGGACCTATTGGAGAGTAAAAAAGTAAGTGTACTATTGGACCCGATGGGTAAAATAGTACGAATCTGCCACACATCACTAGAATAACTTTGTTTAAGGTTGTTTATCCTAAGGATAGAGACTTATCACCTCATAAGCGATAGAGTTAATGAATGAAATGTTCTAACATGCACATGGAAAAATGTGCAATACTTATTTGAGTAAAATACTACGAGTACATTCTCGTGGAAAAAATCAGATAATATATGGTATGAATGATAATCCCCCAAATAAATCGAAAAGGATCCAATGGGAAAAGAAAGTGTTATAAATATCCTCAAGAGAGTTAACTATAAGTTGAAAATGATATGATTTCTAGTATCATGGGATAAATGACGCGATGAATTATGGTCGTAAGACGGGGAAAGTCGTGCAACTATAGGGTATGAACTACAAGATGAACGAATAATAAAGACTTAAACTTTGTACCAATAGAATGTGTAAGTACCGTTGATGAAAGGTTAACCACTACCAAGGAAGGTAATGTCAACATGTTACAATTAAGTACGTACAAATGACATCTTGTCAAGAGCTACAATGAGCCTAAATATAATACAAGCTCCCGCCGATATTGAAAAATACATGGGATAATGACCAAAGATAAGACACAATAGGGAAACCCATTTATAGTAAAGGTACCAACAATAGGGTATAACATAATGCACCAAGACAAGGGAGATCACGATATGTCTCCAAGTAAATCAACAACTCATTTGCCAAGATTATGGATAGTTCATAAAAAAACTATTGCACTAAGTGTATCAATGATGTCGACAAGTAACATTAAAATGAGATTTGATAACATACTAAATAAGATGATGAGTGTAATAAAATATTGCAAGTAAGAAATATGATAGTCAAATTAGAATATTGAAAATAAGGGTTCAAAATGATTTGAACCAAATAAGTTGAAAATTTTATGATGTACTATTTTGTGTAAGTAAGGAAATATCGAAAAACAAATGAATTTGATAAATGAAACTCAAGACACTTGATATGGATCAAATTGATACATTATAGAGAAAAAAAGTTACAAAATACTAGTATAAAATTAATAAAAAATAGATAAAACTAACTTATAAAAACAAGAACAGTGAAAACAAAGTTAATAACTTAGAAACAAATATAGGACAAATAGAGTTAATACTTTATTTTTATTTTTAGTAGGTAAATTTCGTACCAATATAAGAAGTTAAACATTTTATTAAATAATTAGAAAAATTATAAGTTTAATAAAATAAGGTGATTTGGAATAAATAAAAACTAACCTATTTTTAAATAATAAAAATCTATTGAATTAGAGAATATGAGTATAATAAATAAAATAGTAGAACAATTTGAATAATTTATTAAAAAATAATATGAAAATAGTGAGAAATATAGTTAAGTAAATTTATAGCAATAAACTTATTCAAGGTTACTAGATAGGTGAATAAGGACATAATGTGAACAATAAATGTACGAGGATAGCTAATTGAATAAGATAGTCAAGACATTGCATAGTTTACATCACATAAAAATTACACACAAATTTATTCATTATTTTATAAATAAGTCGATCCAACTCCCAGTCTCCAAATCAGATCAACAACAGCTCATATCGACGAAATAGCCATAGATTCCACGACCCCCAACATGACCAAAGCCTCCATCGCCGCCACCCTGACCATAGACTCCACGGTAGCCTCCACCACCATATCCTCCTCCGAAGTGGTCCGTCCCAAGTGCCTCCTCTGTAAAAGCACAAGAACAAAGGTAAATATAACACATATATATATATTCTACTATATATACGGGGGTGTGATATCAGTACGGCTCAATAGATATGGAGTAGTGTAATTTTACCAGTCTGGGCAGCGACGACCCCGGACGATATCAGAACGACAGCGACGAATACGAGGCCAAGGAGGAGGAAAAGCTTGGAGGAAGCCATTGGCGATTCTTACAGAAAAGGAACTCAGCTATGGGTAGTGAATATAGTAAAGAGCTTTTTGGCTGTGGATGGTGCAAGTAAGAGGAGGAATGACCCCTTTTTATAGCCGGGAAGAAGAGGACTGAAACGAGTCCAGTGTGTCGAGGGGGCCGGTGATATTTGTTTGCTGCTCCCCCATTTAATAATGCCCCCTTTGACAAAAATGGTAAATTTATATTATAAGCCAAGTCAATAGGAGACCTTTTATATATTTTATTTCTTAATCTTAAAAATATAATTAACTCCTTTAATATTTATCACTCCTTTTTTACTATATTTGGTAGTAGTGTGGATCTTCACATTCATTTTGCTTTAGTATGTTTTAGAAAAATGTGTATAATATTTCCTATATATTGCAGCATTATATAATTTTTAGATCTTTTTAGTTGACATGATGCATAATTAATTGAGTTTGTATTGTAAATTTATATATTATATTTAAATTTTGGATGAATGATCTAAAAACTATTTTACAAAATCTAATAAAATATATAATACTTACAAAATCATTCAACATTGGGCGCATTATTTTGTTCAAGAAATAGTATGATATTATTTAAATTTATTTATTTATTATATACTCGTATGTTATGAATAATATTTAAGTTGATATTATATAAGTATATATAAAAAAATAAAAATTCCTAAAAAAATAATATATATTGACGTCAAAGGACTACTTGAGATGAATTCTATCAAAATTTGCATTACATAAAATGAAGTGTCACATTATTCCAATATCAGCCTTTTAAAAATGATTTTAACATGTAATGTTTATAACTTTTTATAAATAAAATAGTAAATATTGTATTTTTCTAAGCCATGGTATATATTTTTAGAAAATTTATAAAATATAATATTATATTTAATTCTCATCCAATGCCAATACCAATACAATAAGTTAAGTGTATATATATATATATAACCCCTTACTCACACTTATCAATGGAAATTACCCTCTCCTATTAACTAACACCTACAAAATTTGCATTGGTACCTAATTATATAGAGAAAATTCCACTCGAAATCTATTCAAATGTTGAATTAAAAAACGAATTAGTTATTATACATATTATATTAGGATAACTAGAATCCATGGTAAGTTCTAATTTTAATTTTTTTCGGGCAAGGTTATAGATATGGTTTGATTATTAACATTACATAGTAAATTCTGAATTTGGATGGTAGTCGCTCAACTCTAAACCACATGTCACGGTCACCAATAATGTGCTATTTTTGTTTATTCATCCTAAATTTAATAGGAAATAATTTTGTATTTATTCTCATCACAAATTTGTGCATTGGTCTTATTTTAATAATCTAGTCATATATATTTAAATCTGATTTATTTATTCCCGCATGCTTAGAAGTGCTAAGTAAATCTTTGAAATATAATTTTTAACTGCATATATTTAATAAAAGCGGAAATTTTATTTCTAAAATACTCTAGTTTTTTTTTGCTCAATTAAAATACTCTAGTTAAGGGACAAAAGTATCCATTTTTGTGTATATAAGATTTAAAATTTTATTAAAAAAATATAATATTTTATGTCTAATATATCTGAAAAAAAGTGCCATTTTATACACTAGATTTTTAAAATATTTTTAATTCGATATATTTAATAAAAGTGATTTTTATTTATACAAAATTATAGAAAATTAGATAAAATTATAATTTATTGAGATATAACACTTCAAAAATATTTTTAAATATAATATTTTGAAAAATATATCATATATATATAAAAGACAAACCATTCTCCTCATTATTTTTCTTATTTTGAGAATTATTTAATTGTATATGGACGGACGCCAGAGATGGTTGTGTCCAAATTATATCTACATGGTCCATCTCTTTAATTATTTTACCCATTTGGATGAATATTTTATTATATATATATATATATATATATATAAAAGACAAACCATTCTCCTCATTATTTTTCTTATTTTGAGAATTATTTAATTGTATATGGACGGACGCCAGAGATGGTTGTGTCCAAATTATATCTACATGGTCTATATCTTTAATTATTTTACCCATTTGGATGAATATTTTATTGTATCTGGACGCAATAGTATGGTACATGCATATTCATTTTTTATTAATAAAATTCTCCATATATATATATATATATATAATTTTATGGACATGGGAACGTAACCACTTGTACAAAGGACAGGGAGTTGCCGGGACCCTACAAGATAAAATTAATTTGAAATTGTGTACAATTGGACTAAATGTTAGGGTAAATTTAAATTTTAAATTTGGAATTCGATTATTAAAATTCAAACTTGGTATTTAAACTCGTACGTTATTAATAACACATTCAACTAAATAATACAAATATTATTTTATAGGTAATTTTCATTTAAATAATAATTTGAAATAAAATGATAGTAATTTTGAAATCCGTTTACAAGATAGGGTCGTGTATTGCCCATTCCTTTACCCATTTTGCCTTTTTAACAATACTGTAACTTCGACTTATAGGCAATATGGTTGTGGTTGCAGCACATCTATCGTCCTCCCCACCTCTGGACGACTGTGCCCATCCAAATATGTTTCTTGCAATAAAACTTACGTTCCCTCTACAATTTTCCCTAGGATACTCTTAGTATACCATTGACACGGTGTAAATGTCCATTTACATGTTCATGGCCAAAAAAACGTACTTAAATACAAAAAAAATGAGATGAAAAAGTTATATATTAATATAGCATCAGGAAAAAAAGTATACTTTGCATCACTGCCATCTTCAGATTTTGAACGTCAAAACTCTATTTTAAACCAAAATGTTACTATGCGAAGAGTTGATCTCTCCTCCAAAACGCACAACATTGGATTGTCGTCCAAAAAATCCTCCATATGATGTGCCTCCATCCTCTGCACTTTGTGGCGATGTGCGATGGATTAGGGTTCCATTTGCCATCTATAGTTGTGAGTGTGGTGCACCCTACTATAACTTGCTATTTTTTACCAATATTATAATTATGGGTAATTTTATTAAAATAGTATTAATATTATAAAATATTTAAATGAAAATACTTATAAAATTTAATATAAATTTAAAACTTTTATAAAATAAATAGTGTACATAAACAATAAATATTTTTCAAGTGAATTTAATTACTAATAATCAAATATATAATTAAATTTTATCCATATATTTCAAGTTTGGTACATTAGTGGCACATGTTTAAATACTAATGTTGGTATAAGATTTTATTTACAACTTTGCACACATAAAATGGTTTGGGATGACTAAATTCACAACTCAATCAATATCGAGTCACAAAATAACTTATAATTCAGGTTTTATTTAATTTTTTATAAGATTTCAATGATATATTACTTAAATCTTTTACGAATACTTATACTTACTATTTCTCATAATAATCTTTTAACTCATGTATTTTTAACTCGTTAATTCACTTTTTATTTCAAAATGCACAAATTAAATGTACACAATCAACTATTGAGTTCTCACACATATAAACTCGGGTGTGAGTGGTATGTACATCATAACACACTACAAAGTAACATTAGTAGATGATCCCACTCTTATCATCATCGATTATATATACACCATCACAACTTCTCACATGTGGGTCTCATCATAATATCTATTAAGATCTCATACATAACCAACTTATGGTGATGAGGGATATATGCGTTATATATTGCACTCCCAAAGAATAACTTATAATGATCTCCCCTCATACGATGACAATGGTGTGTTATCTCACATCTCACATATTTTGATCCAACTCTGCCTAACTCCAGATCACAAGCAATAATTGGATCACTGCCATACACCTCCCTTCAGGTTTGTTGAGAATAAGATCCCAAATTGGATAAAATAGAGAAGTATTATGTTTTTATAAAGTTGAAAAAGTTTTATTACTTACAAGTCATAACTTTTAAGTAAACATGAGTTTGACCCCTTATTGGTCCACAATACCTTTTCATATGGTATCAAAGCCTATTGCTCAATAGCTTCCTTCTCCTGGAAATTTGACTCCTGTATAGCATCATCTCTTTTCTTGTTCAAACATTTTTCTCTAACACAAAAATTACAAACTCAAAAATTACTCTTCCTTGCTTTTATGGTACCAAAACTAGTGGGCTTGCACCCATACCCGACCCGAGACTGGAAACCTGACATGTGGTCTGCCCAAGTATGGAAGAAAAATACCCAACTTGAGGCCATTGTTCCTCCTCTCCGAGATCGGAAGAATAATACCTGGCTCGTAGATAGTTGTTGAGGGCGAGTGTTGAGAATAAGATCCCACATGTGATAAAATAAAGAAGTGTTGTGGGTTTATAAGGTTGGAAATGTTCTACTACTTATAAGTCATGACTTTTAAGTAGGCATATCTCCGATCCCTTATCGGTCCACAATACCTTCTCACAAGGTTTTTGGAAAGTTCTGGAAGTCTAATCTTCCATTGTATCCCCATTTACAATCCTCCATATACGATTAGCATCACATTTAGTATAAGATGTAATCCCAAAGTCATAACTCGTCCTCCCAAGTCAATCATATTACATATATGATTAAATCAATATAATGGTCATTTTTATTTGGGCTTGTGATATGTTATCTGATCGACCCCACTACTAATATTCTTTAATCTGCATCACAATATAGAGCATATTAGTTTCTTTTTATTCTCAGGACTTGGTATGCAATCTCACAAACTCTACTAATTATTTTCTCAAATCACTATTCATATCATTATACGTTGACAACTGAAATTTATGAGTTATGCTTCTAGAACTGTTTTGTTTATCATTGTTTACTTCGCTTCTAGAACTGTTTTGTTCATCATTGTTTACTTCTTATCTTAGCCAACACATATGGAGTCTAGCCCTCTTTTTTCTTAGGAAAACTCTGGCTTATCAGCCCTTTTTTTGGCTTAGGTCGTAGCCTTATTTGGAAAATTACTCGCGTAATATAATATAGTCTCATTTTTTCTTTTATGTTACCATGTGTTCTTAGTCGAGATCTTAGCTTATCATGCTCATCATATCTCATTTTTCAATTTAAGTGAAACCTAACATGCTTTCTACTTTCAATAGTTTAATAAAACTTGGCAAAGTATCACGATCGCTCCAATAGTACTCATCGTCTATAAACTCACTCACCCGAGTATCCCGACATATGTTCGTTCTGATCAATTTTCGAGTATCTCTGATTGGCAATTACACTCAACTATTCGTTGTAGTACAATCGTCATGATTCACATAAATACACATACGACCAAATTGAGTTTTATATAATATATTATTATATTATCTCGTAATTTCTCAAAATTATGGTTTTGGCCTTTGGGTTGGTTATGCTTGAATCACACATTTGACAACATGTTTATAAAACTCTCATTCGTATTCCCGGGTCCCCATATTTTTTTCCCTTTTGTCTTGGTCATTTTCTCACTAGGGCCTCAATATACATATACTTGCATGTCACGCCCGACCCGGTTTGGTTGGGGGCTTGTGATCAACCCGCCACCCTTCCCCGAACAAACCTAACGTTCCGATCTTGATGGTCCGAAGAAGGTAAAGGTGTGCCTACATTCATTCCCTTAATATAAGTTTAGGATAGGAACATACCTTGAGGGTCCGAACCTGTACTTGGAGCTTTAAGTCTCTCTTGTCCCGTTCTTTTAAATCTTCCTGAAAGGGTGAGAGGAGGGGAGTGAATATATATACTGAGTGAGAAAAAATTTTCTACAATGATTGCTTACTTTAATTTAGTTGCTTAATTCATTAGCCCTCGTTCACATAGCATCCATTTATCAACTGCCCTTTCTATCATAGAAAGGGATCACACTTCGCAGAATAGTCCACGATCGTTTCACTTATGGACCGAAACGCCTTTACTGTCTACCCTGATAAATGTTAACAACCACTACCTGAAGTTTGAGTGGATCTCACATGTTCGATCCTCAAACCCCAACCACACTTCGTGTCTACTTTGTGGGATGAGACCTCTTTCCCCCTGTTGCCTTGGTCTCCGTGCGTAGGAAGCTCCCAGAGCTTTCGACATATTAGACGACGAACCATCCTTATGCTCCGGTCGTCCAATAGCCCTTGGGACCACCATTACCCCATATCGGGTGTCTCAATGGTCCCACATCACATGCATGCACAATCAAGAATTTTGTTCATTATAACCATTCTCTTTGGCCCACCAGCCCAAAGGTTCGTTGGCTCGGCTTCGGTCCCATGCGCGCCAGCCCAACAGATTCGACGACCCAGCTTCAGCTTAGCAGCTATTCGGCCTAAGAAGCCCAACATCCTGACCTTGGTTATGGGGGTATCACACAAAATTATCCATTATCGGGACTTTTAATAGTTCACAACACGCTCATTCTTAACGAGTCCATACCCGTGCCCATCGGCCTTGGGCTCACTTATATCATCGAGCCTAAGTTCCGAAATTAGCTCCCAAATATTTTAAGCAGAGTCACCCAGTCAGGAGAGGCTAATTTCAAGAAAACTAATTTAGAGGCAAAGCCATTGTCCCAATCAGAACCGATGTTGTAGATTTCCCACTCACTCGATAACAGTGACGTGGTCGTCTCGGTGAGATCTTGATTTGTGGTGTGCTCCTTTGCACGGGTACTTAGACCACCAGCTCCTACCTGGTTCGAGCATCCACATCAAGAGAATTGATGTAAGGGACCTCATACTTTCATGTATTAGTGCATAGGTCCTCACATTATGCCTTAATTGCATTATGTCCCTTAAAGTTTATAACTTTACATTTAGGTCTCTAATCTTCATTTAATCTCAATTAAGTCCCTAGGACTTCCAATTATCCCTCATGGATCCTTAGTTTTTCCAAAATCACCAATTGGCCCTCATTTTTTCCAAAATTGCCAATTGGTCCTTAAATTTCCAAAACTTTCCAATTAGTCCTTAAATTTCTAAAAATTGCCAATTGGCCCTCCATTTAATCTAATTGTCCAATTCGGCCTCAGTTAGGAGTTAATTTCATAAAAATGCCTCAGTTTTCCTTAAATTAACACTCGGCCCCCAATTTTTCCAAAATTGTAATTTGGTCCTCGAAACATCATTTCGTTCAATTGATCACCAAAACTTGGTTAATTGTCCCCATTCGTGATCTGAATCATCTTCCCTATGTCTCTCTCATCATTTCAAGCTTTGAAACACTACATTTGGCTAAAAAATGAGCTTAAATGAAGTTTTGCAGAAAAACTTAGTTTAGAGAGAGAAAGTTTTGATATATTACCGGTGAGGATCCGACGATAGAAGCTCTTGCTTTCTCTGAATTGCTCTCCTCTTGGGGATCCTTCCTAGATCAAACCATGCATCAATTGGTGGCCTGAGCAGTGCGAATTTCTCAATTTAAATTTTAGCATAAACGCACTATGAATAGTATTTTCCGGCGAAGAGCAGCGAAGGGACTCACCATCTTAGCTTAGAGAAGGTTGGGGCACCTCTAGGTGTGGTTTAAGGAGCTTGGTTTGGCCATAATTGGTTTGGGGATGACTCGAATTGAGCTCAAGTAGCTCGGGTTGCCGACCGTCGTGGGGCAGCGGTACTGTGCGAGCTTCCCCACTCTTCTCCGGTAGTCCTCGGGCTAAAGGGAGGGTGCGACTTATTTATTGCTTATCAACTGCTATATCCCCAAGTAAATTATGGAACTATTTTAGGGCACACCATGCTTTTAAAGAAAAGGTTTCAAATTTTTGTTGCAAAACAAAGATGGGTTTTATTCGGAGCCTTAGTCCCTCTAGTTTTACTATGGTAAAGGTAGTACCATCTATGATAATATCAGGGGGATTGGCGAGTTGAACGGGACTACCGATCGATAAATCGGGCTAGGGGTGACAACGATGACCGGAGTTGGCGGTGGGGGAAGCTAGCTCTCATCCTTGGGGATCCTCTTGGATCAATCAACATCTCAATTGGTGGCTCGAGGAATCTAAAATTGAATGAAATAGTGTTCAAAAGTTTCAATGAAAAATCGAGAATTCTGGTGAGTGGTTGCGGTAGGCACTTACCAAGGAGATGCAGGGAGGACATGGATAGGACTAGGGACGATGTAGGGACCTTGGTTTAGCTACGGGTGATCATGAAAGTGCTCGAACTCATCTCAACCAGTTTGGGTGTACTTAGAGGTCGAAGTCGCGTTATTGTGTGACCTTATCGTGACTTTTTTGGTCGTCCCCGAAATAAAGGGAGAATGTTGTGGTGCAAAAGACTTCCTCAAGATTCTAGAAAAAGAGGTCCTTGTTGGAGCACTGGTTGAAGGCTTATTAGAAAATAGAGAGTTGGAGAGAATTTGAGTGGTTGAGGTGTAAGGAGAATGAGACAGGAGGATCTCTTCATATAGGGAGCTTGGGGACCCTCTCCTCCATCGGTTTCCATTTTTTCCTACATTCATCCCTTCTGAATTTCTCATTTTCGGAGTGAACATTCACTCACTTGAAATGAAAGGTTATAATTTCTTTCCCTCTATCTCTCTCTCTCTCTTATGCATAGGTTTGTGCGAGGTTAAAGATGACACTATGCACGCGTGTAAGCTTCACATGTGCAAACTAACACGTAACACATTATGATTGGTTGGGTCTACTGATGTGGCATTCTACTTAGGGTTCACATCATCCTTTGATTGTCTGACCTACCACGTGGTGACCTCCTATTGTTTGCTTAATCCAACATGGCAGTTGATTGAATATGATTGTTAGATGATCATTCTAAGTAGTGTACTCTCATTGCCTAATTTAAATATCTCAATATTCCCTTTCAGTAATATTTGTCACTACCACATGTCCTCTCGGGATTGGTTGGGGGTTTTTTGGCATGGCTTTGCCACGTGTTGTTTGCTAATTGGCTAGTTCTCTTAGATGTCCTAGTAATTTGTTGACTTGACACATCTTCCACGTGTCGACCTCTAATTTGTCAATTTCGCTAACATGGATTTTGTTCATTTTGATAGTTGATTTTCTCTATGTATGACTCTTTGATTATTCGGTGCTTTCAGATGCTAACTTAGCGACTAATGGGTCATGTTTGCCATGCGTCACTCGCTGATTGGTCGCATAGGCTAATATGACGCTCACCTGACATTCGGTCCGTTGATCGGTTTGATCATTGACTAGTTCAATTGAATCAATTTTTTGTGACCTAAGACATAAACTAGCTGGTTCAAGCCCAATTCGACCCATTTTTAAATAAATAAAATTTTTTAAATTCATTTTCTACATGGTAGTGATCTCAATTTACCAAATTTCCATTTTTTAGTCACCCCGAAAAATGAAACTCTAAACTAGTTTCTTTTGGTTTGGTACGATTTACTTTGGTTCTTTCATGTTCATGACTCAATTGATTGATTTATTTTCTAATTAGAGTTTTTGTACCATCTCTGATCCCACATTGTTTACTTTTTCAAATCTTAACTCAAAATTGGAGTCTCAACTTTTTGTGAAAATATTCTATTCTCATTCCTAGTTATTCATTTAGAGAAAGGAGGACTTACAACTACTCCCGTCCTTTTAGGAGTTTTGTCTTCAAAACTCATTATTGTTAAACAATTGAAGGCTTTTTGTCCTTATTGTGGACTCAACTTCCCACATTTCCTCTTCCATTTGATAGTTGTGCACCGTACCTTTACCATAGGATGTTTTATTCCTAAGATGTTTCTCTAACCTCGTCCCATAATAGAGGTGTTTGGCATGGTCTCCCATATGGGGCCTCGTATGGTGCCATTTGTATGTTTGCTTAATAATTGTTGTTATTGGCGAACTCCATTAGACATAGATACTCTTCCCAATTTCTATTTAAGTTCATGACGCATACCCTAAGCATATCTTCTAGTGTTTGGATGGCTCTATTTCCTAAAAAGGGATAAAAAGAGGGGTGAGTTTCTACAACTCAGTGAATGCATATTTTAAAAAAAATGAAGTTTCAATAAAATAGTTTCTAAATTGGAGTGTGATAGACTCCTTAATTTCTTTAAATTTTCTTATTTTCAAATCTTGGTTTTCAAATAATTTCTCATCACAACAGTGTGTTTATCAACCAACACACGCCCTTAATCATGAAGGAACACACATCCATAGGTCATCCCGTCCACTATACCCACTTGTGGCGTCGAAGCGACTTTACCGACCACCTATATAGAAGCACGACCACTTCTACCCTAATAATGAGTGGATATACACGACATTTGACCCTCAATCCCGTAATAAAACTCTGTGTCCGTATGAGGACAGAGACCTCATCCCATCCCCACCCCAGTCTCATGCGAATGAAGCTATGTCGAGCTTCGCAAGACTTCTGGTATGACTAACTGCCCTTATTTCCACCAGGTCGTCCATAGCCCTACAACGCATCACTACCCCTCTTGGGCATCTTGAAGGTCTTGTAACATAGTGCATGCACAAATCAATAGTTTTTCACATAAGCCTTATAATTTGTGGTGCCACTAGTCCAACGACCCCGACCCTCAACTCGACATGCAGCTATTTGTCTTGACTAGTTCGAAGACATGTCATGTCACACTGCTGCTAGTCCATTGTGCATGCACTGTGAGTACGGGATCATCAAGATGCACATGAGGGGTAGTGATGCGTCCTAAGGGCACTGGACAACCTAGTGGCTATAAGGGCAGTCCGTCGTTCCAGGTGTCTGTGCGAAATCTGGAGTAGCACCAAGCGCATGAGACCGGGGTGGGGATAGGATGAGGTCTCTATCCTCATACGTACACGAAGAAGTGATTTTGGGATTGTGGGTCGGATGTCACGTACGTCCACTCATTCCCATAGTAGAAGTGATCGTACTTCTATCCGGGTGGCAGAAAAAGTCACTCGGAAGCCACTAGCGGGTTCAGTAGTGATACTGACTTGCGAATTTGTGTAACCTTCATGATAAAGGATGTGTGTTGGGTGATGACATATCGGTAACTAAGAAATGGCGGAAAAATCCAAATTTTTTTAAACGAAGAGATTTTTTTAAAAAAAAAGAGTCTGACACACTCCATAGAAATGTTTTTCTTAAAAGTCAAAAGCTTTTAAAAACCCATACACTGAGTAGTCGTACTCACCCCCTCCCTTATTTCCCTTTCAGGAATTCCCGGAAAGCCTACCCTTAAAGACCGTCAACTAAGATGTTTGTAAGACAGGTATATAAAGTTTTAAATTTCAAGCAGTTTTGATTATGCTATTCTAAGAAAAAGTGCAAGTTAAAGGACGTATTACACTTTAAGGTTTACAATAAGGGGAAATCCTTTAATAAACCAGGAGAGTGGCAGGTTGATCACGGGGATCTGACCAAACTGGGTTGGGGTGTGACAGATCTGGAGTTTGATGTGGGAGATCAAGTATTTTTCAAGGCATCCCCATGGAGAGGAATACTTAGGTTTCAACAACGAGGAATGTTGAAACCGAGATATATCGGTTTGTATCCCATCATCCAAATGATAGAACTGGTGGCCTATATATTGGAACTACCTCCAGACTTGTAAAGAATACATGACGTATTCCATATCTCGGTACTTTGAGGACCAGCCTGATCCTAGTCATGTGTTGGACCGACCTCCACCAGAGTTGGAAGAGAACTTGACCTATCAAATAGAACCAGTACGAATCATCGGCTGGAGGGATAAAAACTTAAGGAATAAGAGTATTCTTATGGTCAAAGTTCTGTGGAAAAATGGACCCGTGCAGGAAGAGACATAGGAAACTTAAAGTGTAATGAGGGAAGGTTACCCTTAATTATTTAACATGTAAACTATTTTGGGGACAAAACCCCTAAAAGGAGGGGAGAGTTATCATGCCCCGACCCGGTTTGGTCGGATCCCCATGATCAACCCGCCACTCTCCTAGTTTATTAAAGGGTTTCCCTTTATTATAAACCGTAAAGAGTAAGGCGTCCTTGAAACCTGCACCTTTTTCCTGGAATAACATAAATCAAAACTGTATAATATTTCAAAATTTATCATATCTGTCTCACAGGCATCTTAGTTGATGATATTTAAAGGTAGGCTATCCGGAATTTCCTGAAAGTGATATAAGGGAGGGGTGAGTATAACGACTCAGTGAATGGGTTTTCAAAACTTTTAACTTTTAGGAAAAAGACTTGTATTGGAGTGTGCCAGACTCCTTTCTTTCAAAAATCCTTTCATATTAAATCTCGGTTTTTACCACCATTTCCTTATTAATCACGGTGTGTCATCACCCAACACACATCCTTCATCATGAAGGTCAAATACACATTTGCAGATCAGTACATCCACTAAACCCACTTGTGGCGTCGGAGCGGCTTTACCGGCCTCCTAGATAGAAGTACATCCACTTCTACCCTAAGAATGAGTGGATATTCGCAACATTCGACCCTCAATCCCGAAATCAATTATCCATGTCCGTATGAGGATAGAGACCTCATACTGTCCCCACCTTGGTTTCATGCTGTCACGCCCCGACCCAGTTTGGTCGGATCCCCGTGATCAACCCGCCACTCTCCCGGTTTATTAAAGGGTTTCCCTTTATCGTAAATCGTAAAGAGTAAGGCGTCCTTTAACTTGCACCTTTTTTCCTGGAATAGCATAATCAAAACTGTATGAAATTTAAAACTTTACATACCTGTCTTACAGGTATCTTAGTTGACGGTCTTTAAGGGGAGGCTTTCCGGAATTTCCTGAAAGGGATATAAGGGATGGGGTGAGTACGACTACTCAGTGAATGAGTTTTTAAAAGATTTTGACTTTTAAGAAAAACATTTATATGGAGTGTGCCAGACTCCTTTGTTTTCAAAAATCCCATCATTAAAAAATTTGGATTTTTCCATTATTTCTTAGTTACCACGGTGTGTCATCACCCAACACACATCCTTCATCATGAAGGTTATACACATTCGCAAGTCAGTATCACTACTGAACCCGCTAGTGGCTTCGGAGCGACTTTTCCTACCACCCGGATAGAAGTACGACCACTTCTACCCTGGGAATGAGTGGATGTACGTGACATCCTACCCACAATCCCGAAATCACTTCTTCATGTCCGTATGAGGATAGAGACCTCATCCTATCCCCACCCTGGTCTCATGCGCTTCGTGCTACTCTAGATTTCGCACAGACACCTGGAACGACGAACAGCCCTTATAGCCACCAGGTCGTCCAGTGCCCTTAGGACGCATCACTACCCCTCATGGGTGTCTTGATGATCCCGTACTCACAGTGCATGCACAAACAATGTTTTCTTATATTGCCATGCAATCTGTGGTGCCACTAGTCTAACGGCCCCGACTCTCAACTCAACCCGCAGCTGTTTGTCTTGACTAGTCCGTCGACCTGTCATGTCACACTGCCGCTAGTTGACTGAGCATGTCGGTCCTATCTTGGTACCATGGCCAAAAAATTCACTTATTAAGTTTTATGGCACATATATCATGTTCATTTACGAGCTCCTGCTCGTGCCAACTGGCCTTGGGCCCACTGTACGAGAATTTCAAAATCGGGCATTTAGCCCCCAAGTTCCAAAATCGAGGCCCCCGGCCTATTAGAGCTATTTGAGCTCCCGTCGAGAAGGTCTCCAAAATTGTTTAAGCATTGGCACACAGTCAGGGAAGAGCACTTCCGACAAAAATAGGTTTTTACTGTCCATCATACCGACCGGTATAAGAACATCTCCTTTCATAACCGACGAACGGGTTTTCAACTTCCTTCGAGAAAGTCTCATCATACCAACCGGGTATGAGATACTTACAACCCGTAAGTAGTTTTTTCGCATAACTTTCACATCACTTTCTCTAAGTAGTGATGATTAAAATACCACTAAACAGTGGGTTTTTATATCGAGGCACTTATCATCCCCAACCGGGTATGATGTTAGTAAACCCACTCACCCGTTAATGCTGTGAATTCCACTAGACTGGTTCTTTGTATTCACGCGAGCTTATCCTTGCTGGCGTTCCCGGTATTTAACGTTGCTACACGATATGAACAACCTTGTTCATTATTACTCGACATAACAACCTTCATTCATTAATGAATGAGAAAACCCAAACTTTTAGTTATTTGCAATTAGGTCTCTAAGGTTATTTCTCTTTAACTTTAAGTCCCTAGTGTCGGTTTTTCCTCAAATTGAGTCCCGTAACTTTTAAAATTTATCGTGGGACCTCAATTTATTCAATTTCACCAAAAAGGGGTTTAATTTTCCAAATTTCCAATTTGGTTCCCCAATTTTTCCAAAATTACCATTTTGCCCTTCTTTCACAAAAATGGTAAGTTTTTCCCCAAAATTTCCAAAATTCCTCAATTGGTCCTCCAACATTATTTTCATGCCCAATTGACCCTCAATTTAATAAAATTGTATTTTGGCCCCTTTGAATTTCGACTCTTCAACACTACCAAATTTGATTTCATCAAATTGACTGATCAAACACTTCTAATTATTGAAATTGGAGTTGAAATTGAGTTCCTGTATGTTCAAACGATTCTAAGAAACTTTGAATCGCAGATTTTAACGTCGGAATGAGCTCAAACGGAGCTTTGTTGGAAAATAGACTGTAGAGAGAGAAAGCTTCGATTACTCACTGATGAAGGCACAACAATCCGAGCTTTTGATTTGGGCAAATAGGTCTCGTCTTGAGGTTCATCCTAAAATCAAGTATTATATCAATTGATGCGAAATTGGATTAGAATTTCGTCATTGAAATTCGATTGACTCTCTCTCTAGCATCGATCGAAAATTATAAAGAGTAGCCGAATTGGCTTACCTTTTGGTCGTAATTCGACCGTGGAAAGGCTGAGGAAGTGTTGGGAGGGCTTGGTTTGGCCTGAGGAGGGATTGAAATGGCCGATTTCAGCTTGGCCGAAATAGGGCAGCTTCGGTCCGCCGGAGTTGCTTCACTATTCCATCATATCGGCGCTTCTCCAACGATTCTCGGATTGACTGGAGTTTGCTATCAGATAACTGTCTTCTCCCCGGTTCTAAAGAGTCCGACCTTTATTCAAGTCGAAGCTCTGGTTCAAGGTTTACCAGGAAATGAAGCAGTAGAGAGAGAGAGAGAAGTGTTCAGGTGTGAGGAGAATGAAATGGGAATAACCTCTTTATATAATCGTAAAACCCGTGTATTAAATAGGTGAGATTTATTGCTATAAATTATTGGTATTAATTCCAATAATTTAATTTCGGTATTAATTCCAATAATTTAATTTTGGTATTAAATTATTTGTATTAATTCCAATAATTTAATTTAGTTATTAAATTATTGGTATTAATTTCAATAATTAAATATATATTAATTGATGGCTATTTATGATAAGCCGTACGTTCCCATAAAAATTTTTGACCGAAATTTTGGGTTACAAAAAATCATACTTCCCAAGAGGTCATCCATCCTCACACTACTCTCAGGTAAGCATGCTTAACTTTAAAGTTCTTATGGAATCTAGTTCACTTGAACCAATTTGGTTTTTGTTTTTGAATTTGTTTTAAGTTTCTTTTCCAATGTTTAATAAATCATTTGGATCAACCGAAATTTGTAAATTTTCATATTACTTATTCCCAAATGTAAACCGGTTTGGTTTTCTTATTCGGTTTGACCGGTTCTTTTCCCGGTTTTCCTTAACTCAAATGTGCGGGGTTTACACATGCGCTTGGTGCTACTCCAAATTTCGCACGGTCACTTGGTACGACGAACTACCCTTATACCCACCACGTCATCTAGTGCCCTTAGAATGCATCACTACCACCTCTTGGGCATCTTGATGGACTTGTAATCATAGTGCATGCACAAACATTATTTTCTTATCATGTCATATAATATGTGGTGCCACTGGTCCAATGGCCCCGACTCTCAACTCAACCTACAACTGTTTGTCTTGACTGGTTTGGAGACCTGTCATGTCAAACTGTCACTAGTTGACTGAATATTTCAGTCCTATCTTGGTACCATAGCCAAATAATTCATTTATTTAGTTTTATGGCACATATCTCATGTTTGTTTATGAGCTTCTGCTCCTGCCCATTGGCCTATGGCCCACTTGTTCGAGATTTTCAAAACCAGGCATAATAGCCCCCAAGTTCCAAAATCGAGGCCACCGGCCTATAAGAGCTATTCGAGCTCCCGTCAAGAAAGTCTCCCAAATCATTTAAGCATTGGGACATAGTCAAGGGAGAGAACTTCCGAAAAAAATATATTTTCAACAGTCTATTATACCAACCAGGTATAAGGACATCTCCGCTCATAACTGATAAACGGGGTTTTCAACTTCCTTCTAGAAAGTTTAATCATACCAACCGGGTATGATCTACTTACAACCGGTAACTAGTTTTTCCACATGATTTTCATATCACTCTTCTAAGTTGTGACGTTTAAAATACCACTTGGTAGTGGGTTTTCATTTCGAGTTACTTATCATCCCCAATCGATTATGATACAAAATCCAACTCACCTGTTAATGCCATGAATTCCACTAGACCGATTCCATGTATTCACGTGAGCTTGTCCTTGCTGGCGTTCCCGGTACATCGTGTTCCTACACGATATGAACATCTCGGTTCATTATCTGTCAGCCTAATAGCTTTCATTCGTTCTAATTGAATTAGAGAACTAAACTTTTATTTATTTACAATTAGGTGACTAAAGTTATTTCTCTTTAACTTTAAGTCCCTAATGCTGGGTTTTCCTCAAATTGAGTCCTGAAACTTTTAAAATTTATCATAGGACCTCAATTTATTCCATTTCACGAAATGAGGTTTAATTTCCCAAATGTCCAATTTGGTCTCCCAACTTTTCCAAAATTACCATTTTGCCCTTCCTTTACAAAAATGGTAAATTTTACCCAAAAAATTCTAAAATTTCTCAATTGCCCTCTAACATTTTTATCATGCCCAATTGACCCTCAACTTTAGGAAATTACATTTCAGTCCTTCGAATTTTCAAAAATCCCCAATTTTACCCCAATTCCAACTTCTTAACACTGTCGAATTTGATTTTATCAAATTGACCAATCAAACATTTCCAATTGTTGAAATTGAGTTTCTACATGTTCATACGATTCTTTAGCAATTTGAATCACAACTTTTAACATCGGAACGAGCTCAAAGAGAGCTTCGCTGGAAAATGAACTGTAGAGAGAGAAAGCTTCGATTACTCACCGGTGAGGGCACGGCGGTCTGAGATTTCTATCTGGGCAAGTAGTTCTCCTCCTAAGGTTTTTCCTAGGATCAAGAATGACATCAATTGATGTCGAATTGGATTAGAATTTCGTCATTGAAATTCGATCGACTCTCTCTCTCTAACATTGATCGGAAATTGTAGAGGGGAGCCGAATTGGCTTACCTTTCCATCCTAATTCAGCCGTGGGAGGGTTGAGGAAGTATTGGGATGGCAGTTTGGCCTGAGGAGGGATCGAAATGGCCGATTTCAACTCGGTCGAAATAGGGCAACTTCGGTCCGTTAGAGTTGCTTCACTGTTTCATCACGCTGGTGCTTCTCCGACGACCCTCGGAGCAAATGGAGACTACAGATGTGTAGCTGACTTCTCCCTAGTTCTAAAGAACCCGACCTCACCTTCTTTGGCTTAGAAATGACCCTATATCGGAGCTATGGTTCGAGCTTCGCTGAAAAACTAAGCAACTAAGAAAGAGTGAGCTTTTTAAGTGTGGAGAGGATGAATGGAGAGGGGCTCTTTATATAGGGAGATTGGGGACTCATCGGCCATTCGTTTGGCACCTTTTTGACAGACGTTGATGGTCAGAAATGTATTGAATGGAGACATTTCTTCTTCACCAGTGCTGCTTCAATTTTCTGGCGAGTGAATAGTGTTGTCATATGAAGGAAGAAGACGACATTGCTCCGAACCGGACCGGACCAGTCCGAATCGGGTTCGAAGCTTAAACTAGTCGGTTGACCCCTCATTCGATCAAGTTTTTCAAATCTAAAAATTTTCAAAATTCATTTTCTATCCAATGGTGGCCTCAAATCTCAAATTTGTATTATTTAAGACACCTAAAAAAATGAATTTAGGATCCGGTTCAATAGTAGTTCAAACTGGTTCAATCCGCTTCGGATCCAATTCACTCTAAAGTCCTTTTTCTTAACTTTTATGATTTCTTAGGTCACTTAGGGTCCATAAAATTTCCGGTTTACCATCTCTCTATCGGTTCCGGTTAATAAACCGACTTGGTTCTTAAATCGGTTTAATCCAATTTGGGTTCGGTTCACCTGAACCAGTTTGGTTTTTCTCTCCCACTTTGTTCTAAGGTTCCTTCCCAAGGTTTACAAATCTCTTTGGGTCACAAGGGAGTTGGAATTTCTCTAATTTGCCCGTTACCCAACAAACGGGTTTGTGAACCAGTTCGATTTTCTTACTCGGTTTCACCGATTCTTTTTCTGGTTTTCCTTAACTCAAAAGAGTGGGGTTTACAAGAGTCGTAAACCTCGTCCTTTGATAATAAGAAAAATTGGGAAAAGAACCGGTCATTTCAAAGAAAAAACCGAGTTGGTTTATAAACTAGAACTAATAGAGAAAGGGCAAACTGGGAAATTTATGGATCCCGAGTGACCTAAATAGACACAAAAGTCATGAAAAAGAACCACTATTGAACCGATTTCTAAATTCATTTTTCTAGGTGGTTTATAAAATTTAAATTGGAGAATTGAGGCCACTATTTGATAGAGAATGAATTTAGATGAATTTAAAATTTTTTAATTTTGAAAAACTCGGTCGAATTGGACCTGAACCGACCGGTTTAAGTATTGAACCCGATTTGGACCGATCCGGTTCGGCTCGAAACAATGTCGTCTTCTTCCTTCAAATGAAAGTATTGTTCACTCGCCGGAAAATTGAGCAACGATGGCGAATATGAAAAGTCTACAGCTAGGGAGTTTCAAGCAATGAATGACTGTCATTAAGGTGCCAATCGGACGACCAAGAAGTCCCCGAGCTTCCTATATAAAGAGCCCCTCCTAACACCTGAAAACTCCACTCTCTCTCTACTGCTCCATTTTCTGGTGAAGCTCGAACTAGAGCTCTGAATTTGCAATTTTTCTGAGCCAAAGAAGGCAAGGTAGGATTCATTAGATTCGGGGAGAAGTCAGCTACCCGACGGTAGTCTCAATTTGCTCCATGGATAGCTAGAGAAACGTCGGCATGATAGAACAGTAAAGTAGCTTCGGTAAACCGAAGCTAGCCTATTTGGGCTGAACTAACAATGGCTATTTCGAGCCCTTCTCAAGCCAAACCAAGCCCTCTCAACACTTCCACAGCCCACATACAGTTAAATTAGAGCGGAAAGGTAAGCCAATTTGGCTCCCCTCTTTAAATTCCAATCGGAGCTAGAGAGAGATCCGAAAAACTTTATTGACCAAATTCTCCCTCAATTTGAGATGAATTGAGGTGATTCTTGATCCTATGAGAAACCTCAGGACAAGATCTAGCTGCCTAGATCAAAAGCTCGAACGGCCATGCCCCCAATGGTAAGCTTTCGAAGCTTTCTCTCTCTACGTTTAGTTTTCCAGCGAAGCTTCGTTTGAGTTCATTCTAATGTCAATTCATGCGATTCAAACTATAATTGAATCATATGGATGTGTAAAAACTTAAATCTACCTTCAATTTCAACAATTAACCTCGTTTGATCGATAAATTCAGTCGGGTTGAAAGGTTGAAATTAGGGGAAATTTTGGGAATTTTAAAAATTCGAGGGACTAAAGTGCAAATTTTGGGATACCTTCTTGACGGGAGCTCGAATAGCTCAGATAGGTCGGAGGCCTCGATTTTGGATCTTGGGGGCTAATATGCCCGATTTTGAAAATCTTGTACAATGTGCCCAAGGCCAATTGGCACAGTAGGAGCTCGTAAACAAACATGAGACTAAGCCATGAAAACTTTAAAATGAATTATGTGTTTGGCCATGGTACCAAGACAGGACCAACATACTCAATGGACTAGTGGCAGTGCAACAAGATAAGTCGACAGACCAGTTGAGACAAACAGCTGCAAGTCGAGTTGAGGATCAAGGCCGTTAGACCAGTGGCACCAAAGATTAAATGGCTTATGAGGAAAACTCTTGTTTTGTGCATGCACTAAGGTATGGAACATTCAAGATGCCCAAGAGGTGTAGTGATGCGTCCTATGGGCAACTCGGCGATATGGTGGAGATAAGGGTAGTTTGTCGTGCCAGCAATCAGGGAAACTCGACGTAGCTTCCTGGGCATGAGACCGAGGTGGGGTCGGGATGAAGTCTCTGTCCTCATATGAACATGAAGTTTTTTTTCAGGATTGAGGGTCGAATGTCACATACATCCACTCATTCTCAGGGTAGAAGTGGATGGGCTTCTATCTAGGTGGCCAGTAAAGTCGCTCTGACGCCACAAGTGGGTGCAGTGGATGGGTTGCCCTACGAATGTGTAATCCCTTCATGATGAAGGGCGTGTGTTGATTGTTACACACACCAACTATGGTTAATGAGAAATAATAGTTTTGAAAATTGAGGAATTGAGAAAATGGTTTTAAGAAAATAACAAGTCCGGCACACTCCAATTTAAACTATCTTCCTGAAAGTTAAGTTTTAAATGCCCATTCACTAAGTTGTTGAACTCACCCCTTCTTTATATCCCTTTTCAAGTAACCTAGGGAAAACCTACCTAAAGACTTCCAGTTAACTACACTTGCAAGACAGGTATGTAAAGTTTAAAATTTCATGCAGTTTTGATTAATGTTATTCTAAGAAAGGTATAGGTTTAAAGGACGCCTTACTTCTCATAGTTTAAAGAAGGGGAAAACCCTTAATAAACTGGGAGAGTGGTGGGTTGCTCATGGGAATCTGACCAAACTGAGTTGGGATGTGACAGGACCAGTCCAGTCCGATCGAGTTCAATGGTAAAAATCGGTCGGTTTAGGCCCGATTCAACCGGTTTTCTCAAATCTAAAAATTTCTAAATTTATCTAAATTCATTTCCTATCTAATGGTGGCTTCAATTTCCCAATTTGATCACTTTAAGCCACCACGAAAAATAAATTTAGAATATGATTCATATGGTTCAATCCGGTTCAGGTTCAGTTCACCCTAAACCGGTCTGGTTTTCTCTTCCCATTTGTTCCAAGGTTCTTTTTCATGATTTTTATGACTATTTGAGTCACTTGGGATTTGCCAATTTTCCAATTTCCCATTTTACCATTTTTTACCAGTTTGGGTTCGTTAATTGGCTCGGTTTTCTCTTTTAAATTGACCGATTCTTTTCCCGGTTTTCTTATCTTTAAAGGATGGGGATTACATGTGCGGTCTACTTATGCATATTTAGTTAACAATGTACTAAGTGGTCATCCCTTAGGTGTAGACTTTAGGCGATGTTGCTCGACCAAAATTGGTAAGAAAATATGGATATCTTTTTGGAATGTGAAAGTTCAACAAAAAAAAAAATTCTGAATTTTCTATAGAGGGTTACCTCTAATGCAATACTAGTAAATGCTAATCTTTATAGAAGGGTGATAAGAATGACTAATAAGTGTAATTTTCACAATGAAACTTAATCAATTTTTTTCTGAAAGAAACTGATTTAATTGAGCATATGTTATTTTACTATCAATGAACTAGATTGGTATATTTTTTAATGTATGGAAGTTATGCATTATTTTGGTAAATTGTGGGATGTCGTGTTAACAAGTTTGAGTAACGACAAAATCCAAAAAAGAAAGATAAAATGAACTCTTGGGAGGATTGTAATAACATGTTGGAACATATGGAAATAACATAATAATAGCAAGTTTGGGGATAGGCAATCTAGCTCGATCCAAACTATTAAAAGTGCCTCGAAAATGATGCTAGAAAACTCCATATTACACAACATGAATCTTAAGGATTCCCTGGGAACATGAAGGAAGTTAGGAAAAAAAAAGTCAAGTCACGACCAACACCCTCAAAGGGAGTCGTTAAAACTAACGATAATGGGTCTATCAATCCTCCACAAGAAAAGTATGAGTGGGTGTTATAACCCGAAACAATAGTTGCAATCTCTTAGTAAAGGAAATGAAGAAATCTAGAAGAGAATGAGTAGAGAGAAAGAGCACACTCGATAGATGAAATTGTGTTCTATTATTCACTATACTATAACATTCTATTTATATACAATTCAGTAATAAATAATAAATAGTTACAAAATATGTTACTATTGTTGTGATGTGATAAATGCATATTAATATATATTGTAATTAAGTGATATTTTGGTTATTACTCTCCGCAAGCTCAATGGGAGTACACAGATGTTGAGCTTGTCTCGTAAAAGAGAGAGACGGGTAGAAGGTAGACCTTTAGTGAGCAAATCCGCTAATTGAGCAGTAGTTCCGATAAAATGAACACTGAGTAAACCTTGACGCACTTGTTCACGAACAAAATAGAAATCAATCGCAATATGTTTTGTGCGAGCATGGAAGATGGGGTTGGCAATGTGATAGATGGCTAAAAGATTATCGCACCACAAAACTAGAGAATGAGTGGAAGAGATGTCGAGTTCTTTAAGAAGAGATTGAAGCTAGATTAGCTCAGCAGTTACATTGGCAAGACTTTTATACTCGGTTTCAGTGCTAGATCGAGCGACTGTTCGTTGTTTCTTAGAACTCCATGAGATAAGATTGTGGCCAAGAAAAATTGCAAAACCTCTAACAGAGTGTCGATCATCCGGATTTCCAGCCCAGTCAGCGTCAGAAAAACAGTGAAGACTAGAAGGAGGATGTCGTTAGAGAGTAAGACCATGATCGTGTCCCTTATAGATAGCGGAGAATGCGCTTAACAGCAGTCCAATGGGTAGTGGTGGGACGATGCATAAATTGATAAACCTGAAGAACCGCATATGCGATGTTAGGTCGAGTGAGAGTGAGATACTGTAGAGAGCCCACAAGTTGATGATATTCAGTAGGATCAGGAAGAGGAAGTTCATCATATTGTGAAAGTCAGGAACCAGAGGCAACTACGTGGAAATGGGCTTACAGGTACTCATGGCGGCCTGGGAGAGAAGATCACGAATATACTTCTACTGGGTGAGATATAAACCATGAGAGTGAGCAGTAACTTCAATGCCTAAAAAATGATGAAGTGGACCAAGATCCTTAATAGAGAATTCTCTACAAAGGGCATGAATGATGTTCCCAACTGGTACAGCATAAGAACCAGTGAGAATAATATCGTCAACATAGATAAGTAGAAAAATAACAAACTCACTCGTGCGGTAGATAAATAGAGAGCTATCAACAATAGAGCTACAAAAACTAAGTTGATGAAGATAGGAACTCAGGTAGAAGAACAGAGGCTTTCGAGCCCTAGCTTGCTCTCTGGCACGCTCTGGGTCGTCGTTCCTCCTCCCTTACACTTGCTGGGGAACAAGCTATGGGGAGACCCTACGCACACTAGCGTACTTGTTATTTTCTATATCAGACACGCGCTCTAGCTTTCTATCGAAAGCCTATGCTTGCTTTCTCTCTAGCGCACTTTCCATTTTCGAGCTTGATCAGCACAAGGAGCTTGTCCATAAAGAGATTTGCGTAGGCAACAAACATGGCTAGAAAAGCAAGGATCAACAAATCCAAGGGGTTGATCCATATAAACTTCCTCATTGAGATAACCATGAAGAAAAGCATTATCCACATCAAGTTGACAAATGGTCCAATTGAAAGATACGACAAGGGAAAGAATTACCCGGATAGTGACAGGTTTAATAACGGGGCTAAAGGTATCATTATAATCAAGACCATGGTGCTGTGAGTAACCCTTAGTGACAAGACGAGCCTTATATCGAGCCACTAAGCCATCAGAATGATGCTTGATTTTGTAAACCCATTTGCACCCTACAATAGGCTGACTAGGTGGAGCGGGCATGAAATCCCAAGTCTGGTTGTGAAGAAGAGCGGCAAACTCACTATGCATAGCCTTAACCCAAAAGGAGTGACGAGAAGCTTGGGAATAAGTATGAGGGTTCCATAGAGGCAATGAACACTGTAGGATCAATAGTGAAGCACTGTTGAGGTAGACTGCCATCTTGAGAGCAAGTCACCATATGGGAAACTGGAGGTGGAGCAACAGCATGATCCAATGTAGGAGAGGAAGATGGTGCAGCATGATCATCCTCAACAGAAACAATAGGTGAGTCAACTTGTGTTTATACAAGAGATTGAAGTAACATACCTGAGTCTGAGGTGGAGACGGGACAGATGTAAGGACATTCACCATAGGAGGGTGCACTATAGGAGGAGGGGAAGGCATACATGTGGAACTCGAGGAGGCAAATAGAAAAATAGATTCATCAAAATGGACTGTGCGACAGAGAAATATGCGTCTTATTTGAGTATCAAGACAACGATATCTAAGATAATTGGAGGGATATCCAAAAAATACACAAGGAGTGGAACGAGGTTGAAGTTTGTGAGCAAGATAAAGGCGGAGATAAGGAAAGCAACGACAACCAAAAACTCGAAGTAACTTATAATCAGGTGTAGAATGGTGAAGTACCTCATAGGGGGATCGAAAGTGGAGAGATCTTGTGGGAAGGTGATTGATAAGGAAGACAGCGGTCTCAAAAGCAAACAACCAATATTTGGTGGTAACATAAGAGTGAATAAGAAGAGTAAGACCCATATCAATAATGTGACGATGCTTACGTTCAGCAGATCCATTTTGTTGAGATGTGTGTGGATAGGAGATCTAGTGGAGAATACCTACGGATTGTAACTCAGATTGGAAAGCAGTAGAAAGAAATTATTTAGCACCGTTAGATTGAAGAGATTTAATCCGTTGACCAAGTAAATTTTCAACTTGTAAACGGAAGGCACGAAAAATAGAGATAACATCATATCGTTGTTTCATAACAAAATACCATGAAAATTTGCTATAATAATCCAAGAAATTAACATAATAGCGATGACCTGTAGATGAAATAATGGGGGATGGTCGCAAATTGATGTGAACCTCGCCAATATCCTGACGACACCCTTCACCAAATATGGCAACAATCCCAAGACTTTCACGACGCAAGTTCGAAAAGATGGAATATACCTTGTTTATGTGAGAAACAAGGTATGGGATATGTAGACACCACACCCAAATCCTCTAAGAAGAACTCTTAGAAAACCCCGGGTGATAAGTCTTGATTGCTTGAATGCCACGGATAAAAACCTGATAAGTTCAAAAGCTCTTTCAAGATAGAAAGAAGACAAAACCTCACAAGATATAAATTCCAAAGTGTGTCTCTCCAATGCTGTGGAGTATGCCTTTTATAGGCTCAGAAAACAACCGAATGACCCACATAATGTGGAAAAAATCTATTATGGTTATAAGCTAACCTTATCTAATCTGACTACCTAATATTATCCTAAGAGATTTATTATATTTATAAATCTCTCCTTATTAATTAAATCTGAACCTTCTCTTGGGCTCTTCATTTGGGCTTCTATTTGAATATTCAGCAATCTCTTTAATCAGCCCATATAAAGCTTTTTTGAATCTTTTAGCCCTTGACCTTGTGATTGGGCCCTCTTGTAGACTCAAATGATTATTCATCTCTTTTGGTGATGAACTGTTCAGCTCCATTGCAGGTTCGGTTGATTGGACTTGTGAATTCGTAGTCTCTTTAGTCGGATTCACATTATTCTCCCCCTCTTGAAAATGATTTGACCTCAAATCTTCTATTTCTTCATCACCTACATCAAAGGGCATTAAATCAGTAACATTGAAGCTTTCATTAACGCTATACTCACCA
Organism: Trapa bicornis; assembly: GCA_030064425.1. NCBI lineage: Eukaryota > Viridiplantae > Streptophyta > Magnoliopsida > Myrtales > Lythraceae > Trapa > Trapa bicornis. The sequence goes on along the minus strand of CM057748.1, from coordinate 11,319,119 downwards.
AGCAACTCTAGCTTGTAAGCATTATTATTAATGCGTTCCAACACACGAAATGGTCCATCTCCACTACGAAGAAGTTTTGATCGCCTTTGTTCCGGAAATCGTTCTTTCCTCATATGAAGCCAGACCCAATCGCCAGGTTCAAAAATGACACTTTTGCGGCCCTTGTTTGCTTGTTTTTCATAAACTTTAGTCATCCGTTCAATATGCATCTTTGTCTTCTCGTGCAGTTCTTTCACAAACTCTGCTTTTCTCTTTCCATCAAAATTCACAAATTCACCTACAGGAAGTGGAGTTAGATCTAGAGGGGTTAATGGATTGAAACCATAAACAATCTCAAATGGTGAAAACTTAGTTGTAGAATGAACAGAACGATTATAAGAAAATTCAACATGTGGTAAGCAATCTTCCCATGATTTCAAATTCTTTTTTATTATAGAACGTAATAAAGTACCTAATATCCTATTTACTACTTCTGTTTGACCATCAGTTTGTGGGTGACATGTTGAAAACAGCAGTTTGGTTCCCAAGTTACCCCATAGGGTTTTCCAAAAGTAACTCAAGAATTTAGAATCACAATCAGAAACAATAGTTCTAGGCATACCATGCAATCTGACAACTTCTCTAAATAACAAATCAGCCACATTTGATGCATCATCCGTTTTATGACATGGAATGAAATGTGCCATTTTCGAAAACCTATCAACTACCACAAACACAGAATCCCTCCCCCTCTTAGTTCTTGGTAATCCTAAAACAAAATCCATGGAAATATCAATCCAAGGTGCATTAGGAATCGGAAGAGGAGTATACAGGCCGTGAGGTTGTTGCCTAGACTTAGACTCCTTACATGTAATGCATCAAGAACAAATTTTCTCAACATCCCTTTTCATGTGGGGCCAAAAAAATGCTCATGCATCATCGCCATAGTTTTAGCTACCCCAAAATGTCCCATAAGTCCTCCACCATGTGCTTCCCTAACAAGTAACTCACGCAAAGATGACTGAGGGATGCATAATTTGTTTTCTCGAAAAAGAAATCCATTTTATAAATAAAATTTTCCAAACCTACCAGTTCAACAACCTTTAAACACTTCACAAACATCAGGATCATTTGCATACAAATCCTTAATATAATCAAAACCAAGTAATTTAGAATCAAGCATTGAAAGCATAGCGTACCTTCGCGATAGAGCATCTGCAACTATATTTTCCTTACCTTGTTTGTATTTGATCACATATGAGAATGTTTCAATGAACTCCACCCACCTTGCATGGCGTTTGTTCAACTTGTGTTGTCCTTTGAGATGTTTAAGAGATTCATGATCTGTGTGAATCACAAACTCTTTCGGCCATAGGTAGTGCTGCCATGTTTAAAGAGTTCGAACTAGGGCATACATCTCCTTATCATAGGTAGGATAGTTAAGGGTTGCTCCACTCAACTTTTCACTGAAATATGCAATTGGTCTTCCTTCCTGCATTAATACACCTCCAATACCTACTCCTTATGCATCACATTCAATTTCAAATGTTTTTGAAAAATTAGGCAATGAGAGCAATGGGGCAGTAGTTAATTTTTCCTTTATCAATTGAAATGCATTTTGTTGCTCAATACCCCATTTAAAAGGTACGTTTTTCTTTATAACAGCAGTAAGAGGTGCAACATAACTACTGAAATTTGGAACAAAACATCTATAAAAACTAGCTAATCCATGGAAACTTCTTACCTGACTTACCGAATTAGGTGTCGGCCAATCGCGAATTGCCTTAATCTTTTCCTTGTCAACTCCAATCCCTTCTGAACTTATAACATATCCAAGAAACACAAGTTTATCCGAACAAAAGACACATTTATTCAAGTTGGCAAACAACTTATGTTACCTTAATGCTTCTAACACAGCTTTTAAATGTGCTACATGTTCATCCATGGTCTTGCTGTAGATTAGAATATCATCGAAATATACAACTACAAATCTCCCAATAAAAGCACGTAATACATGATTCATTAATCTCATGAAAGTGCTTGATGCATTAGTCAACCCAAAGGGCATAACTAACCATTCATATAATCCTTGTTTAGTCTTAAATGCAGTTTTCCATTCATCCCCTTCTTTCATTCGAATTTGATGATATCCACTCTTAAGATCTATTTTCAAAAATAAACAAGATCCATGCAACTCATCTAACATGTCATCCAAACGAGGAATAGGGTGGCGATACTTTACCGTGATGTTGTTGATGGCTCAACAATCCACGCACATTCGCCATGTTCCGTCCTTCTTAGGTACAAGTAGCACTGGCACAGCACATGGACTCATACTCTCTCGAACATACCCCTTTTCCATCAGCTCTAGGACTTGGCATTGAAGTTCCTTTGTTTCTTCAGAGTTACTTCTATATGCTGGTCGGTTAGGAATCGTCGCTCCAGGGATTAAATCAATTTGATGTTCAATTCCTCGAATTGGTGGCAAACCTGGTGGTATCTCATCAGGAAAGACATCGATAAATTCCTGCAAAACAATAATAATATTGCTCGGCAAAGATCCAACAAGATCGTTAGTACTCAAAAAGGCGTCCTTGTACATAAGTACAATAAGAGCCTGATGTGAAAGTAAAGCTCGCTTGATCTCACTTTTTCTTGCAATAAAATTGCTTTTACTCTCTTTTTTTTCCACTTCTGGCTTTTCCCTCCTTTTTTTCAACTCTGATATTTCTCCTTTCTTTCTTTCTTCTATTTTCTGTTCATTTGCCTTTTTCTTTTTCAGTTGATCCTCAAAAACTTGCCTTGGAGTCAATGGTACAAGAGATATTGGTCTCTCATTCATCACAAAAGAGTACCTATTAGTGAATCCATCATGCATAACTTGACGATCAAACTGCCAAGGTCGTCCCAAAAGTATATGGCACGCGTGCATTGGTACCACGTCACATAGTATTTCATCTTGATATTTTCCAATAGAAAATGCAACCAACACTTGTTTGGTTACCTTGAGTTCACCTTGGTCGTTCAGCCATTGTAGTCGATAAGGCTTCGGATGCTTTAAGGTTGGTAATGCCAATTTCTCCACCAGCTCAGTGCTAGCTACATTAGTGCAACTTCCCCCATCTATAATAACATAGCAAACCTTATTTTTCACACAACAACGAGTATGAAATAAGTTCTCACACTGATTGTTTTCTTCTTCTTGGGCTTGAACACTAAGAGTTCGCCGTGCAACCAACAATTCCCCTTCTTCTGCATATTCATCAGCATCTTCAAGTGGTGGCATCCCCGGATCGATATTTTCTTTTTCATCATCGGTCTCAATCTCACCATTAGCATTGATCACCATTGCCCGCTTATTTGGGCATTGACTTGCAATGTGACCCCTGCCTTGGCATCGGAAACACTTAATATCACGAGTTTTGGGAGTTGTGATATGGGTGTTACCTTGATTTTAGGCCACAGCCTGCTTGGTTGTCTCTTTTAGTGGAGCATGCTGAGGTTGAGTTGACTGACTCTCAAATTGCCTTGAGGATGGTTTCCATGAGTTCGAGGAACCATTGTTTAATCCCCTTTTGTGTAAACTCTTTCTCTTCAATTGTTGTTCGACTTTGATAGCTTGATGTACCATATCTTGCAACTCAACATGATATTGCATTTCCACCACGTCAGCTATCTCATGGTTTAGACCATGCAAAAATCTTGCCATTGTTGCCTCTCTATCTTCCTCCACATTTGCTCGAATCATCGCAATCTCCATCTCCTTGAAGTATTCGTAGACGCTTCTTGATCCTTGGGTAAGCCTTTGGAGTTTATTGAACAACTCCCGGTGATAGTGGCTGGGAACAAATCGTCGTCGCATGATCGCTTTCATTTCATCCCAAGACTCCATAGGGCTTTCGTGATTTCGTTTCCTTTCCTTCACCAACTGATCCCACCATATTATAGCATAATTAGTAAATTCGACAATAGCAAGTCGTACCTTTTTCATCTCCGAGTAATTATGACAGTCAAAAACCATCTCCATCCTCTTTTCCTTTTCAAGATACGCTTTTGGATCAGTTTTTCCTTGAAAAGAGGGTATCTTCAACTTGATATTATCCAGGTTGTCATCAAGTCGGGGTCGTTCTCTATGAGCATATCGATCGAACTCCTCGAGTTCTTGTGGATCAAAACGTCTTGGCTGAAAGCTTCGAGGTCGCTGTTCAGTAGGGGTATGTTGACGCGAACCCCTCACTCCTTCTTCCAATTGATCCATTCACTCATGAAGCGGTTCCAACTCGGACTTCAGCATTCATCTCATTTCGCTTATTATGGCTTGCATTTGTAAATTTGGAATCAGTTGTTAGGAATCTTCTTCATTTGGCGTATCTCCTCGTCGTTGTGCCATGAGTTCCTACAAATGATAACAGAAAAACCTTGCAAATGCTCACTCACGTATTTTTCTCAATCACTTGTGTTTTCACACTCAATTGGCTTTTTCTTAAAGATTCAAACACTCTTGTTTTTTCCTCTCGAATGTCTTCTTTCAATCTAAATTGAACTTTAAAAACAAATCGTTTTTACGAAGCAGTTCAACTTGAGGAACAATCAAGACAAATCAATAAAGGTTTGCAAAAAGTAATTCCAAAGAATTTAAGTGAGAGGTATGAATAGACTCAGATATAAGAGTAAAATTTAAATAGAGAAGAAAGAAATGAAGTAATAGACTTAGATAGAGCAGAATAAGAATGAGATATAAGATAGAATTGTGTGCCACTTTTTTTTTTCTTTTGCCTTTTTTTCACAAATTTTTTTCCTCTTTTTTTAGCACGAACTTTTTTTGCTCTTTTTTTTAGCACGAATTTTTTGGCTTTTTTTCTCTCTTTTTTTAACCTACTGAAGAGAAGATAGATAGAAGAATATGATAATTTTTTTTATAGAGAACAGAAATAGGTAGAGAAGATAAAAAAAAACTACATAAAAAGATGGGATGGAACTTGTCGTGCAACCGTGTGATCTGATACCAACTGATGTGAACCTCGCCAATATGCTGACGACACCCTACACCAAATATGGCAACGATCCCAAAACTTTCACGACACAAGTGCGAAAAGATGGAATATACCTTGTTTATGTGAGAAACAATGTATGGGATATGTAGACGCCACACCCAAATCCTCTAAGAAGAACTCTTAGAAAACCCCGGGTGATAAGTCTTGATTGCTTGAACGCCACAGGTAAAAACCTGATAAGTTCAAAAGCTCTTTCAAGATAGAAAGAAGACAAAACCTCACAAGATATAAATTCCAAAGTGTGTCTCTCCAATGCTGTGGAGTATGCCTTTTATAGGCTCAGAAAACAATTGAATGACCCACATAATGTGGAAAAAAATCTATTATGGTTATAAGCTAACCTTATCTAATCTGACTACCTAATATTATCCTAAGAGATTTATTATATTTATAAATCTCTCCTTATTAATTAAATTTGGACCTTCTCTTGGGCTCATCTTGGGCTCTTCATTTGGGCTTCTATTTGAATATTCAGCAATCTCTTTAATCAGCCCATATAAAGCTTTTTTGAATCTTTTAGCCCTTGACCTTGTGATTGGGCCCTCTTGTAGACTCAAATGATTATTCATCTCTTTTGGTGACGAACTGTTCAGCTCCATTGCAGGTTCGGTTGATTGGACTTGTGAATTCGTAGTCTTTTTAGTCGGATTCACATCACAAATATCTGTGTGAATTAATTCGAGATGATAGGTACTCTTATGGTGAGTGACTGGAAATGGTTGTTAAATAATTTTGCCACAAGAGCATGAGTCACAAAATGGTAAGGGAGAAATATTACTCATTGATAAATGATCTGAAAGTACATGACTCATAATTTGAAAAGAAAGGTGACCCAAACGTTGATGCCACCGAGGAATAAATCTATTCGATTAATACAAGCAATAAAAGAAATATTATGACGAGTGCGCAAATAGTAGAGACCGTTCCTACGACTCCCGCGAAGCAGCTCCTAATGAGAAAAAAGATCTTTGATAAGAAAATGAGTGAAATATAATTCAAAATAGCATAAATTGTCTTGAGTGAAACGAGACACAGATAATAAGTTGAGAGAAATTTTGGGAACATAATAAATATTAGTAAGTGAGAAACGTCGGGAATGTGATGTTAAATAGGCAGATCCATAAGAGATAATAGGTAAACCTGTCCCATTTTTTATCGTGAGGTACTCAGGGAGTGTCGAATTGTCCTAAATAAATAAGTGTGACAGATCATTAGTAATATGACTAATAGCACCTGAATCGACATACCAGTCTAGATGATGTGGACTGGGTTTATGTCCATAAGAAGAATGGGCCTAAGCAGTAAAGGATATGGGCTTTAATTCGAATGATGGATAATGATGGGCTGAGTAGCCAATGAGCCCACATAGCTGGCATATCACACTATAGGAAGAGGTGAGCTTAGGAGAAGTGGGTTGAATTGTAGAATATATAAGGGGTTGGGCATCCGTTTGACGTGAGCTAAAATGTGGTTCAGATCTGCATGGTTTGAATCCCTGGAAAGAAAAATTCCCATGATTTTCAAGAGGTTTTCCCCAGCCTCTATCAGTTCCTCCATTACATCCTCCTCTACAATTATGGTTTCTGAGATTACTGAAGCGAAGATGGGGTGGAGTTGTAAGGAGTCCCCGTGGTCCATGACTGGAGAAGGCAGCGGTAGGAGAAGCAGACTTAGAAAAACCTCCGAGTAGGCCAAAGAGCGGTGCACTACTGGAGGCGAAGTCGGTACCATATTTTTGAACTCGTCAAGCATCCTGGGTAAGGAGAAGGGCCTTCAACGAATCAAGAGTCGTTGCTTCGAGAATAGGTGACATTGCAAGGGTAAGAGCTTCTCATTCCCTATCTAAACCATCAAATAATTTGTCCTTGATTTCATGATCTGGGTTGAGGTATACTACCATCTGTATATCCAAATAACTAATATGCTTGTAGCAAATTTATAATATTGTTCCTCCAAATATAGTAATTAGTATTGTCTAACTTGACAGACAGTGTAGGGAGTGAAATAGGAAGGATTACTACGGTAGATGAACTCATTTTTGTAGAGAAGGATGAGAAAATTGATATCACGCACAGAGAAGATTGATTTTAAATAGGAGGTGGTTTTTGCTCAAAAGTCTTCAATAATAGGCAGCAGAAATATAAAGAGTGATGGATAATTACTTGCAAGTGTGTTCTAAATCTTTAAAGCTGAAACAATGCTGCGAAACTTTAACCTAGCTCTGATACCATAAACGAAATAAAGAAATCTAGAACATAAAGAACATAGAGAAAGAGCGCACTCGATAGATGAAATTGTGTTCTATTATTCACTGTACTATAACATTCTATTTATATACAATTTAGTAATATATACCGTAATTAAGTGATATTTTGATTATTATCTAGATTTCAGGGTGATAATATTGAAACTCACGAATTAAATTTAGGTTTACAACTAGCAGTATAAAAGAGATAATAAGTAGAATATGATTCAACAATATTAATAGCAACATGTATACAATAATGAATCATATGCCCTCAAAAATATGTCCACATGGACCATATCCCGAGATTTATAGGACAAATTAATAAGATACAAATATCACTTATGCCATCCACAATAAATTTTTGCACAATTAGAATGACAAGTGTTAAAATGGAAGTTACGGCTTAATAGAATGCAAACTAGCAAGCATCCTTATTTATCTTTTGATAATTTATGTTGTGAGTAAAAAATATGTAGGTGTTACGGAAGTAAAAAAAAAACATTACCTCATACGATCACATAGCTAAATTAAATGTTTATTTACTTTAAAATTATTAATAATATATTATATATTAAAATAGACAAATATTACAAAATTTTTAATTTAAAGTACACAAATGGTGGAAAATAATCACTCCAAAAATTTTATAGAATTTTAATATAATTTTCTTTTATATTACAATTTTAAAAATTAGATTTTAAATAAGAATGAAAGAATGTATCTCATCCAATCTAATATTTTATTTGATTTGATCACAAGTTTAAGCAATAGTTTCAAACTTTTTAAAAAAAATTTAGAGTTTTTTTTAGTCAAAATCATCAATCTCATTTCCAGCTAAATCTAGATTTATCGGATATGAACCGATATTCTAATATTTTACTCAATTTGATTATTTTTATTGGAAAATTTTCACTCCCAGTATTCTATATACTTAACTAATTAAAATAATTATAAATTTGAAATATTATTAATAAGGACATTTTTTTCCGCTCAATACTAAATTAACGAAGTTATCCTATAATTAACCAAAAATCCTTATAGTAAAAAATATGGTTCATAATAAAATATTAAAAAGTATTAAAATTCATATTAAAATAAGCTATTTTCATTTTGAAACTTTTCGTGTACATTGCACTTGTATGGTGTTATAGGGCCTCAATAAGATAAAGCCCAATAATATGAGCCGTTACGGCCCACTAAGCAAACATTGGTTGGGCCCTCGATATCCATTTGTGACATTTGTACGCATAATCAGAGGCTCGAGCTTCTTGATCCATCCCCTTGTCGTTCCCACACCACATTCCGATCAGCGCCATTTCCGGATTTGACGGCTGTTCGGTGAGATCCGTCTTTCCTGCGCGCTTACAAGTTCTTCCGATTTCACTGTGCATAGGAGCTTTCAGCGATGGGGAAAGTGCCGCGATTCATTCAGTTGGAGCTTCGTTCTAGCTTCTGGTTCTGATTCTGCTATTTGACTTTCAGAATCCCGTTTGCCGTCCGTGGTGGAAGTGAGACCAAAGGGGATCCGCCATGGGGTTTCTGGTGACAACCCTCATTTTCGCTTTTATTGGGGTCATTGCGTCTCTCTGCACCAGAATTTGCTGCAACAGAGGGCCATCTGCGAATTTGTATGCTTCTCCGACTCTCACTTGATTGCCTTTCTTTCGTTTTCTTCCTGAGGTATTTATATAAACTATTTTTTACGTTTGTTCGTGAATGTACCGATGGTGTGGGGATATTCTCCTGGATAAGCTGATTAATCTCCCTATTTTTGTTTGCTGATCTATGTGATTCCTCTGCTGACCTGCATTTTTCTTTCGGTTGATGAGAGGTGTCTGATTTTTTTCCTATTTTCCTCCACTACTTTGTGAAGTTCCTGACAGCGAATCCGCTGTTTGGGTTCATGAATAATTGACTCCCAAGTTCACAGTGAAAAGTTGAATCATAGAAGAGTGTAAAAGCTAGTCTAAGAAATAGAAAAAAAAAAAAAAAAAAAAAGAGGTTCTCAAAGTGTGCATGAGATTGTTAGTTAAATTTGATTTTCAATTTTTGTGCGTTTGATTGCTTTTGTAATGCCAATAAGTACTCTATGTTGCTTCAGAAACCATGCTCTGGTATAAGCTTATAAGAATCTCATGGATTTATTTCCTTGTCAGCTCTTTAGTGGGAGCGTGTTGTCTGATCATGTGTTTTAGTTGACTTAAAGGTTCATTGAGGAAATTGGAAAGGTTAAGAGTTCTAGTGTGGAATTCTAATAAAGGAATTGATTGACTTATCAATAAAATATTCAGCTCGAATTTACTTGTCAATTAATATGGTTTTCCAGACAATAAGATCTCTGAGATTGAACCATATTCGTAAATTTCTTAGAAAATGACTGCATCAATTAATCATTCCATGTGACATTGGTAATTTTCACATAATCATGTGGAGATGGCATTAATTTATTTTAGTCTCATGATTAATGGATATATTTTGATGGAGTAAATACTCACCTCTTGTTGCATCTGAATGGGGTACTAAAGCTAAAGCTTCCTTTAAACTTGAAGATCTTTTAATAATGTGTTATAGTAAATTATATAGCCAAATTGGAGATTATTTCAACTTTGAAATAACACGAGTATCTTTTATAGAACATGTATCTGGTAGATGCCTGTTATTTTCCAAACAGATACTCATATATCTGAAACTTTCTCAAATTTTTTGTTGCTAATTTCACTCATTAAAAATGTTCTTTTGGATGTATTATTAGGTATCCATTGTGTCAAACATTTCAGTTCCTAGCTAACAATGGCTGAACCACTTTTGTTTTGGAACAATGTGCATATTCAATGCGCCACTAGATGTATTTATTTATGATGATTATCTTGTAGGTCAGAAAATAAACTATTCTACCAAATACATTTTACTTGTGTATCAATTTGATAATGGACAAATTACTCTTATCTACAAAAAAAGTTTACCATGGCTTGTGTATGTAATAAAACCATCCTTTTAGTATATTTTCATTTTTCTTACACCTATAATGTTTATGCAGGTTCCATCTAACCTTGGTCATCACTGCAACAGTCTGTTGTTGGATGATGTAAGTTCTAATTTCTCAGGTGTAATGATTATTTATATCTAAGGTGAATTGGTTATAGACTTTTCAATCAAATTGCATTTTTTCCTTGGCAATTGATCACAATTAAGAATCTCTCCTAGTTACTCTCTTATCTCCATATCGTAAACTTCTGAAGACTGTCAATTATCATCTACCATCATTTTCATATGGCTGTAATATACTCTGCTGCACAAAGCTGTCTAATGGCTGGAAGTTTCTTCCCCTATGTCAGATTTTCCAAGAAATTGATATTACGCACAGTCCTGGTTAAATTCAGAAATCTCCATGTATCAAATGGCCTTTAAATAGCTTGAAGCTTAATACTAAAAGGTTGAAATAGCTATTTTCTCTATGTTTTGGTGGTATTTCCTTTCTTGAAAATGCCAGTTGTTTGCAATCATTTAATGGTGAAGCTATTTTCTATACCCTCTAGGCTGTGGTGGAGAGATCTAACAAGTGTTCTACATCATGAAGAGTAGAAATAGTTATTTTCTCGATGTTTTGGTTGCATTCCTTTATTAGCTGATAAGAATCAGTCACCTACATCATGAATATTTCATGCAGAGTACAGAATGTTGCTCTTTGAAAAATTGAATTGGTTTAATTGAACTGCACAATTGCATGCTGCCTTTCTAACAAGCTGATTATGTTAAATATTCTCAGGGCAAGGGTTCCATCAAACTGTAGTTTACTCTTGTGCTTTCTTACAATTGAAAAGGTTGACTTTGCCATAAACTGCTATTCACGAAACATGCTTACTAGTGTCTTCTCTTGTTTTCCCAGGTGGGCCATTGTATATTTGGCACAGATGAAACCCCTGATAGTTCCAATCTTGAGTGATGGCGAGTGAGCGACGTTCATTCATTCAGTGGAGCTCATAGGAGCAGGCAGCTGCACTGCATATTTTAATTTGGCTTCTGAGATTGTCAGATTATTGCTGCTTGGCTATTTAATAGTCTCTGTTTATAAATGGTATGAAATCTAAGTATTCCCATCTCTTTTTTTTTTTTCCTTTTTGCTTGTCAACTGGCCAGTGACCACCATTGGCATACTTAATTGTTCCAAAAACTGGCATTCCATCTGTAATTTCACTGGATTGGTAGGACTGTCCATGGTATGGTCCTTAGGTAGGAAGTAGTCGTTTGGAGCATACGCTTTCTGTGTTTAGTATTGTTGCTATTAGATCAGGAAATTTGTGTAGTTAAGCTCAGTAAACCTAATCTGCCATTGCGTCCAGCACTGAGCCATATGAGGGGTTGGAAGAGTTCTATGCTGGCGTATGGATGACGCTATGGCTAGTGATGACCCAACGAGTGCTTGGCTGCTTGCTTGTAAAGGCTATTCATGGTAAGGATGCGACTGAATTGTGGAAAATATTCATTCATGTGGGACCTGAACTAGGCAGTGCCATTGGGTTCCTAAACAAAATCTGAGATTTGTCATTTATGGGCTCAGTAGTGCTAGTAACTTCTTTTTTGTTCCATCTTACATGGAGGAATGTAGGAATGAAAATGATATTTAAATAGTATTTTTTGTTAAGCATGTTATAAAGTCGGTAGAGTTCATATGTAATTTACTTTTAACACTTTTTCTCAAGTGTCTAATGATCATATTCATTGCATAATTAGAATGAAAATTAATTGAATTGAACAACTCTATAAACTCTTATGATATGATAATTCTTGATGACACATTCATTTATTCATTCTTACCAATGGAACTTATGTGCTTCAGGTCGGGCCACAACATGGGGCTGAGACGAGCTAAATGTGACCCAATACGAGATTCCGAAAGCCAGAAATGGCCGAATGTGGGACGATTGATAGGGCGCGAGTTATGTAAAGGTGGGCCTGAAACGAGTAGGAAGTGTGAATGGGCCTTAGATGGCCAGTCATTTGACATAAACTAGGCCTAGTCGAGGCTTGTGAAGACATATGGCTAAAAAGCGACTGAGATGGCCCCTTACTCACCTGTGCCTGCAATCCGCATATGGCAAATAATTGGGCAAATGCTGTCCATGGTAGGCCTATCAAATCGACTACTTAGGTCGGCAAAGTACCACGATCACACGAATTATGGGCATCATGCTCGATTACTACTTTCCCATTTCAAAAGAACGGGAGAGTACGGAATGAGCGCATCCGGATCCACTGGAACCTAATCATGAGTCTCAAAAAATGGGACCACTCGATCATCCAATACTAGATTTTAACTCTTAAATTTGGGGTTAACGCCGAGTCCATACTCAAACTCGTACAATAATATATCTAATCAAATATGGTTGATATCTTACTCCCAATAAATTTTAATTTTTAAAATTTTGATTTAAAATAAAATGCTAATAATAGTTTATAAAATACTTATCTTCTACCTTTGAGTAATATAATAATCTAAAATATGATAGTTTAAGATTTTTATTAATAGTTTTAAAGTAAACAAATATTTGTTCTAATAAATAAGGGATTTGAATTTCATAGTGTTTTTTTAGTGCAAAAAAAACTTGTAGTATTTTCAATCCCATTTATTAAAATTTCAGGATTTTATAATTTTTTTCATTTATTATCCTAGAGTAAATATAACATCAAGGACGAATCAATTGCGAGTCGAATTTATTTACATCCCTATCTATAGCCAAGGGTGAGCCTTCCACTGCGACATCTATTCAAGTTATGAGGCCCGGCACATCATACATGTACAAAGAATATATTAATTGCAACACTTGGAGAGGCGGTCTATCCTTAAACCTAACCATGGGCCCAAAATTAAAATAATAATAATAATAATAATTAAATCCTCGGGCTGAATGGTCGCATTTCACATTTCAGAATAATCACTGTGGAATCGACCACTATCTATGAACCTAGCATATAACATGCAGAACATAACTGGAAACATGCTAACTTAACTGATGAAACAGGCAGAACATATTTGGACAATTCAGATGAACATTAGAAATTCAGGTTTGGGAATGAACGCAAGAATGCCTTCGTTGCAGATTTCATTGTCTTCATTTGAGATTCCATTGCCTCCACTGAAGACTTCATACAGCGAAGCAATCAAATGGCCAGCATTGACGTCCTCTTTCCAAGCCTGAGCCAGGATACTAGAAGCCCTCGATGGTCGACCACTGCCTTCTCTTCCGGGCATGTCCTCTGTGGCCAATTGCCTGGACATGGTTGGCATCCCAATACCAGGACCCACCATTGGTGTTGAAAACCCACCTAACATCCCTTGCCGATCCATCTGCATTGGGTTCACAGGCAAAGGTGCCATGGCATGTTGGGTTACCTGCCTTTTCAGTGGGGGCTGGTGCAGTAAGTTGTCTGTGACTGCTTTTCTTTTATCTTGAAAGCAAGCAGAAACATTAAAAGTTACAGTATCAGACAACTAATATAGTATTTACTAAAACTTCTCGAGAAGTTGATACGAAGAGCAAAGCAGACTCAGTTGAAGAAGAGAATCACATATGCATCTAAAAAAAGGATGCAGACTTTAGGCTAAAACCCCAATTAAGGTCATAAAGTAGCTCAATTTAGCTCATCAAATTTTATTTGGAGCAATTTAGGTCATGAACTTCCATTCACAGCTCAATTCAAGTATTCCAACTGACATTTAATGGAGCATCGGGTTATTTAACCGACATTTAAGTCATGACCATTCCCCTATTCTATTCTTTTGTTAATAAACAGTTATTAATAAACCCATGCTTCATTAAATGTCAGAGGGGGAAATTGATTTGAGCTGTGAATGAGAAAGTTCAATACCTAAATTGAGTCAAATATAAGTTCACAACATTATATGGGATTTCAACATAGTTTACAGTGAGTTGACAAGAGTGCAGTTTTCCAATAATTCCACTGAAACATTGGCAAGCTTAGAAGTATAACCATCAGCACTAAATGAATTAAGGATAATATATCATGGGAAAAGGCTATTGCTACATACTTGGAGTCTCCAAAGCAATTTTTTTGAGCTTCCAGGCAGACCGAGTAGGAGGTGAAAACAATTTTGGGGATTTCTTCATCCGATTGTACATGCATAGACCCGAAGCAGACTGGAATGAAAAAGAAATGTTAATTACATTATTAACTTTACGATAAATAAGGGGAGTTGCATATAAGTATGAAATGTTATGCACCATTAGTGCTCCATAGACACGCCAAGCTTCCCGCCTCTTTATCTCATCTGGTTGACTGTTCTGCATTTCAGGCTTAAGTAGTTGCAAGTATGGCTCCAGATTTGGTAGGATGAGGAACCGCACCTATCAAAATAAACAACTTCAAAATTCAGCAATTAAAAAACTAATCTTGATCAGACCTCAATCATCAAAGATCAACATAACAAACAGATTCTGAGAATTAATCAAATGTTAATTATGGATGTTTGAAAAACAAGAAGCATTCCAACAAGAACCTGTAGCCTCTTGATGACAACAGGCTACAATGAATATCCCTAAGATGATCTCACAAACATTACTGTTGCAATGAAGCAAATTAAAATAGAGCTATACCACACCAGGTCCCAGAGCCGCTAATCCTTGAATAGCACCATAATGTTGAGGTAATGTCTTATTTGGATCCAAAAAGGTATGAAGAAGGGTTCTCATGATACGAGGCTGTAGGTTTTGATAAGCATGCCCAAATCTGCATAACAATGTCCATGAATATAAAGTATTCTGTATTCCAACAGAAATAATGACTTCCGTGACAGTGTGAACATATGAATCACCATAAAGGAGCAGAATTATGCATAACACAGTTCACCCCATGAATCAATGGCTTAAAGCCTTAGCAGTACCAGGAGCAAGGCTAATTAAGGAGCATAATTTATGAGTGAACATTTACATAGATGAACCATGTTAAGTGAAAAATAAAAACCAATCATCTTAAGTCAATTATGAAATTGAAAATGGACCCACCACATGAAATCAGGTGTGTCTGCCTCTGCAGTATTAACCATTAATAATCCCATATTACAGTAGTGCAGGCAGCTTTCAAATAAAGGAGAAAAGGAGTATTTTACCTTTTACATATTGAAGCAACTAATCTTGTTGAGAAGTCTCGGAGATCCCAATGGTTGTCAGAAACCTTGATTCCCATCCTTTTTGTGACAGCACATGTAATAACAGATGGTAATAGTTGATGCAGCTGGAACAATAATACTTTGGAATGTTAAGTCCTGAAAATGCATAATACTAAAGCATATTTACAATACAATGGTTTTAGATCTCTCTCATTTGGTCAAGCAGAGGATGTCCTTAGTTAAATTTAATAAGATTTCAAATGAAAGAAGGATGGACAGAGAATAGAATGGTCTGACTTCATCCCATTAGTCATGTCCCTTGAGATCCCATACTGGTGGAGATTTTATAGCACAGCAGTCGTGATAATTTAATACGGTAATACCCATGCATCTTGATGTTATGGAGCAGTCGCTGATATTATTCAGTGCTCATTTTATCTATAAGTTAACTTTTGAAAACCCAAGAAAATGATGAGATGAGGAATTGCCGATCAAAGCCCAAGTAAATGTCGATAAGAAAAGTAACTTACATAAGGCTCTACATGAATATGCATATTCTGAAGAATGCTTCGGACCATGCGCATCAAAGCAAAAAGGACTGGGATTTTATCTAAATTTCGTTGAACCTGCATGATGAAAGAGAAATAACTAAATCATATAAGAAATATGCGGTCCTTGAATTTAAGGAGACGGATAAAACTGACAAAAAAGAAGATACCTCATCAAAAATAAAATGTGTGAAATGTGGAACTAAAGGATGGATTCCTGAGTCAGTGGCCAAGCTTAATAGAACTTGCTTAAACAGCATGTTATCTGACCTATGGAGTGTAAGCTCTTTGATTTTGTCAAAGTAGAGCTGCAAAGATGAAAAATGTTCATTTCAAAGGCAAATAAAGTACGATGATCAAAAATTGAAAGTTTTACCTGAAGCTCTCTGGATATCATGTGTTTCACTGGCATTTTGATGTCAATAGGGTCACCATCTTCTCTGAAATCATACCTTCTCCCATCAGGGGTTGAGTTAAGTGCTGTAGAGGAAATTTTAGAGAAAGTGAGCCAGAAACCCATGGGAATCACCAGATACTAGTGATATTTTCAAACAGATACATTTGATCAAGAGGGCATGCAGATTGATGGCCATCAAGAAAAACATGCGAAATACAAATTGCAAATCTCCTGAAACTCAAATTCCATTACCCAGATCCACATTAATTTTTTTTAAAAATATGGATAAACATTGGGCTATGAGATATACACTCTACTTATGACAAAGCTGCAATTTCGAAAATTTCAATGACAAACCTTCAGCAGGGGGGTTATCTGGAATTGCAGGTTGAACCCCTTCAACAGCAAGCCAATGTGCAGTTACAGCTGTATCCAGAGGAGCCTTTGGTAAAGATGCATCAATTACCTACATTACACAGAGAAAAGATGAGACCAATAGTGCATAGTTGAAGAATTTGAAACAGCTATACCACTTTGACATCTTACATCTTTGAACTCCACATCCTTTTCATCAATGTAGAATAGATCCTTATGCCCAGCAGCTCTTTTAAATCGCAAAGAGTCTCCAGAGGTGAAGCCATACACAGGCTACGTACACAAACAATACAACAGAAAAGTTAAAGCGAAAATCTATTCCCATGGTTAAAATCATCTGAACATCATACCCGGAACTAAATCATCCTTACAGTTTTACCTCGACATTTCTTAATTTGAAGGCAGTATCCACATCCTCAGAAGTCAGAACAGTCCGCCTGCAGTGATGCATACATTTGATGGCCTCCTGCATCATGAGACATGATAGTTTATCTCTCCTAACTTTCCCTACACAATGAGACTCTTCTACACATTAAAACTCCTTGTGGAGAATCCGGTGTAATTAGGTTCGGCCATTATTGAAAAACACCCTCCGGGCCTCCCAGGATGCAACTATAACACCTCCATATTGATAACAAAATTTCTAAGAAAACGTGGTGGCCAATATAAGACTATTCACCATACAATACATGCAAGTAAATGCTGCAAAAACCTTGGGAGTACCTGCATAAATTCGCGGAGCCGATACTCCACATCAGGCGCGAGAGATACAGAAACATCAGGAGATAAGTTGTTGATGCCGATGCTCTGAGCAGTAACTTCAATTGACTCCTTCGATACAAAGCTCATGGTTCCGCAACTTTAGTTGAAGCTCCACAAGGCAAAATCACGAATCTCTTCCGTGTTGATTCGGCAAAAACCGAAGAACCCTGTAGAAACCCTAGATCGATCTGCGTAGTGAGATGAGTCTGCGATGCATCAGGGACATCGCGAGATTCCCAGAATCCCACAGGTGCGACCATAAAGAGACACGGTACACAAGTACGTCGAATAATTCACATCATGTAAGATAGACTTGACAGTTGACATATGGTTCTCTGAAAGTATTCTTTGATACCAAACTGAGGTGGAGGGAGAAGTGTAAGGTCTCATCAGCTTAGTGGGCTCAGAATGGGCCGAATAGAGTCATAACATCCCCTGATTTGGGCTTCAAAGCACGCCTAATCGTTACAATACTGTCAGCAAAAATGTCACCATACTTTTTTCTTGTGTATATGTATCACCCGAGGGGGTGCTATTTGGAGTTGCTCCAAAGGTCTAATAGACAATGGTTGGGTCATTTTTTAAAATCAAAATAGTGTTCAACAAAGGCTTCAAAAACTACTATATGTGCAGATTGGGATTGGGCTTAGAGGGAGGGACGGAAACATGGGTTGTGGAGAGAAGAATACCTCCATAAGTTCTGCTTGATTAACATGATAGGAGTAGGGAAGGTGAATTATCATGACGATGAGAGCATAAGTAGCATATGCAAAGACCTACAAACAGCAGTAGCTTATATTTCATATGATGATGAAGATATGGTTCATATTTAGATTAAAAAGAAAAAGAAAGAACAAGCCATACATGCACACATCATTGACATATTAGAGAAGCACGATTTTGTACCCTTCTCAGTTTTTTTTGGCGAGGACAATCAACTTATCCAATACGATCCCTCCCATTAATATCTCCCCATTCAACAATAGCATGATATTTATAGGTCGTGATCACATCCTTTCTTCTCCAGCCAAGAATTAAAATGCAGCCCATCCGGATCCGGATGCAGCTGAGGTCTTTGTGGAGCCCGAACTAGCAGTGGATGGAAGGTTTCTCTGTATAACCAGAAAGATGAGCAAAATTATCCAACTAATAGATCTTGAGGTCAGCAACAGCAACCAGAAACAATAGCAAGAAACAGTTGTCTGGCTTATTCCATGTCCGAAGTTGATCTTGTCAACGAAGACAATTTGGAAACCAACCTAACAGAACCTTCATCAGAATATCAACAAACTACAACAAGTCGCAGTTTTTTTATTAAGACTCTACAGAACCCCTAGATGGAAGGACATTGAATGAAGAATGTCGCAAATATGGAAGGTTGGCTCTGAAAGGCCATATGAGATGAGGCAGTTGGATCCTAATCATTGATGGAATTGGAGTTTAAAGACATTTAAAATGTCGCTTGGTTAGCTCAATCTGATGTATGTAGCACCTCAAACCAGATGTCTAGGGAGAACAATGACTTTTTTTAATGACAAGGATGATAAGATGCCAATGATTGGAAATGTACAAAGGAATTGGTACTTACCCAAAAAAAAGTTATAGATGAAAGTAATAAAAAGATAAATATGGCATACAATATGGAACCAATTCCTCGTTTATATGCTCTTATATTATACTAAGTAATATAATGAAAACAAGGTTCTGATTCATCAAACCCCTTACTCATGTTGGAAGGCATTCGGCTGGCCTCACCAACTATGGTTTAGTAAACAGGTAGGGTTAGCCATGGTTTAGTAAATTTTTTTCATCTTGATGAACGTATATTTTGAATTTTAATACAAGATCTGAACAGTTTTCCATTCTCTTTCTAATTATACAAGGACCAGAAGATAACAATGGCATGCCTAGAAAAAAAAAAAAAAGGGAACCAATTCCCTACTATTTGGATTGGGCAAGGCATTTTTCCATTTGGCAGGCAGTTGATGTAGTTCTATATATTTTTGTATAGGAACTCCAAATTGGAATGAAGTGAGAATGAACCAGAAATGCAAGAACTGATAAAAGCTGCTTCCAAGACATGGCTGAAAATTAAAAACTGCCTCATGGACTAGAAATTCCTGGTTAATATTAAGTAGAAAATAGTTATGCTTATTCATTTGAGTAGACAAGAACTTCTGATGTCCAAAAAATTGATGTAATTTATGTGCATACTTTTGTGCTTATACTCCATAAGTAGCATTAACTATCATCGGCACTATGATTTTGTCTGTCTCAGTTAATTTTCAGATGACAGTGATGCAAGGATAATCCCAAACAATTTCACTTTGATTTGCATTGTATTTGCCCAGAAATCACTAACATACTTTAAGAATTTATTTATAAAAGCTTAAAAGACCAGCTATTTTCTTTTATATTACTGGAATTAAAAGATCAGCTAATTGCATTCCTAATTGATCAATTATAAAGTACAGCATGAAATTTAATGGGTTAAATAAGAGGCTTAAATCCCAAATAAGGTCATAAAATTTATTTGCATCAATTTAGGTCATGAACTTTCATTCGCAGCACAATTCAAGTGACCCGTCTGACATTTAATGGATTTTAACCTAAATGAGAAATTGAGCCAAATAAAAGTTTATAACATGTTGAGCTTCAGTCAAGATTCATAACCTTATTTAGGATTTTAACTTAAATGAGAAACTTACTGACAATTTTATCATATTTTTTCTGCGTTCCAAAATAGAAAACCAAAACAATCTAAAAACTGGGGATGGGATAGAAAAACACAAATCTTTCAGGGGTCTCATACATACCTCCAATGAAGATAAGTTGGACAAAGGATCATTGCTCCTTCTCGTAGAGCTAAATGATGCAGACCTCTTAGAAGCTGCTGGATCATTTGGAGGGGGAGGAAGAGGAGTCCTGATTTTCATTGAACCACCAGGAGGTGGAGCAAGAAGAGGCTTTGGTTTTTCACTTCCAGAAAGCCCGCCCGATAATCCGGCAGCTGAAAGCATACCAGTCCCACTGGAAGGTTTGGGCTTCACATTAATCCGAATTGTTTCACCTTCCTAATTTTCGGAAAACAAGTGAAATCATTTGACAGTGCTCTGAAGCAATTCTAATAACCAGGATTCCATTGAGTAACTCATCACATTATTGGAACATGTCACTAGGAAAAAATTCAAAGTAAAATAAAAATAGTATAACAAAGACAAATACAAAAAACACAGGCATAAGAAAATGAATAATTTCTCATGGTCTATAGAAAGGGGATCAGAAAGTAAAAAGGAAAATCGCATCCAACTTAATCTATTTTTTTTTCTGCACCTAGTCAGTAGAGTTAAAAAGAACTCACAGTCCAAGTTTCAACAGCAAAAGATAATTTTCCCCTCCAAAGTTGACAAAGTACCAAGCTGCTCAAGCTTGAGCATGTTGAAAGCAGTCAAACTAAATAAGTTAGGGAATTTATTTTGCAAAGGATTACCAATACAGCAGTTACACCATAAGGGACATAATCATACCAATACATAATTGTTATGATGAAACCAAATGAAGCAAAGAGAATTGTTTACTGTGAAACTTCATTGAAATCAAACTGATAAAGGCAGGGCGGAGATGCATGTAGTGAATTCAAGATAGTACCTTCAATCTGTGATTTACCGCCGGGTGGATATCAATATGGCTATCGCTGGCAGTGATATCATCACCAGAGGCCTCCTTATCATTCTCCCTCTTGACATACTTGTCATGATCCGACAGAGCCACATTGAAATCGAAGGCCTCATTCCTCTCGGCAAATCCCAGCCCGATGAAGGCATGCTTCCCCCTGCCGTCCTCGATTTTCAGGACAAAGTACCTCGACGAGTCGAGCACCGTCTCGACGGAGCTCTCCCGCTGCCCAGGCTGGACGAAGCAGGCGGCGAATAGATCGCCGGTGTTTGGATCCTCGAGCCGGATCTCGCAGCGGTCCTTGCAGGAGACGACGCGGAGGCGGCCGGACCAGATCTTGTCAGACTGGAGCCACTCCCCACACTTGTAGCCGCCGGAAGTTGAACGGGGAGGGATCTTGAACACGGAGACCTCGCGGACCACGAGAAGCGTGTGCTCCAGGGATTCCTCGTCATCCTCCACCTCGAACGACATTGCTAAATTTTCCACACTGACAGCGAGTATCCCTACTAAGAATCTATAGAAGAGAAGTTCAAATGTGAGATGGAGCGGAGATTGGATGGAGATGAAGCTCTCGGTTGCTGCTTGGGATCGACGCAGCGATGGTCGACGGAGAGTTGCAGAGAGATGCGGATCCTGGTAATCGAAGTATGGTGACTGGTCAACGTCAAGCGAGGAGACCATACAGAGCCATTACGAAAATGACGGAAATGGCCTCCAATTTCTTAAAATTACCCTTTATAATTTTCTTGACTTGGACTACAGGTGGACCAATCCACATAAATCAGCCATAGAATTTTCTGAATTCTCTACACAAGACCCATCTTCATGAATAGAGGAATCAATTATATGTGGGAGGGTGAATGAAATCGGAGATGGAACCGTGTAATTCCTCCTCTATGATCCACCCTTCTTCAGCATGTGCAGGATAAACTAATATTTGCAGTTTTCAATATCATCCAGGTAAGTGATTACTACATGAGAATGTAATGAAATAATACATCTGCAATACAACATGCACAAATTGCTATTGAATTTTCATAAATTTTATCTTTCTCACTCTAGAACACTGCCCTGGCATTGGATTTGGGCTTTCAGAAACAGAGACATGAGAACTGAAGTGAATGCACAAGGAATAACTGACTTCTCACAATAAAGAAGACAGGCAATAAGGTAATGGAAAAGAATAAATCTAAAGGAATTCAGAGCCCTGCTGCGACTAGCCCGTGCAGTGTGACAATGCCAATCAAGACATTTTCTTCAATGATGACAGGCAAAAACTGCACAGGTGAGGGTGGAGATTCCATCTTCCTCATTGCTTCAACTGCCATAGTCTCTGGGCGTGTGGTTCTTGGGTTCCTGAATCAGCAGCAGGAAAAAAAAATCTTTTAAGCATTTAGTGGTGATATTTTGGAAGAGGCATATCAGAGCTTATGCAAAGCAAGGCCTGGAGAAGTGCCATCAAACCATTTCAATGTCCATATGCTCCACTTAATATAGGGTTTAATAGGAGCAAAATTTGTTCTATGAAATATGCTCTTAATGCTGCGTAATCAGTACATATATTCCCAGAATCAATAGTTTCAAATTCAAGTATAATCAAACAGTTCAGGGAGCTGGTCCAGGCCTATCAGGTTTCTGCAAATTATTGTTATTGTTCCCACCAGGATTTAAGTTGACCCCTTTCACCTAATCCTGACACACAAGAGAGTTCAATGCTGCAGTTGCACACACTAAATCATCTGCTTCCCACTTGTAATCGTGCAGGTTTGGCATGATCACCCTTTGAAACACAAGGGTCCTTCCTACAAGCAGATCTCTCTGGGACTTTATTATTTCTTATATATCGTTTGACTCTTTAAATCACAGACAAAACTTCCCCCACTTTAACTAGGAATTCATGCTGGAACTATCTGATTATAGAGTCCGTTATAGCTATCAGATTCCAGTACTGTCAGGATATAAGAAGTTGATATCAATTTCAGATACCTGTTGCACATTTCCCCAACAGTAAGCTTGAAGATGCCCTCTCCACTTGCTTTAAGAGTCCGTCGAAGATCCCCATCCGTGAAGGTTCCAATCAGATGGTAAGCCTCATCGATTACAAGTAGGCACCCACACCCTTTACTTGTAAGTTCCACCAGCTGTTCCATTATCAAGTCTCCTTCCCTGCATACAGGGAGTTCTTGTTGCTTCTTCATAATGTCTTTTACCTGCAGTAATCAGCAGCACATACGACATTTGAGCAAAAAAGTCAAAGAAGTATTTTGTTAAATACCCTTCTAATAGAAATAATTATAAACTACAAGCAAGAACCACATTGATGATTGACCACAAGATCAGAAATGTAACACAATGATAGAGACAAGACACTCTACCACACCAGCAGCTTAGGTGTAAATCCTTCTGTAACTCTGGAGGAATGAGTTTTCTGTTTGCAAATCATGCTTCTGAAGTTAGAAATTGACATTACAGAGATGGCAACTGAAGTGTTGAGAATGAAAAATCACAGAAGACCTTACCAAGGAATCAGGACAAGCTGAGCCCAAGAAGAAACATTCACTAACCTTCAATCTGTTCATCTTTTCTTCCTTTTGTATCCGAATTAGTTGGACTAAACACCAAGCAGCTATTTTACACATGTAACGGGAAGGAAAAGGGGGTAAGAATGTAATGTAAATTCCCTGCATCCCACCTTGAAGATAAGGCTCTTTCCGATCTTTCCAGCAGGATGATTTGCAGCATAAGCCTCCTTGGAGAGATTCTTTGCCTCCATCAGAGCAATCGCCACCGTGTCCCCAAACACCATCTGAATAGCCGTAGATGTCACAGGAGCAAGATCGAATGGGCAGAGCTCCCGCTCGAGGGGCAGGCATACGTTCAAGTCGCAGGAGCCCTTCAGGAGGCTCTCACCAGCGGAGGTCACGGAGATCAGGAAGGCGCCCTTGGCACGGGCGCAGGGGACGAGACGGAGGAGCTCCTCGGTATTACCGGACTTGCTGAAGAGCACGAGGACGTCTCGGTCCGTGAGGATCCCGATGTCGCCATGGAGGGCGTCGACGGGGGAGAGGAAGGCGGAGCGGGTGCCGAGGGAGACGAGGGTCTGGGAGATCTTGTGGGCGACGAATCCGGATTTCCCGACGCCGGTAAAGAAAACGGTGCCTCCGAGGGAAGAGAAGCGGAGGAGGGCCTTGGTGAAGGCGAGGGTTTGGGAGAGGTCGAGGTGCTGAAAGAAGTAGTTGAGGTGACCCTGCTGGGCCTTGAAAAGGTTCAAGAGAGTGGACTCATCGATGGATTCTGCCGGCTTGGGATCGCCGGAGGAAGAAGAAGCCGGGTGCGGAGGGAGGTGTATGGAAAATGCGGGAAGAGAACCCATTTTTCTCGATCGTCCGTCAACAGAGGAAGGGACTCGGGAAATGGAGAAGGGAGAGGGAGATCTGAAGAGGGAATTGCCGTTAACTCGCAAAGTCCCATACTATTGAATGGGCAAGATTGAGATCTGTGTCGGTGCTGTGAAGAGGATCCGGCCGGTGTGACCGGTTTGGCGTGTGTAACCGGTCCATTGTTCGGTGATTTATCGTTTTACTCGTTCAATCACTAACCGTTAACCCAATTAAATCCGTCCGGCCGGGCCGATATTCCTTTTTGATCCATGGATGCATATAAATATATATATATATAAAGGTGTTATCTCATATAAAATCTTACTATTTCAGCAAAATCTCAAATATGTCATACTTTTTAAAATAATATTAAAATATTATTTTGCTCGAGTCACAACTTTTTAAATCGACTTAAATAAGACAGTAACATTTTCAAGTTTTTTAAAAATATGGTCCTAATATTTTATCACGTATAGCATTTTTAGTAATTTATAAATGTGTAATATATATGATTAAATTTGGAGTGATTGATATAATTTAAACTATTATATAATTATTAAGACATTATTTGAGTTTGTTTTAAGCTTGGGGCAAAAAAAAGTTTTATTTTAAGCTGAAAAAATAGAATTTAAGTTATAAAATATCCATAACCCTTAAATTGGATTTTAAAGAAACGATTTGCGGTGGATCCAAATTGGATCCCATCATTATGCCCATCCGGTAATCGGATCCTGGTCCACCACACCTGCTTTCGTGTTGGGTTTGGATCCCCTGGTCGGACCAGGTTTTTGACATCCATAGGGAAGATCTTGAGAGAGTCAAGGCAATTTGGCAAATAATTTAGCATATTATAAAATAACCAAGGAACAAGGGACCACTTATGCCCCTTTACACACTTTTGTTCATTCGTATCTCAGCATGACACGGATAAATAAAGGGTACAAGCCAAAAGGAGAGGCATAAAACCAAAGGTCAGTTGAACTCACCATACAACATATAGGGGAAGTAGGAGAAGAGCAATAGACATTTTCTCCGGCAAGTTATCTACAGATATTTGATCAATAAATATATGACCACAACCAGAGCCACAATACCCATCACCGCAAAGATCATGCACAAGCAGGTGCAGCCTCCCTTGGTGCGCTTGTTCAGAATTGCAAGGTTCTTTTGCACTCGCTGTTTATGTACGCAAGAATAGCAAATGTTATTTAGGACATATAATGACAAGATCTCATATGGATAAAACATAGCAAATATATATTCCCACTTGGGGAAGTAATGATGCATGCAAAATTACTGAAAGTTTCCAAGTTGACAGATAGATAAAGCATATTATCAAAGGAAGATACTCAAAATCTCAGTCTAGGTCAGAGATGAAAATATATGCTTAAAGCAGGTACATAAGAACTAAGAACACGGTAGCCTATATCTCCACTTAAGACCTTACTACTACAAGCAAGTGATAAACAATGACATTTTTACTAACCACAAAAGCATGAAGTAGTAAAAATATAATCATCTGCACTTCATAAAAAAAGATGAAGAAAAGGAAGGTTTTCATCATAAAGCAATCAATATACCTTCATTATTATCTTAGAAACATATTCTACTGCTTATGAGGGATTCCATTACCATTCCTGGCAAATCAATTAGGCTATAAACATAATTTCCTAGTCCAACTTCTAGATGATTTGAAATAGTCAATCACTTGTCAGTTCCCTTGACAACAAGATTTTACTCCAAATTCTTACATTAAGGTGGGTAACGCATATGTGCGACATAAAACCCATAGTGGCGAAGTTTTATTATGAAACATTTACCCGTAAACGGGAGTCTGTAACATCCACATGTTGGTCCAAGCTATCCTGCAGGATCAAGCATAACTTACCTTAGTACACTGATAATAGACAAGACACATTATTATTTCAGACAAGAGCCAAATGTAACCAAAAGAATTTGAAAAATTGCATACAATCAGTCGAGTGTGCAAGTCAAGTTCCTCATTGACTGCTAATGCGATGTGTTTGGTACTTATGACTGTTTCCTCTAGTTTCTCAAGACCATCATCTTGCTCTGCATAAAAGGCAAATCACATGTAAGTACAATCTATTCTTTTAAGCATTACTGGATGAAACACTCCAAAATGATATATAGTATAAAAGGTAATCATGGAGATAGCCTCTTGCCTCTCATAATTTGCCGCTGCAGACCAACAATCCCTTGGTTGTCCAGACCAGCAGTTCTGCTTATAGCATCTGATGTCTTCGTTTCAGGACCAAGCAGGCTATCCCTGTTCGTGAAGTTTGACATATTCAATGTGGAAGCCATCTGGTTCACTTTTGTTCTCAAATTTGAGAGTGTGTCTTTCCGACGGTTCATCTCTTTCTCTGATCTGTATGCATAAATAACAAGACAATGCAGAACGTATCACAGAAAAGTAAATGTGAAGCTTCATTATGCTAGATCAAAGTGGTATTAGAAAGCTGTCTTACACTGGCTGCTTGCTAGGAAGCTTTGTCAGGAGAGATTGTAAGCTATCGAGCCGAGTACCTAAGATTGTAATTTTTCTTCGAATTGCAGAAGCATGTCGCTGGCTTTCTGGTCCAGAAGTAGGCAATGTACTCCGCTCAGAGATCATGCCACTAATTTCATCAGCCAGCTTTGTTGCATCATTATATTCTTTCATCCATGTGTCCCCAGAAGCTGCCATTTTCCTACAGCAGAAAAGAACAGTCAGTTGCAGCCCTCAAGTTCATCCAGGATGCACAGTGATATAATTCTTATCTTAGCCCATCAAGTTTCCATCATAACCAACAATGGATTTTATACTGCAGAAAAAAATGGACAATGGGCAGCCCCACTAGTTGTATTATTATCCAGGACGTACACTGATATAAATCTTAACCTAACCCATCAAACTTTGAGGATGGAATGATCCACAAAGAATGGATGCATAAGTAATGAGATATAAGAGGAGATAGCATGCATTATGAATAGCAGAATTTTGCACAGGGCATACCAGGTCCTATAATTCATTACTAATATTTAATAGATCAACAGAAATTGTGCAAAAAAAAAAGAAAGTTCAACAGAAACTTCGACTATAACAAAATATCGATCCCCAAAAACTTATAGGGCTTCACCAATTAATAAGAGCAAGAAATTTTTTTACCTAAACTAAGCAGCTTTACCTTATATTTTTGTATAAAAAAATAGATCGGAAGAAGATTGCATACCTCAAAGGAAGCAAGCGGGGGATACAATATGCATGTTTGTTGCACATAAATGTATAAGAGCTCGAATGGAGATCAGAGAACATTCAAAGAATCTTAATATAATGGACCCCTTCTGACAGGCTAAAGATTAAAGAAAAAAGAAGGTTTGATAAAACAGATTTTGGGAGAAGGATCAAACTAGCCAGTCAAATCCCTCAAACATCAGCTCAATGATCAATCCCGTGCACGCAATTCTTGGTCCCATATCACCCACCACCGATTTTATGAATTTCATCAAACAATTAAATCGAAATCAAGGAACTAGGTTTCGGTAATTCGTGTCTTTTGGATCAATGAACTCGCATGGTCAGACTAATTGGCACATGTTTCGATCAACAGAATCGCAAAAACCAGACTTACGACATGCCCTAGAGCTGATTCCTCCCCTGAGCAACGAATCCCGTCGATCCCGATAGCAGTAGACGTCAGGTTTGCGAGTTGATGTACAAAACCAGAGAGGAAATTACCCTCGTTGTCGCCTTGAATTGGAAATTTGGAATGGGGCTCCAAGCTTTTTGGAGACGAGAAGGATCATATTGCTCTCAAAACGTTGTCGTTTAACCATATATTAAATTTTCAGAAAAAATATATTAATGAGTAGTGATTACAAAAATATATATTACTGAAAAAATATATAAAAATAAATTAAAACCCAAACGTATTCAAATGTATTTAAAACATTGAATTTTCTAACCTAAAACGTTTTCACCAACATAACTCAGATTATAACACTTATTAGATTTTTTGTTTAATTAATATTGAATTTTTGTGCAAATCAAAATGAGAATTTGAATTATAATTCGAACGACCGGGTTAAATCCCCATCCCATCAAATCCGGTGTTGGGCAAGCACGAATGACATATCTTGGACCCGAGATGATCCGGTATGGCTTAACTGACCATGTCACTTGCGAACCATAGCTATGCATTAAGGCTAAAAAGTTCACTATGGACGAGGCGTATGCTCTCTCCCCTTTCAATGGGCCCTTACGGCTCGAATTACATCAGCTCATAAAGCCCAATGTCGCATATCCCCGCAACGCTGCTTTCCGGTCGAAGTCGCATTCACATAATCAGAGTGGGGACCAGCCACCTTCCGCTCTACTTGTAGGAAGGCAAATTTGACGGCGGGTCTATTCTCAAAGCAACCTCGGCAACTGTCATCTTTTTTTAATAAATACGTAGTACCTAATTTTGCCCTTATTCTTTCATTAACTTTTCTTTTTGGCCCTTTTCCCTCAAGAAAATGTTATTCTATTAGTCGTTAGTTCTAACTTTGCAATCGCATCTTCGGTGCTCACAGAGATGGCAATGCTTGTCTACTCCAAAGAATCCATCTTAGCAGTTTCAAGTTCCTGCAAGCCTTCATTAGTTCATGCTGTCTTGTAATGTTGCTGAAGGTGGGGCGAAGCTCAGCCCTCTCTCACACAATGGAGGATGAAAGCTCGGGATGATTCTCTGCATTCCTTCAATCAAATGACAATGATGTTTCTGTAAACTGGAGTTGGGAAAAAAAACAAGTATTAGAGAGCAGAATCAGATCTTATGAAGCTTCCTCTTCGAAAATTCACATCAATTATCAGTTCTGATGGCGATCGAGCATGAGTCTAACATAAAAAGCCCTGCAATGAGATTCGGCAATGGCTTAAGGATCATGGTAAGTCCTGCCAACAGGAATCATGAAACCCCTTACAAAGAATCAAGATTTGATTCAGATTCAACCTTTTGTATGATCATTTCTTCTCTTCAACAGAGATATAGTATAGATGCCATCCACCCCCAAGCAGACAAAAAAGAGTTCAATTAAATCAATTCGATTGACCTATGGCGGCAGGTCTCAGAGACAGAGAATGGTGCACCGTAAATCCTCGCCGTTCAGGTCATCCAACGGCGGGAAGTTAAGGTCGAAGGGTAGGAGAGGCCGTGGTCTCTTGAATGACGACAACGACGATACATCGACGTCAGCGCAGTTGTCAAAAACAACCGACGCCGATGAGTCGCAGTCGCTGCGGCAGTCATCCGGCGATACCGGCGGCGTCCGAGGCTGCCGCCGCGGAGGCGGCTGGGTTGCAAGCGCCGCCGGCCTCGGGCCGCTGAAGGACTCGACCGTGCTGCTCATGCCACTGCTAGTCGGCCGCTGCGAATAGATGATCGGGTGTTGGTCGAGGCCAGAGCCGAACGAGTTCGGCAGCTGGTTGTAGAAGGTAGGGGCGCCGGAGGGGGAGACGGGGAAGTTGGTCTTCGTCTTGGGGCCCCGGAACCTTACGGCGGCCGCATCGTAGGCGCGGGCGGCCTCCTCTGCGGAGTTGAACGTGCCGAGCCAGACGCGGGCCTTCTTCTGAGGGTCTCTGATTTCGGCCGTGAACTTCCCCCACGGCCGCCTCCTCACGCCCCTGTACCTGATCAAAGAATCGCCGTCAAGAACAGGTGCGGCATCCGCTCCGGCACCTCCCGCTCTCTTCATTTCCTCTCTGTTGCCTCTTCTTCAGCAAATTCTCTCTGATTCGTAGAGAAATCCGGGGATAAAGAATGTGGAGGGGGAACGAACAGCAAGGACGAATTATTGGGTTCTATCCGAATTGTTTAATCTGAGGGGAATTAGTTGAGCGGAGTTTGTCATTTAATGAGCGCTCTGAAAGAATGGAGATGGAGATGAGAGGGTAGGTGGTGGATTGGGCGATGAGATTATAGGGTGGGGGGAAGGGAAAGGAGGAGGAAAGGGAAGACAGAGAGAAAGAGAGATGGAG
This sequence comes from Trapa bicornis, assembly GCA_030064425.1. Classification (NCBI taxonomy): domain Eukaryota; kingdom Viridiplantae; phylum Streptophyta; class Magnoliopsida; order Myrtales; family Lythraceae; genus Trapa; species Trapa bicornis. The sequence continues at coordinate 11,288,551 of CM057748.1, read as the reverse complement.
TTTCTGGTAATGGCGTGAACCATTATGACTCTTCTCTTCGTCTTTCCCACCGACCTCTCTCCAATAAAAAGTTTAAAATAATTTTTCAGAAAATTTTTGTTAATTTTATAACGTTTAAAATATTATATATTTTTTAATTATCAAAATAAACTCTAATTAAACTATTAAAATTGATATAAAATTGGTAGCAGAATACAAATATTAAATGAAAAATATATATTTTTTTAATTATTAATAATATATCTAAAATTATAATGTAAATTAGTATTTAAATAGTTTGATCAACTATTATTTATTTAAAAATGTGCTAATAAATCAATAGTTAATTAGTAGTTTAATTTATTTTACCTTATACTATAAAAACGTCAAGATATAACGCACCACTTTAATTTAAGAAAGTGCAATACATTTAACTTCCCATTTCTTTAATTAAAATATTATAATTAATCTAAAAGTATTTATAAAATAAATAATTTTATGGTGCAATACATTTAACTTCCCATTTCTTTAATTAAAATATTATAATTAATCTAAAAGTATTTATAAAATAAATAATTTTATGATAATTTTAATATTAGTTAAATATTAGTTACTTTTTTTGCCCCAGTAAATTTTAATTACTTGAATATAACATATTGCTACATATATATATATATATGGTACTCAAATTTATACATAAATTTCTAATTTATTCATTTATCTTCTAAATCCCTAATTTTCTTAATTTATTCATTTATCTTTTAAATCTCTAATTTCACAGATCTCTCCTAAATTTTATCCAACATGCGCAATTTTTATTATGGTTCCTTTAGTCGGACCTTTCCAAAATATCATCCCATACCCCATCTTCCTAATGGCATTGAACAATATAGTAGATTCTATTACTATTCAACCCAAATTCAGGTCATATGTGGTATATTTATTCTTAGGTCGGATTCATGCGAATTAATATTGTATAAACTTGATATCAAGTACAACTAGATTCAAATCAGTACTTGATATGTATCCAATTAAAAATACTACTAATTTATAAGTACTATCAATTAAATTTAAAATAAAAATAAATATTTTATTACAAAATTGGTTAAAATTTTATTTTAAAATGTAAAATAACTTAATGATAAGATTAAAAGTTAAAATATTTAAAAAAATGTTGTATTAAAGAATTAAACAAATTGTAGAAAACCAAGGATAAGTTCAACAATAACCTAATATATGATTTAAATTTAAATTTAAAATGGAGATTTATTAATATAATAAATAAGTTATAATATTAAAATATAATATTAGATAATTAATTATTAAAATTCATATTTTCAAGTTATTATACAAATATCCTATATATTTGTATTAAATATTAATGATTGATTGACATGTTAATTATAAGGTGTTTGTTTTCTTATTTTTTGATTATTTAATTATCATGTCTATAAAAATCACATTTCTTAATATTGTAAAATAGTCACCTTTTGTAATTTAAATATTGTGAAGTTTTTATATTTTTTATTTTTAGTTTTTATTTGTAATATTCAAACAATCAAACTTATCATTAAATTGAACAAAAAAAATTTATCACTAGAATTTTTTAATAGTTTTTGGATGTGATATTTAAATATATTTGTATCTTGTTTTTCAATAAAAAAAATAAGGTATATTTTATTTTTTCTTACTTCCGTCATGAAAATTTTGAATTTATTTTATATTTGGTATAGAATGTCAATTAGTATTAGAACACACTCACAAGTGTCATCCTATATTTTCATATTTAATTCTAATTTTTATTATATTCTACATATTTCTATTTTTTGTAAAATTAAAAAAAATCAATCTTCTTCCTTCTACTTTCTTTTCATTAGTGCAAAAAAAGAAAAAAGGAAAAAATAGAAAAATAAAAGTCTATATTTATTCATTATACTTTATTTAAGTTTTATTCTTATTTTTTATTAAAAAGGAAAAAATAGAAAAACAAATATTCTACATATTTGATTACCTTCGTGCCTCAAATTTTAATTATTTTGAAAATTACTTTTTGAAACCTTATTGATTTATTTTTATTGTTACTCAACTTGAACTTATTCATAAAAATGATTTGTTCAATTTAGATAAAAATAAGATAAATTAGTGAAAATATGAGTGATTGAGAGAAACATGTAAGTGAGAGTTGCGAGATCTTTTTGTTTATAACAATTGTCAAGATCACAAGGCCTAACGATGAGGAAACAATATGAAATAAAGGGTTTCCCACAACCGTTTAAAAGTTACACTGAAAGCAATAATGAGTGAAATGAAACCGATGGTGGAATATGAATTTGAGTCATTTCATACGCGAATGGATCGCTTGGAGTAATGCGCGAGACGATGTTCACATCAACATACTTCCACTAAACAACCTTGGAGCATTCAATCTTGATGTTTTGATCCACAAGAACTCGAGGAGTTAGATTGGCATGCCCCGACCCGATTTGGTTAGATCCCCGTTATCAACCTGTCGCTCCCTTAGTCTAAAAGGGCTTCCCCATTCTTTTATTAAAAAGGAGTCAGGCATAAATTCGAACTTTGTTCCCTAGAATAACATAAATCAATTCAATGCAAGCTTAAAAAGAAAGCATACCTGACGGAGGATAAATCTTTGCACTCTCTTTCATTCTATCTCCTTACTTCTGAAAAAGGTTGGGGGGGGGGGGGGGGGGGAATGAGTTCTACAGCTTAGTGAGCAGGTGTTATGAGTGAGTTTTTCAAGATGGATTTTGTATATCTAAAACATGTCAATGTTATCATTTCCTAAAAAAAATATTTCCTCAAAGTTCGGTTTTCAAAGCTTTTTCCCATTACCATATTAGGTGTGTTTAACTCTTTTAGCCCATCCCCTTGCCTCGTGAGGCGTTTAGCAAATAAACACATGCCCTTTATCAGGAAGGGTAGACACATTCACAAGTGCAGTCCGTCCTCTGCACCCACTTGTAGATCAGAGCATCTTTACCGTCCACCAAGATAGAAGCCCATCAATTTCTACCCTAGGTCTAAGTGGAACATTCCAAATGTCCGACCCTTAGACCCGAATGTCACTTCGTATCCGTATGAGGACGGAGACCTCATCCTGTCCCCACCTCAATCTCATGCGCAAGAAGCTCCTAGAGCTTCATGACTGACTGGCACGACAAATTGTCCTTATTACCCCCATGTCGTCCAACGGCCCTTGGGACCCATCATTGCCCCATAGGGTGTCTTGATGATCCCATACCATAAGTGCATGCACAAACAAAAGTTTTTCATATATAGCCATTATCTTTGGTGCCAATAGTCCAATGACCCCGACGCTCAACCCAACATGCAGTGTTTGTCTAGGTTGGTCTGTCGACCTAGCCCTAACGCACTATCGCAAGTCCATCGAGTACTGTCGGTCCTGAATTGGTACGGTGACAAAATCACATAAACAATTTTATTAGAAAATTTCATGGCTCTTCACAATCAAATTTGTTTACGAGCTCCTGCTCGTGCCCACTGGCCTTGGGCCCACTACACGAGTTTTTCCAAAACTAGGCATTTAACCCCATGAGTTCAAAAATCGAGACCCCTGTCCTATCTGAGCTGCTTTAGCTTTCATCAAGAAGGTCTCTCAAATGCTTTAAGAATTTGCACATAGTCAGGGGAGAACACTTCTAACAAAAATTCATTTTTAACTTTATCACACCAATCGGATGTGATGATATCTCCACTTACAACCGGTAGGCGAGTTTCTCCTTTCCTCAAGAAAACTCATAATCCCAACCGGTATGATGTGTAAATTATCCCACTCACCCGATGATCGTGACGTGTTCGTCCCTAGTCGGTTTCCGAGTCCACACTAGCTTTCCCTTGTTGATGTTCTGGTCTCTTGTGTCCCTACATGATTTTGGGCACCTTTATCAATTAAGGTTTGGCATGACAGTCATCGTTTTCTCACGTATGAGCGACTAGACTCAAAATTATTAGTTAATTGTACTTAGGTCCCTAAAGTTCATTTTTCTTAACTTTAGGTTCTCAAATGCTAACTTTTCACCAATTGAGTCCCAAGGCTTCCAAAATTCCCTTTGGGTCCTCAATTTACTCAAAATTGTATAAGGGGCTCAAGTTTTCCACCGAATTTGGTCCCTAACTTTTCAAAAATTACAAATTTGCCCATACTTTCCAAAATGAAAATTTAGCCCCAATTGTTCCAAAAATTGACCAATTGGCCCCCACATCTTTCTCATTGCTAATTGGCCTTCAATTTTGAGAAATTGCATAGAGGTCCCTCAATTTTCTAAAAACCTAAAAATTTCTCCAATTTCTCCCCTTCAAACTGATCAAAATTGATTTCTTCAAATTGGCCATTCAATCGGGATTACTTGTTTAAATTGAAGGTATGGATCAGTTCATACACTTCCATATGATCCAATTGAGCTTGAATTGCATGTTTTGAGTCCGAAATGAGCTCAAATGGAGCTTTGTCGAAAAACTGTTTGTAGAGAGAGAAAGCTTCGAAATCTTACCGTCGGAGGTGCGGCAGTTCGAGCTCTCGATCTGAAGAGGTAGCTCTCATCCTGAGATTGCTTCTAGGATTAAGAATTGCTACAATTGATGTCCAAATGATGGTGAATTTAGTTAGTGAAATTCAACACTTTCTCTCTAAAACATCAATCTGTAACGATGGAGAATGGCCGAATTGGCTAACCTTTAAGCTATGTTAAGGCCGTGTGAAGGCCATGGGGGTGTCGAGAAGGCTTGGTTTTGGCCGGATAAGGGCTGAATTTGGCCGAATTCACTCAATCAAAACAGGGCAGCTTCAGTATATCGGAACTGCTCACTATTTGATTATGTCGACGCTTCTTTGGCGGTCCTCAGGTCGAAAGGAGGTTGCTATTAGGTAGCTAACTTCCCCGGAATCTGTAGGACCTGACCTTACCTTCTAAGGCTGAGAAAAATGCTAAAGTCAGAGCTATGGTTCGAGCTTTACTGGAAAATGGAGTAGTTGAGAGAGAATTGATATTTGAGGTGTATGGAGGATGAATCGAGAGTATCTCTTTATATTGGAAGCTCGGGGACCCTCTGCTCGACCACTTTCCATCTTGGTTGAGCTTATCCTCACCTGTAAACAGCCTAATTAGAGCAGTTACACCTTCATTGGAGAAGGAAGTTTTCTGCATTTATGAACAGTGCTATCATCCAAAGGAAGAAGATGACATTGTTCCGATTTGGACCGAACCGATCTAACTGAGTTCAATGGCAAAAATCGGTCGATTTATGCCCGATTCGACCAGTTTTCTCAAAATTAAAAATTTCTAAATTAATCTAAATTCGTTCTCTATCAAACGGTGGCTTCAATTTCCCAATTTGAATATCTTAAGCCACCAAGAAAATGAATTTAGAAACTGGTTCAAGTATGGTTCAAACCAATTCAATCTGGTTCAGGTCTAGTTCACCCTGAACCGGTCTGGTTTTCTCTTCCCATTTGTCCCAAGGTTCTTTTCCATGATTTTTATGACTCTTTGAGTCACTTGGGATTTGCCAATTTCCCATTTTACCCTTTCTTTATCAGTTATGGTTCGTGAACCGGCTCAGTTTTCTCTTTTGAATTGACCGGTTCTTTTCCTGATTTTCTTATCTTTCAAGGACGAGGTTTACAACTCACCCCTCCTTTTAGGAGTTTTGTCCCCAAAACTAAGTCAGTAATCCTTTGCATCGGGAGTAACCTCCCTTGATGTCCTCTTGGGGTTGCTCAACATGCTATCACTTTGGTTGTTTCCTTTACTTAGTCCTTTAGCCATGCACTTAAGAAATCTTTCTTCCTTTCCAATTTCCATTCACTTCATGGAGTGTATCACGATCAGTTAGATCCTACCCACTAATCCCAAGGTACATTCTTAGGTTAACTTCTTACTCTGCTTAGGGTAAGACTTTTCCTCTTGGGGTTCTTACCAGGTTGGATGTTCCATAAACGTATGATCTTCCCCGTTTCCATTTATTTCCTTGATTGTTGATGCTATTTAGCACAACATCCTTTTGAACTCTTCATCCTTAACCCCGTGGGTTTTGATGTGATTCCCTTTTTACCTTATTTGGTCTTTCCTCCATCCTTTATTTATTGCAACCCTGGTCCAAGTTTTATGTTTGACCTTGTCATGCTTAACTGACCAACTCTTTCTTATTAGAGCCACATTTTCTTGGGACTGTTGGACCTACATGTCCCTTATAGCATGGCATGTTTTAGAACTTATCTTTATCCGTTATAATTCTAGAACATTTCCTAGATGGTTGTTCTCGACTTTCCAACCTTATAGGGATTGTATCATTTCATCCTTTCTTTTCATCTGATAGTATTCCTCAGCAACCTTCACCATTATCTAATCATCCTTTTACCTTTGGTGTCATGTCTTTCATAATAGTATTGGTTTTCCTTATCTATTCGTCATTTACCGACTTACTTATTGGTTTTTCCATGGTTCCAACCATCGGGTTTCCTGATGACTTACTGACACGTTGGAATTCTTCCCTTCTTATGTCCTTCCTCATCTCTAGTGGCGTTCTTTACTTAAGGACTTTCCCTTTCCTCAACCCACTCTTACTCGCTCGTGACCATTTCACGATTCTTTATTCCGAGTTGATCCCTTTCGGTCTACATGTCGATTACTTTATTTGGGAGAGTTCCATTTTATGGTTTCATTCTCTATTATATCTTTCAAAGTAGAGATTTCCACCTTAGGAGCTACACATACAACCTTCTTACCATTTCTTGAAGGTTTTCTTTTCTTCATTTCCTTACACCCCTTTCTATATTGGGGCGTTTGCCCGCTTTTGATCCTTCATCGTCTTAAAATCTCCATTTCATCCCTTATTCCCTATTCGAGAAATTTTTGATTATTGGGTCTTATTTCGTGTACTCCACACTATGCTCATTTGTCCACTCTTTAGGCTCCATTAAGTGAGCATGAACCACAACCAATCTTGATTTCAGTGGTCATTTCCCTTAATCACTTCTTAATTAGAGTGATTACTTCTCCAAGGCTTCTAAGATGTTCTTTCCTCTATTTACTTGTTATGGGCAGTCCACCCCTTTTTTACTTGTACAACATCTTTTGGTGCCATCTTCCTACTTACCCATTCCTTAGGTTTAACTTACTCTTTAGGTTAGGGTATACTTCCATTGTAATTGGTCCTTTATCCCAACTTGCATTCCTTTTGCGATTTTTACCTTCTATTCCACCTTAATTGGGTTCATTTCTCCTTTGTTGGGGTATGTATGCCTCTCTAGGGCTCCCTTCCTTGGTAGGCTTCCTCCTCCTTTCCTGGATTTCCTCTTTCCTTCGTATTCTTGGGTATCTATCTTTAGGTTACCCTCATGACATCCTTTGATGTCATCCTCTCCTGCTTACCCTTACTTTGGGGAATCTTATGAGCACGTCATTTGTACCCCATCATCATTTTGACTTGCATCTTAGTACCAATCTTATCTCTTTTATGGAGGCGTTCAAATCCTTCTTGTTTCAAGGTCTCTTAATCACCTTGTTAGAGGCTTACTTGATTCTTCTCATGGCTTGAGTTTGGTCGTTAATCTATTTTCAACCATTGATTCTTTAAGGATTTCCTTTATCCTTCTTTTCGACGTTGGGCCTATTCACTTCTCCCTTATTTATCGGAGTTTAAATCCATGGTTCTCCCGAGGGTCAGTTCGTTAACTACCTCGCCCCTTCTATTTTTTTGTTCAACTATCTGGAGGCAGCTATCTCTAGAATTTACTCGTCATTGATGTCTATCTTGTCGCCCTTTATAGGGTGTAGTTAACACTATTTCTCGGTCCTTTGTAGGGCGTCTTTTATTCTCCTTGATCATTTCGTTGTTACTAGTTGCTTCCTACTTGGCCACTCTCCTTTTTTCCAAAGCAAGTCACACTTGCCATTCCGAGACATCCAAAACCACTTATGCCCCTCTTTGAGGTTCCCTTATTTCGAGTTATGCCTCTTATGATTAACTTGTCAGTTCCTTAGCTTGGGAATTTCCCTTTTATTCCTTGTCCTTCCTTTGAGTAGTTACTGCTTATGGGTTGGTTCCTAGCACTCCATGTTATGTCCAACCGCCCATCAATGGTCCCTTTGAGGGGTCCTTAGTCGTATACATCCTTCCAGAGTTCCCTTTCCTAGCACGCTTCTTCTCCTCTTCACTCTTGTCGCATCCTACCCTAGAGTTACTAAAGGGCGTTTTCCACGTTTACCCTTTCTGATGGGGGTTTAGGTGTACTTCCCATGTACCTCACCTCTATTCCTTGTTATCTTTCTTTCAACTTGTCCTTCTTAGAGGTAAACTCAATTCCTCTTTGTTTCTTAACTCATATACAAGGGCTCACTCAATTTCTCTTTGTTTCTTAACTCCTATACAAGGGCTCGCTCAATCCCTTGTCGGTCCTTAGGTTTTCGTTCTAGTATTAATCCTCCCACTCCTCTTGCATCTCTTGATGCTGCCTTCCCCTTTTCCCTTTCCCTAGATTTACCTTATTCTTTGACTCTGTAGAAGTATCACTTCCCTTATACTCGACCCTTTATGAGCACACTCTTTCATTTTCCCTTTCCTTGGTTAGGTATATCCTTTCTGATAACTCCCTTTCTAGGTAGGCTCTTTGTTCCTTCTTGGAAACTTCCTTCTTAGCCTTTTGTCTCAACTTGTTACCTTGTTAATGGGAGTTCCTTAGTTCTTGTGGAGTACTATTTGACTTTAGGTTAGTTATCTTAAGGTTGTCAATAGGTATCAACTAGAGGTGGCATGTAGTCTTCCTTCTTAGGTGGCCCTTCTCCCCATACTAGCCAGGTCCTAATTGGTATGTTCCAATCCGTTAATGGTACACGTCGTTAATAGGGAGACTAACTTTTAAATAGAAAATGATCTTTATTCATTCAATGAGATAGTTTCTTGCCACACTTGGCTTGTTACAACAATTTCTCACTACTTCCTATTTTAGTTCCTTAGGGTCTTAGGCCGAGAGTTAGTGTCACGCACCGACCCGGTTTGGTCGGAGTCCGTGATCAACCCGCCACCCTTCCCTACATCATTCAGGTATATCTACCCAAATGAGGCAAGGAAGGTGAAGACTTGTTTATGTTCGAACCCTTACTTTAAGTTGTGGTAGGAAGTGTACCTTGAGGGCCTAAGCGCGTTCGGGAACTTCCTGTCTGGGTATTACCTAGAAAAGGGATGAGAGAGGGGGTGAGTAAAACACTTAGCGAGGGAAACTACTATAACGTTTGACTTGAATTCATCTTTTCTGTCTTTTAAATTAATCCCTTTTGTTATTTCACACAATCACATTGTAAACCCCACCCCTTAAAGACAAGAAAAATGGGAAAAGAACTAGTTAACTCATGTGAGAAAACTGAACCGGTTCACGAACCCCAACCGTTAGAGAAAGGGCAAAACAGGAAATTTACAAATCCCAAGTGACCTAAAGAGTTATAAAAGTTATGGAAAAGGACTTTGGGATGAATTGGAAGAGAAAACCAAACCGATTTAGGTGAACCGAACCTGAACCGGATTGAACCGGTTTCTAAATTCATTTTGCTAGGTGGCTTAGAAATCCAAATTGGAGAATTGAAGCCACCATTGGACAGACAATGAATTTTGATGAATTTATAAACTTTTAATTTTGAAAAAATTGGTTGAATCAGGCCTGAACCGACTGTTTTAAGCATTGAACCTTGTTCGTACCGGTCTGGTCTGATCCGGTTCAGAACAGTGTTATCTTATTCCTTTATATGACAATACTGTTCACTCATCGAAAAATCGAGCAGCACCCGCAAAGATAAAAAGTGTCTGACCATGGAGTTGAAGCCTCTAAGTATGTGTTATGTGAATATTTAATCCTTTTACTAAAAAATTGTGTATTTATGTGATACAAACCCATAGTAGATCTACCATAAATAAATTATAAAAATAATTCCAACTATAAAGTAACGTACGTTGAATTTAGAGAAATAAACAAAAAAATTTATATAAGAATCACTTTCTAAAAAAATAATATAAGTGGTAGATAGTTTATCATATTCTATAAATCTTTTTTATTTTAAAAGAGAAGAAAAAGTTCTATTTAAATAAGAATCATTAATAATAAGTTAAAATGTGATTCAAACTCCACTCTAAATTCACCCCATTTTCATAAACTCCTTTAAGGAGAGCAAGAGAAGTTAGTTTTTATTAAATTATTTTTGTAAATTTTATTATGAAAAATACTTATAATTATAATCCTTTACATTTTTTACCACTATTTATATTAAAAGAGATCAACAACTGAGATCCCTTTACATATATATTTATATTGCAATTAATATAAAATAGATTTAGAATGAAAATGGAAGTAGTGCACAATTGTTTAAAGTCATATCTAGGCTATACATGTGAGTTTGTGTTCTTGTTGTAGCTCCAATTATGTAAACATGCTACATGTTTGAGTGATGAATAGTGTTTTGTGCAAAAAAAACAACAAAGATTTTTTAATGTGCGTATTAGTATCTACTAAATAGATAATGCAATTTGATGAATGAATTTTTATAATAAAATTTATTACTTTTAATAATTTTTTTTATTGGTTTCTATATGAAAGCTATTGATACTTGTCCTTAAAGCCCAATTAAGTAACTCTTGTACGACGTCGTACGGGATTCAGCATCCTGACCGTCCGATCAGTTCCTATCCGTGTTACCCGAGCCGCCAATTTAATCTTATTCTGCTTGTTGGATTGACCTTTCATCCAAAATATCGCACAGTGAAACCTCTCAAAGTTGCAGATAGAAACTGAATCGGAGGCAAACGACGGGCGACGATTAGCACCGAGAGTGAAGGTTTGGACACATGTCTGGAGTCCCGAACCAGGAAGAGGACAAGAAGCCGGGCGACCAGTCCGCTCACATCAACCTCAAAGTCAAGGGCCAGGTCATCCTTTCCTATCCCTAACTCACTCGCCTAAACCCTTATTCGGCGTTCTAAATGATTGCTTCCGCTTTGACTTCTCAAAAGCTTGAATTTTGAGATGCATATGTTGATTCTGTGTTAGCTAAAAGTATTCACTCATTTCCTGTTGGATTTGATAATTGATGGGCTCATGCTTGACCGTTATCTGTTTGATATCCTTATTCCTTGCTAGTTTATCTTGTGTAACCGCGGCGCCATAATACTGCAGTGGTTAAGCAGTATTTGCGGCTTGCTTTGGTTGATCATCTGCTGAAACTTGGGCCTGCGTCTTTTTTCTTTTCATTCAATGATTTTATTGATACTATGTTATATCAGTTGGTTTTTATGCATTTTAAAATGCGAGGGTCATGCTTTTGTTTCCTTCGAGATTCTAGATAGTGCATGTGTTTTCATTATTATACTTGGATAAATTTGGCATTAGGTGATAAATTTGCTTCTCATATTTAATTTCTCAAATATCTAAAACCTTGGGTTGATGGCTGATCTTATGAGCAGGTTGAGGTCAACTCCTGGGGAGCATTTGATGTTTACCTTCATGTCCATAATGCTGATCTTATAGGATAGAGTGTTTTATACAAGAATGTATGATAAAGTAATTCTGAAGAGTCTTGCACTGTTTTTATTCTTAAGGATAGCCAAGTGCTAAGACTCTTGAAGTGTCCAATCATGGAGCAAGAAAGAGCTGTTTCCTGCTTACTTGATATTTATTTGGTAATCCTGGCAAAGTGATACCAAACAATAATCTTAGGTCCTGTTAGGTATGAAGGAATGGAATGAGAATGAGATTGTAAGAGTTCTTATCACTAATCACACTACAAGAGTTGCTAGAGTTGATTCCCTTTCAATAAATTTCCTTTTTAGAATCATGGAATGAGCATTCCCTTGGTATTTTTAGGGAATGGTTGTAACAAGGAAATATATTGAAAATAAATTAACTCTACAAACTTTTATAGTGTGATTGATGAATAATACATTTCGAATTTCATTCCTATTCGGTTGCTTCTACTCCTTCCCACCAAACGGGAGATTAGAGTAATTCTTTATCTAACTGAGATCTGGTTTTGCACAAAAGGCGTGTCTACCTGTAGTTTTTTTTTTCTGTATTTTAATATCAAAAGGAGTTTTACAAGACTGGAACTTTAAAACATGCATAAAGTAGCACTTGGATTAACTCAAGGTTTCTGATATCTTATGTTTTTTGTAGGATGGCAATGAAGTTTTCTTTCGCATTAAGAGAAGCACTCAACTAAAGAAGCTCATGAATGCATACTGTGATCGACAGTCTGTTGATCAGAGTTCCATTGCTTTTCTGTTTGATGGGCGTCGTCTCCGCGGCGAGCAGACTCCTGATGAGGTTACTCATCTTCTGAGTTCTCTTTCCTATCTTTACTTTTGGTTCTTCTCACTGAGATCACTAACCGTCTGTCCATTACCGCAGTTAGAGATGGAAGATGGCGATGAGATAGATGCAATGCTCCATCAAACTGGAGGGGCTGATCCATTCTAGTTGAATTATCAAATGTGCTCTATGTTAAATCTCTGGTATGTGATGCTAGTCTAGAAACAGTGTCAATTATCCAAGAGAGGATCGTAAAATAAAACCTGTGGACATTGTCATCATGCATTTGTGGTAGTGAACCTTGTCAAAACATGAAATCTATCATGTAAGGTAGGCTTCTCTACTTATCTTCTGATCTTACACTCCTCTGGGGAGCCATTTTGGGCAAATATTCTCTATCCTTGCTAGTTGCTAGTTATCTCTTTATATAGAGAGCATACAAAGCTGCTGAGGCTTATCATTGCACTCATATAACCAGTGTCTGAAATGTTGCAGGTAGTTCATCTAGACAAATTTGGTTAACAGTATTTTCCAAAAAAGCATCCGATGTGTAGTTTTTGAAGTCCTTTAAGGTGAGATTCATAAATATGCTTCTTCAATAATTATATTTCAAGTGGTTCATCTTATAATATGCTACAGTTCTATCATAATAATCTCTAGTTACTTTCCATCACAGTCAGTTATTCAAATGGATGGTTCTTTCGAACATGTACAAGTAAATAGCTCTTGTATTGGCCATGAGGATGCTAGAGGCCGTGTACTAACAGAGTGGACCCATACTTTGAACATCAACGTTGTGATAGAATATTGCAATGGAGTAACTATTGGAAAATGGATAATCTATTTTTTTTTTCTGGCAAGTGGGTTTGATACATTAACCATCCGTCCGTGGTAGCCAACTATATAAAGAATTTTACTGCACAATATCAGACTGGAATACGTTAGACTACTATGAGAAGTGAGGCAAAGCTGTGACATTGTGCAGTCACCAAGGTAGGCTGTTGCCTAGTCAATGTCTTCAAGGATAAATTATTTGATAATATACTATTTTATTTTTGTTTTCATTTTCCACCAAACTATTTTTATTTACTACGCTAAGATATATGAAACAAAATTTAAATTTTCATATAAAATATAAATAAATTATATTTTATAATATAAATATTATAAGTGTATATGAATGATAATCTACAAATTCATTTTTATTAATTAGAGTTTTGTATCATAAAATAAATATTATAATTTAATCAAATTATTTTTAAAAATTAAATTATCTTGTAAATTATTCAAATTAGAAGAGATGATACATCATTTAGATATAATGTTAGCTGGTTAAATTAGTAGGATTACCAAAATTTAATAAAAATGAAATATTGTTTCAAACATGATACAATATAAAAAATGTGTTAACTAGGTTATTTGAAAAAGATAGTTTAAAATTTTAAAATAATGAAATTTATGTATTTTTAGTCCATTAACATTATTTTGTAGGAAGAGATATTAAGAAAACAAGTTAATTAGTTTTAGTGAAGCAATATAATACTTCGATTAACAAAGTTAGATGTAGGGATAACAGCCGAACTCCAGACAGTGTGCGGATTTGATTTGGTTCGGGTTAAATGGAACCGAACCGGAAACCGATGTGCCCCATTCGTGTTGATGTAAATATTATATATTAAAATATTTTTATTATATAAATATCATTATACAATTACTATTATTTATTTTCTAATTATATTAATTAACTATTTATATTATAAATAAAAATATTGGTCGTGAATATATAACTTTTAAAGTCAGTTCCATAAAACAGATCTTATATGAGATTGAAAGTGAAGTTGAATCTCATTTTACAATTTAAAATTTATAAGGTTATTTTTAAAGTTATTTGGTACAACATATATTATTAATATTAAATTTGTGTAAAAATATTAAAAAATTATAAAAGTATTTTAATTTAATTTCATAATTTTTATAGAAAAGTATTAGTTTTTTTGTAAATTATAAAATAGAAGAATAAATTTATATTTATAATTTTAAGTTAAAATAATTTAATTTTAAAATAAATAAATAAATAAATACAGTAATAATAAAGATAATAATAAATTATTAAATAGAAATAAGAGAATAATGTAGGGAAACTTACAGAAAAAAAAAAGAAAAAATGTAAACAAAATTGATTAAAAAGAACTTGACAGGCTTGTGCACTTTCAAATTTATAAACAATTATGATTTATTGTCACAAAATTTAATAAGTTTGGATAAGTTCTAGTATAAAGTTAAACTTCTTATTTTTTAAAAATCTATTATAAAATAAAATAAAATAAATTTTTTTGCACAAAAAATAAAATTCAGAATCACATATGGCTAATAAGATACTGTAGAGTCGCCTTTGATTTGCCAATGGTGCATCATTGTCAAAGCATCTGCCTCACTCACTGTTTTTTTAAATCAAGAGCCTCCCCTCCCAGTTCAACTAGGGTTATTATACAGCTTTTGTTGCCAACTCCAAGCTCGTCGCGATCCTCAGCCGAAAGCTGAGTCCTGAGTTCCTCTTCTACTCCACAACGTCTGGAAATGGAACACAAAGGACCGGATGGAGCTGCGATACGCCGCGAAATTGAGTCGCTCAAGGCAACCAAGGCCGACATAGAGAGTCAAATATCTTCTCTTGAAGCTCGGCTCCGAGACATGAATCTCGGAACAGAAGCTGTCTCCATCAACGGCTCATGCCCTCTCACCTCCGCCGTCGACGTGAGCCTCAGACACGGACTTTCACCTGATATGATTCACAGATACAGCCGGCACCTCCTGCTCCCTTCTTTTGGAGTTGAAGGTGAGTAAAATGAAAACAAAATGCAAGACTTCATATTACTTGCAGCGTCTTAGTTAGTTTGGAGTAAATCAGAACTAAATTTGATATGTATTTTCTTTTATTATTATGTTCTTGCAGCTCAGTCGAATCTATTGAAGGCGTCAATTCTTGTGGTTGGAGCAGGAGGTCTGGGATCGCCTGCCCTTTTATATCTTGCTTCTTGTGGTGTTGGTAAGCTTCGTCCCCGTAGAAATGTTGTTTCGTCTCAATCATTAAAACACCATTTCCATTTAGGACTGTTCCTTCTGAATTCTCTGGATTCTGCTATATTTTTTCTGCTAATCAATCAGGTCGGTTGGGTATTGTGGACAATGATGTGGTTGAGCTCAATAATATGCACAGGCAGGTACAATAACATTTTTTCTGTCAGTTGAAGTAATTCACAATATCAGATGTGAATTCTCCCACAAATCATGTTATAATGGTCCAAAGAATAGGGACTCATCATAACTTTTATCTTGTTGCATCACAGATTATCCACACTGAAGCTTACATTGGTCAGCCAAAAGTGGAGTCTGCTGCAGAAGCTTGTCGCGCGTGTGTGATGTTCTTTAGTTCAAGATCTTTCCGTGAAGTTTATTTTGTGATTACTATGAGTCTTGGTTGTGTCTAACTGAGAAAACAAACTCAGGGTGAACTCCACTATTCAGATTGTGAAACATAAAGAGGCATTGCGCACGTCCAATGCTCTGAAAATTATGAGTCAGTATCCTTCTGTTTGAGTAGTTGATATCTTGTGCTTCTACTTCTTATCTTCAGAATTTCCTTTATTTTAATTACCTTGAGTGATGTTTTGAGCCCCTTGACGAGTCCATTCATTAGATATGACATTGTAGTGGATGCAACTGATAATGCACCGAGCCGTTACATGATCAGTGATTGCTGCGTTTTATTGGGAAAGGTAAGAACACTGCTCTGGTTGTCTCACTTACTCATACATTGTGATTTCTACATTCCAGGGAACTTCATTGATATAATGTGAGAAATTGTAATTCTCTTATCAATTAGTATTTATGCCCAAACT
Source organism: Trapa bicornis (assembly GCA_030064425.1). NCBI lineage: Eukaryota > Viridiplantae > Streptophyta > Magnoliopsida > Myrtales > Lythraceae > Trapa > Trapa bicornis. The sequence continues at coordinate 11,272,342 of CM057748.1, read as the reverse complement.
GTCTCACCTTATATTGTTTATGAATTTCATCTACTTTGTTTCAGCCCCTTGTATCTGGTGCTGCACTAGGATTGGAAGGACAGCTTACTGTGTACAACTATAAGGGAGGTCCATGCTATCGCTGCTTGTTTCCAACTCCACCACCTACCACGGCATGCCAAAGATGTTCCGACAGTGGGGTTCTTGGTGTTGGTAAGGCCAGAATCCTGAACCTGTCTTTGCTGATGATTCATCAAGACATCTTTTTTAAGTTCCATTTCCTTCTCGGTACAAGAAGAATACTTGTGAAGCATTGCCTATCTGCACTTTTAAAATTCTAGTCTCTACATGGGACTTATTTTGCAGTTCCTGGTATCATTGGTTGCCTTCAAGCTCTAGAGGCCATTAAGATTGCAAGCTCTGTCGGTGAACCACTTTCAGGACGAATGCTTTTATTTGATGCATTATCAGCACGAATTCGAATTGTAAGTCTGATTTATCAAATATTGAAGATATTTTCACTTAATTTTAAAACATATAAGGTTGGTATTAGCTCATTTCTGGTGATGCAGGTGAAAATAAGGGGGAAGTCATCTGAATGTGCAGCCTGTGGGGAAACTACCAGATTCACTGTAGAGCAGTTCCAGAATTTTGATTATGAGAAGTTCACTCAGTCTCCAATGGTTGCGGTAATGATTTTGACAGGGAACCCCCTGCAGCTTGTAGTTAACTTTTGAAGCAGTCAAGACTAGTAGCCTCATATTCTTCTGTCACCAACATTTTCTTGCAGTCTCCACCAAAGTTAAATCTTCTTCCACAAGACTCCAGAATAAGCGGTATTGAGTACAGCAAGATTGTTAAAGATGGGGAAGCCCACATACTGGTGGATGTGAGGCCTGAACACCACTTCCGGATTGTCTCTCTCCCTAACTCTTTGAATGTTCCACTCTCGGCCTTGGAGAACCGGGTGTCTGAGATCTCCTTGGCCATGAAGGAAATTGAAGGCCAAAATGGAAAAGGTGCAAGCTTGTTTGTAATATGTAGAAGAGGAAATGATTCTCAGCGAGCAGTCCAGTACCTTCAGAAGGTTGGATTTACTTCTGCCAAGGATATAGTTGGAGGAATTGAGGGTTGGGCTGGTGAGGTGGATCCAAGTTTCCCAGCCTATTAGCTGTTGCCACCATTTATATATGGTATACACTGATCATTTCCCATTTATGTTAACAAATCATGTGCCTTATGCTATTCTTATCCAGTGGGAGCGTTAGAGTATTGAGAGGACTTTTCCTGGCAAGTGTGGATTACGCCATGATTGGACCTACTAAAGAAGGGACCATTCAACTGGATCCCAGAAAAAATGCTAGCATTACCTTGTTCGTGGGGATGGCCTTCCGCATTGAGTTTGGACACTAATGGGGTTGTTATGCCTCTGTTCTTGTTGATCGAACCCTTATTTTTTTTCTGCATTTTAGCCCCCACTTTTTGCATAGAAAAAAATTGACTACACTGATAATAATTGTGGCAATTTTAATGCTTGTATCTTTGGAGTTTATTAATTCCTCGTTGTATTCATTTATTTTTTTTAATAATTGCAATATTTTAATTTTTAAATCAAATAATAAGACTACATTAAAATACCAAGTAACATAAACTCATGTAGGAGACTCTTCCAGGCATAATAGAGCAATTTAGACTCATTTTTCACACTTACAACAGCTTACAAACAGAAAAAATAATTTTATATAATATTTTTTAGTTTGTTGAATTTATTAATTTTTTTTAATTTTATATATGCATTTATAATAACTAAAATTACAAGGAAAAAAAAAAGATTCCATTCAAATATATAAAAGATTAGATAAAGCATCTCAAACTATTTCACAATTTTTTTTTCTTTCTTCTAACCAGCATTGATCTTTTTAACCATTTTACATGTAAACTAAATACTAATAAATCATCTTATGTCAAATAATGTTAAAAAATATCAACTTTAATTCATATATAATTATAGTCATCACAAAACTAAAATAAGTTACAAATGCAGAGATATCATGGCACTACCCATAATGGACCAACATATGTCCATTATGCAAAGGTGTGTACTCTATATTTTTCACATGACCGGATCACCATTTGCATTTTTCTTCAAAAAAAGACAGGACAGAGATGAGATAAATGTGTAGTTATTTCAGGATTGGCCCAGACTGGAATGCAAAGGAATTGACAAATGATCCAACAGAGGCCTTCATCCGAATTAGATGTTGAAATACTACCATTTCATTGAGCTTTTGTAATGGAATGTAAAAGGTTACACCGCATATCATACAAGAGAAGCCACAGGACTAATTAGGATGCTTCTTTGGGTACTCCCTTGGGCCAAAGATGGTCGAACCAATTCGCACACTTGTGCTTCCCATTTCAATCTGTGAGCATAAAACAAGACATATGCAAATGGAAGACCATATTAGGCAGGTTGAAAAGGGGAACTACTATTAGTTCAAAAGAATTCAAATTACAAAAAGATTCTATGTACACAAGGAAGACAGCCCCAAAAGGGGGAATTTTTTGCTGGATTTATAACCAAATAATCAGGTGCCAATCTCAATGTGGAGAATGTTTTTCTTTTGCAGAAAGTCCCATTCTATGATAAAAACAAATTGCATCCATATATGATGAGGGGGGAAAGGCTCCTTACTGCTTGCTCAAAATCACCCGACATGCCCATTGACAACTCACACTGTTCTTCTGCCATTCCAAGTGCCTTACAGACCTCAGCTTTGCAGTTTGAAAGTGTCTGTTTTATTCAATGGCATAAAATAAAGAAAAAAATACCATTGAACATGTGAAATAGTGCACAACAAAAGAGGCCTGTAATATTCATATTTAGAATTAGTTGAGTAAGGAAAGGATGATCACCCGGAAGTTATCTGGAGTCGATGTATAGTCAGGCATTCCTATGGTCATCAAGCCAGAAAATTCCAAATTGGGGCATTGAAGTTTTACATGCTTTGCAAGCTCCACACAGTCCGATGGCTCCACCCCAGATTTTGCTTCAAAAGTTCAAAAAAGCTTGTCATGGTTGATCAGTTCCAAACCTTGAATGATCCTGATATGAAATTGAACTAAAATAACCAGAAAATAATTCCCAAATATGTATCTTACCCTGTGGATCTTTACACAAAAAGTTTACCCAACTAATTGGTGCTCAAGTCTACTGCTATAATACAAGCTCCATGAGCTGAACATCAGATTTCAGAAGCCAGCTCCATGCAACTCAGACAGGAGGAAAAGAGAGGATGCCATTTCTTTATCTTTTATTTTGAAAGTGTTCTCCAGCATTTTGACCAATACCAGTAAGCACTTTTGACCTTTGACCACAAGGGTTCTCATATATTACATATAAGCAATTAAAAAGACCCAACTTTTCAGCTTATTGGGCAGATATAATTTGATTGGGATCTACAAAACAGTTGTTGAAATACAGAAAGAATACTTTTGTAAGAATGATTATGCTACCCCCGGAGCAGTTCCACCTATAAATTAAGTGCATGATCAGTAATACTCACATACTTCTCCACTGGTATTAACTTGCACCAAAACCTTCAAAGGGTTTCTTCCGATGCTAGAAACTGTCCGATCAAGGTAATTTGCAACCTATGGGGTACAAACCATATTACCTTAACAAATCATATAACTGAAAATATTGTGAGAAACTTTTGCTACTTGTTTCACTCTAGGAAGAGGTAATTGTGAGAGGAACACAATTTAGAAAATACCTTTTAGCATACTTATAAGGTGAAGCATAATTTTGTTTTGGATAGCTATAAGACAGAATATCATCTGAACACAGTAAAACAATGACAAACCGGAGAATTCACTTTCTAATAGGTACATACATATTCCACAACAGGATGTATACCTTTTCATTGTCCACACCATGAACCATGGCTAAGTTTGGAACTCCAGCTGAAAAAATAAATTCAAACCTCATCACCAAGAAATAAAAGAAATGTTCAAAAGCAGATAAATTTCAAAACAGAACGAACATATTTATGAATCAGTTTCATTCAATCATTGATGGAAAGACAAATGGTGATTCTATGAAGAAGATTCTTCCAATAATATAGCTCAGTTTCAACCTTTTCATAGAACTGAAAGTGCAAAGAGGGGGCAGACTATCGGGAAAGCCTAGGAAATGGAATGTTTTGGAATTATATACCGCATAGAGGATTAGCAGCCGTACTAAAAGCCCATGAACAAATTGTCAAGCAACATCTCATGCTTAATCTTTTGAACTCGAAAAGAGGAGACTTTAGCTGAACAAGCCAGACAATCGGATGAATCAATAGACAACTGATAAACGAAACAAACTTGAGAGGAAACATACAGAGTAGTGTCTTCACTTTGTTGCTCTGCAAATGCCCAACGAAATGCCACTTTATATCCTCGGGGAGCTGCACTTGAACGCGCAAATACACAAAATATCAAGATTTTCACGAGTAAAGAAAAAAAAAGAGAAGAAACGTAGCTAAGCTATCAATTGCTTTTACAGATAAGAGACTCATTAGGACAAGTGGAATTTTCTGGCGGAATATTTCCAGGATGTTCATGCTAGAGAGTGAGGGAAAAGGAGCTGGACCTGAGGAGCTTTGTCGACAATCTCTTGGACGTAATTTTCCCCGAAACATCGGTGCCCTGCATCGTATACTTCCCGGATAAGGGAAATGGGTTTGGTCTTGGACACGGCCACGACTCGCACCAGCTCCGGCCGCCTGCCTGAACGCTCGGCAGATTGGCGTACCCGGAGCATTACGGAGCGCAGCGCCATCACAGCAGCGCCTTCCATCGCCGGAGCAGCCATTGAATCCGATCCAGGGACGAAGGTTATTCGCCGGGCTTAGAGAACCACGCTATTTTGATTTTTTTTTTTCTGGTTGGCCAAAATAGAACACATATTTTCTTGTGGGTTTTTTTTTTCTTATTTTAGTGGTAGATAAAAGGATTGGAACTTTGGAAGGTATAATGGATCAATTATTGATTGTGACTAAACGTAGTAATCAGCCATCAAAAGTTAAAAAGGACATTTTTTTTATTAGTGGTAGATTGAATTGAACGATTTTTTTTCCAGAATTCAAGCAGTTTATCAAGCCCGACCTCAAACTAAGTAAATAAGAAAATCACGAATTTGAAAAAATCGAGCTGAAAAAGTTATAAAAAATGAAAAAAAGATTAAAATTAAAAAATTAAAAAATAACAAGGGAAAGTAAATTAATAAAAATAATGAAAAAAGCTGTAAGTGAAATTGATGAGAAAATTCGACCAATTCAGGATCAATCGGATTCGAATCAAATTAAATTGGGATGAATTATATTTAATTGGTTTAATAATTTATTTTTTAGATATTTAAAAATGTTAATTTAGAAAATTGAGAAAATTATTAGATAGAAAATTAATTTAGATAAATTTAGAAAATTTTAAATTTTATAAAACTAAATTTTGAATTCGGGTTATCGAACCTGTTCAGACCGAACCGGTTAACGGTCAACCGTCAATAGCCAGCTCACGCCACATTTGTTGCCACACAGGCACAGTCAGGCAATAAGAGGCTGCCATGTGTCTGGTCAACGGATAGTCAGCAACCAATAATAGGTTGTCACATGTCCGGTTAATGGGTCAACCGCTGGTGTGGCTGCTGAAATGGACCTCCACGCTAGAAAAATCGACCAATAATATCATCATCTTCAACCTCTCGCGGCTGACAAAGAGAAGAGAGAAGAAAGAGTTGCCAAAAAAGCTGGGATCTTCGGTGACTCGAAAAATGCTCTGGTCAGGTTGTCGACGGCCGAGTCGAAGGTTGAGTCTTATATCGGCGGGTAGCCTGAGCAATTGTCGAGCTCCCTATATAAAGAGCACCCTACAATCTCAGCATCCTAGAATCGACCAAATAAGATGAATTGCTCAGTTTTTTGCCGAGCAGCAAACTAGAGCTCCAACATCGAGGCTTTTATCCATCTCAGAAGTTGCATTCGGTACCATTAGAACTGGGAGGAAGTCCTCTACCCAGCTACAACCTCTATTCCGCCCGAGAGCCATCATAGAAGAATGAGAAAGCTCAAACAGTAATGCTGCTCCTCGACTATTAGTAGCACGAGCTCCTCGAGCTCAACTCGAGCTGTCCCCAGGCCAATGCCAGCCAAACCAAGCCCTCCAAACACCACCTAAAGGTGCCCCGACCTTCCCCTGAGCTAGCACGGTAAGCCCCTCTGCCACCCCTTTGTTAGAAAATACTGTTCACGGCCGATTTCTACAAAAACTTTAATACTAAAATTTGCACTGCTCAGGCCACCAATTGAGGCGTGGTTTGATCTAGGGAGGATCCCCGGGAGGAGAGCAATCCAGAGAAAGCAAGAGCTCCGGTCGCCGGACCCTTACCAATAACATATCGAAGCTTTCTCTCTAGATTGAATTTTCCGGTGAAGCTCTGTTTGAGCTCATTTCTAAGCCAAATCGAGCGATTCAAAGCTTAAAATGACGAGGGAGACGTAGTGAAGATGATTCAGATCAGAAATTGAGACCATTAACCCTGTTTTGGGGGGTCAATTGAATGAAATTATAATTTGGGGACCAAATTGTAATTTTTTAGAAATTGGGCAATTTAGGGATTTTTGGGAAATTGTGGGCCGAATTGCAATTTAAGGAAAATTGGGGCATTTTCATGAAATTAACTTTCAATTGGGACCTAATTGGGAAATTGGATGAAATGGAGGGCCAATTGGCATTTTTGAAAGTTCAAGAACCAATTTGTAATTTTTGGAAAGTTATGAACCAATTAGTAATTTTGGAAAAAATTAAGAACCAATCGGTAATTTTGGAAAGTTTAAGGACCTTGAGGAATAATTGGAAGTCATAGGGACTTAATCGAGATCAAATTAAATTTAGGGACCCAAATGTAAGGCTATAAATGTTGAGGGACCTAAATGCAATTTAGGCATAGTGTGAGGACCGGTGCGCAAATACTCGAGACTATGAGGTCCCTTATGTCAACTCTCCTGATATGGGTACTCAAACCATGCATGGGTTGATCGTTCAAGTACCAGTGATAGGAAGCGCTCCACGAGTCAAGATCTCATCGGGACGACCACATCACTATCACTGGGTGAGTGGGATTTTCAGCATCATACCCGGTTGGGGGTGATGAGAATCGTTTTAAAGTTTAAAAATTATTTTTCAGAAATGGTCTCCCCTAACTGCGTGAACCTACTTAAACATTTTGGGAGATGTTCCTGATAGGAGCCGTGATTGCTCCAATAGGCTTTAAACCTCGAATTTAAAAATGATAGCGCCGAAGGCCCAGTTTTTGGAAAACTCGTGTAGTGGGCCCAAGGCCAGTGTACACGGGTTGGACCTGTAGGCAAACATGAACTATAAAAACCATAAAAACTCTTACAAAAACTGGAATTGTTGTGTGAATGGCCACAGGGCCAAGACAGGACTGACAAAACTCGATGGGCTAGTGGTAGCGCGCCCAAACCAGGTCGACAAGCTAGTCAAGTCAAAAAGCTACAGGCCAGGTTGAGTGTTGGTGTCGTTGGACCATTGGCACCAAAGAGCATGATTAATGAATCAAAATTATTGTATGCATGCATGAGGAATTCGAGTGCATCTAGACGCCCAAGAGGGGTAGTCAATGAGTCCTAAGGGCTGCTGGACGACCTAGATGCAATAAGGGTAGGTCTGTCATGCCAGTCAATCATGAAGCTTTGATAGCTTCCTATGCATGGAGACCAAGGTCAGAAGGGAAATGAGGTCTCTCCCACAAAGCGGACATAATGAAGTGTTGAGACTGAGGCTGGAGGGGAAATGAGATATCGTCCCACCAAGCGGACATGATAAGGGTTTAAATGGTAGAACTATTGATATCCCATCAAGCTCAGGGTAGAGGCAGTACACCTCTATTTGGGTGGATGACAAAGACGCGTTGAACCACAAGTGGAACGGTCGGGGACTGTTATGCAAATGTGTGATCCCTTTCTATGATAGAAAGGGCGGGTGATTGTTTGTTAAGGCATCTTTCAAACAAGGGGAAATGATCCAGAAGAGACGAACTCATATTACAATAAATTATAAACATAAATTTTTTTAATAAATTGATTAATTTGTAAACTTGCTTCCCAACCCCCACTCACTGAGTTGTTGAAACTTTCCACTCCTCCCATTAACCTTTTTCAGGAGAAACACCTCGCCACGACAAGCCTAGGCTGGAGAAGAAGCCAATGGTACCACCATCATGTAAACCTTATTATGAAAAACAGGTACTCCAACGCCTTTACCTTCCTCATACTATTTAGTAGAAATACTAGATTAGTACGAGGAAGGGTGGTGTGTTGATCACGAACCCCGACCAAATTGGGTCGGGGCATGACAACTTAAGTGGTATCAGAGCAAGGTTTTCCAAACAAAGTTTCAAAACTAAAAGCCCTAGAACACTAACCCATGATAAACTTCTGTCAACAGAAAAGACTACCCCTATGGAAACTAAACTAGGCAAAAATCCTGCCCTGCATGAGGAAATTAGTTTGGGAGCTCCAGAGCCTAGGAGGACCCAACCCTTGAGACCAAGGATGTCTCTTGAGCCAAGAAAACTTTTCGAAAAATTCATCTAGGTATTTAGAGAACCTTGCTTCGCATTTAGGAACGAGGACCATTCCATAGGAAATGCGCACCCAAGGATTGTGACACCTAGAGGCCCCCAGCAAGCACCAAGAAAAACTTCCCAAAGCTTGGGATGGAGAAGAAGCTATAGAGATCCACGCAAGGAAGTAACTTGCTACAATTGTGGATAGAAGGGACATTACACTCGAAGGTGCCCAACACCACTAAGGAATGTGGTACCCACTCCTAGAAGCACTACCTCTACGAGCAGGGAAGGACATGAAGAAAGGAAAAGAAAGGAAAGGAGGATAGAAGAAGCCTCTCCTCTACGCAAATACCGAAAGGCCCACGTAAGAATCGGTGTAGTGATAACCTGCTATAGGTGTGGAGGAATATGACACAGGGCAAGAAAATGTCCAACGCCACTAGGATGGATGGCAATACCTCCCAAGAGGAAGGCCTCCCCGACTACCGAAGCCCCAAAGGATGGAAGGCAGGAGGCCACCCCGGAAGCCACAACTCCAAATGAAGATTTTGAACCCACCCCAGAGACAGTTCCTCAAAATTCTATTATAGAGCTTCCCAACCTTTCTTTTAACCATCTCCCTTAGAGGAAAGATGTCACGCTCTAACCCAGTTTGGTCGGATCCCTGTGAGCAACCTGTCACTCTCCCGGTTTATTTAGGGTTTCCCCTTTCTTTAACCTGGGAGGAGTAAGGCTTACTTTAAACCTGTACCTTTTCTGGAATAACATAAATCAAAACTGTATAAAATTTAAACTTATCATACCTATCTCACATGTGTAGTTTAACTCGTAGACTTTGGGTAGGTTTTCCCCAAGTTACCTAAAAGGGATATAAGGGAAGGGGTGAGTTCGACAACTCAATGAATGGGTGTTAAAGTATGACTTTTAGAAAATAGTTTGAATTGAAGTGTGTTATACTCCTTATTTTCCTTTAAAACAGTTCATCCTCAAATCTCAGTTTTCATAACTATTTCTCACCACAATGGTGTGTTTATCACTCAACACATGCCCTTCATCATGAAGGGAGCACACATTCGCAGGGCAACATGTCCACTGCACCCACTTGTGGCGTCAGAGTGACTTTATCAGCCACTTAGATAGAAACATGTCCACTTCTACCCTAAGAATGAGTGGATGTATGCGACATCCGACCCTCGATCCCATAAATAAAACTCTTTATCCGTATGAGGACACAGATCTCATCCCGACCCCAGCCCGGTCTCATGTGCATGAAGCTAAGTCAAGCTTCTAAGACTGCTAGCACGACTAACTGCCCTTATCTCCACCATGTCGTCCAGTAGCCCTAGGACGCATCACTACCCCTCTTAGGCATTTTGAACGTCTCGTAACATCAGTGCATGCACAAAACACAGTTTTCCACATAAGCCATTTAATTTGTGGTGCCATTGGTCCAACAACCCCAACCATTAACTCGACCTGCAACTGTTTATCTCGATTGATCTATCGACTTGTCATGTCACACTGCCGTTAGTCCATCGAGTATGTCGGTCCTGTCTTAGTACTATGGCCAAACAATTCATTCACTTAAAGTTTCCATGGCTTAATTCATGTTTGTTTACGAGCTTCTACTCGTGCCAACCGGCCTTGGGCCCACTATACGAGATTTTCAAAATCGGGCATATTAGCCTCCAAGTTCTAAAACCAAGGCCTATATCCTATCTGAGCTATTCGAGCTCCCGTCGAGAAGGTTTTCCAAAACGTTCAAGCAGTGACACATGGTCAGGGGAGAACACTTCTAACAAAAATAAACTTTTAGATGTCCATCATATCAACCGAGTATAAGGACATCTCCGCTTATAACCGATAAGTGGGTTTTCTACTTCCTCCCATGAAGTTCATCATACTAACCGAGTATGATCTACTTACAACCGATAAGTAGTTTTTCCGCTTAATTTCCACATCACTCCTCACACGTGTGATGGTTAAAATACCACTTATTAGTGGGTTTTCATTTCCGAGGTACTTATCATCCCAACCGGGTATGATATAAAAATCTCACTCACCCGATCGTGCAGTGAATTCTTCTTATTTGGCTCTTTACCTCCACACGAGCATTTACTTGCTAGCGTTCCTAGTACTTCGTGTTCCTGCATGATATGAACATCTTTGTTCATTATCCTTTGGCCTATTAGCCTTCATTCACCACAAATTAATAAAATATTCAAACCTTTTTAATTTATTACAATTAGGTCCCTAAAGTTTTCTTTCTTTAACTTTTAGGTCCCTAATGTCGATTTCCCCCCAAATTGAATCCCGAAACCTCTAATTTTACCTTAGAACCTCAATTTATTTAAAATCACTAAAAGGAGTTCAAGTTTCCCAAATTTCCAATTTAGTCCCCAGATTTTCCAAAATTACCATTTTACCCCTATTTTACAAAAACGGCAAGTTTTACCCCAAAATTTGCCCAATTAGTCCTCAAACATCTTCATCATGCCCAATTAGCCCTCAATTTTATGAAATTGCACTTTAGTTCCTCGAATTTTCAAAATCCCCAAAGTTTCCCCCAATTTTAACCTTCCAACTCAGCCGAATTTGATTTCTTCAAATTGACCAATCAAATGAGTTTAATTGTTGAAATTGAAGTTAGATTAGAGTTTCTACATCTTCATACAATTCAATTGCACTTTGAATCGCACGATTTGACGTCGTAACGAGCTCAAATGGAGCTTCATCGAAAAATTGAACTTAGAGAGAGAAAGCTTCGAAAGCTTACTATCGAGGGTGCAACAGTCCGGGCTTTGGATCTGGACAGTTAGCTCTTATCCTGAACTTTCTCCTAGGATCAAGAATTACATCAATTGATGTCGAATTGAGGGAGAATTGGGTCAATGAACTTATGCCGGTTCTCTCTCTAGCACTGATCGAAAATTACAAATGGGAGCCAAATTGGCTTATCTTTCCACTCTAATTCAGCTGTATAAGGGTTGTGGAAGTGTTGGGAGGGCTTGGTTTGGCCTGAGAAGGGCTCAAATCGACTGATTTCAACTCAGTTGAAATAGGGCAGATTCAGTCCATCGGAGCTGCTTCACTGTTCTATTACGCTAGCAGTTCTCGAGCGACCCTTGGAGCAAATGGAGACTACAAGTGTATAGCTGACTTCTACTTGAATCCAAAGAACCCGACCACACCTTCTTTGGCTAAAAAAATGCCCAAGTCGGAGCTCTGGTTCAAGTTTCACCGAAAATGGAGTAGTAGAAAGAGAGTGGAGTTTTAAGGTGTGACGAGCATGAATGAGTAGGGCCGACGCTACTCAATTTTTCGACAAGTGAGCAGTGATATCATCTGAAGGAAGAAGACAACACTATTCTGAGCCGAACCGGAGCAGTCCGTACCGGGTTCAAAGCTTAAATCAGTCAGTTCAGACCCAATTCGACCGAATTTTTCAAAATTAAAAATTTCTAAATTTATCTAAATTTATTTTAAGCCAACTAGAAAAATTAATTTAGCATCTGGTTTAATAGTGGTTAAAATTGGTCCAAACCGGTTTAATCCGATTCGGATACGGTTCACTTGAATCAATTTGGTTTTTATCTCCCATTCATCCTAAATTCCTTTTTTATGACTTTTGTAAAATTTGAGTTTACTCGAAATTAGGCATGTCAATGGGACCCAAGACTAAAGCCTCGGGTCCCTATCCGACCCGAGGAGCCTTGGGTCTACTCAAGTCTGTGCTCGGGTTCGGGTCCATAGATTGGACCCGAGACCTGAGCCCGGGTTCAGCTGGCTAATTCTTGAGGGCTTGGATCCCGCTGGCTGGACCCGAAGGTGTGCCCACAATTTCTTTGAATTTTTTTTTCATTTTTTAAAGAAACCACGATGTTTTATTAAATTCAGGGAAAAAAATTAGAAAATTCTAATAAAAATGTGATTTAAAAATTATTCTATTTTTTATTTCATTATTTAATACATAATATATTCTCATAATAATATATTCAATTTTTTATTTACTTATAACATAATAAATTTTTTTTCTTTATTATACCCTACTATATTTATAAATATTTGATAATACTATACTTATTATTTTTTATTATGGATTTTTTTCCTTTATTATATAATAATAGATTTATAAATGCTAGTGAAAAATTAATATTAAATTAAATTGTATGTTTAATTAACTATATTATTTTATATAAAATTATAATTAATATTTAAAATTTTGATATGGTTAATAAATTTATAATTTATTTTAAACTTAAAAAATAAATTTTAAATTATATAAATAAAATTTTATATATCAATAATTATAAAAAAATATTAAATTAATGTGTTAATATAGCTACCACGTGTATGCACATATTTTTGTGGGTAAATAAAGATTAGCATTTACTTCGTTTTTATATACTAATTTTCTCAAATTTATCGTTTTTGTTATTTGATTGTCTTTTTTATAAATTATTTTCTCATTATTTACAATATAAACTTAATGGAAAATTATACCAGTAATTTATTAAATAAATTAAAGCTAATAAATATTAAAAAAAATAAATTATCAAATAAATATTAAAAAATTTATATATTAAAATAATTTAAAAATTTTTATTTTTAGTAAAAAAATATATATTAAAATATAGGATAGACTTGACTCGGGTCCAGGCGGGTCTCAGTCCAGCAAACCCGAGATCAGGTTGGGTCTGGACTCGACCAAATAGACCCGAGGCTCAGATCCACTCGAGTGCGGGTTTGCTAAAACCTGCCCAACCTGATCTATTGTCATCCCTACTTGTAATTCATAAATTTTTCGGTTTACTCTTTCTATATCGGTTAGGGTTCGTGAACTGGTTCGATTTTCTCACCCGGGTTAGCCGATTCTTTCCCCGGTTTTCTGCGGGGTTTACAACTCTCCCTTATTTTAAAAGTTTTGTCCCTAAAACTAAATTAATATTTTTAACTCCGGGATAAACTTCTCTTAATGTCAACTAGTTTTATCATAACTAGAATATGTTACCCGTGAGTTCATCCATAGATTCCGATTTCCTTTTGCTTAAGGCAAAATTCTTCCTTTTAAGGTTATTATTCAAGATTTCGTCCAAATTAAATGATATTACACTTAGCCTAATAATTAAGATGTTATAAATTAAAATGGTTAGGGTGAAAATGAGATTTTTGATAGTATATAATTAGCTATTAATATTTTCTATATTTGATATTTATTATAATTAATGAAAACTTATAATCCATGGAAGAGCTTAGGTGTCCATCCTCCCTAATAATCCCTATTTTATGTTGTACCACAAATATCAGAGCGATCCTGGGACCTGTGAGTTATGGCTCACCACGCTTCCGCTCCGCCACTCTGATTGTAATTATTCTTTAATAAATGTCTCTAAATTTTCCCTAGAAAAATTATTTTACTTTTTTTTACCAGACCAACTTTTAGTTGAATTACAACTTTCTTAAGCTCCATGTTGACTTGAGAACCATAATTTCACAATATATAAACCTTTCCCAAACTTATTCCTAATTTAATTATATCAACATATTCTCCTTTATTCTCGCATGGAACAGACAGGGTTGCCTCAAAGAAGGGAATCCGTGGGACATGGAAGCTACAAGAATCATGTTAGACATATTTTCCTTCTACTTCCACTATTAGTAGGAATATTTTCCATCGCGCCTGCAACTTCATCTTACTTGGCAGATTATAGCATGATTTTACCAATCATTTTAGTCTATACATTTCAATTTTATTCTTTTTTCCGAGATACATAATATATATGCATGTAACAGTATTACTTGCAAGATAAATTTTGATTTCCTAATATGTATTTAGTTACCGTTTTAGAGAAGAACAAGTCACCCACAGTGAGTAAGGTGGTGTTCCCCTAGGAAATGAGACAATGGTTAGAGTTGGAGAAAATGGTTATAATATACCTATATTACTATTAACCTATAAATATATGTGCCTATATTTAATTAATTGAGTAATTTATTAATAAAAATCTATGGCATAGTTTAGGCATACCCTAACAAATATATTTTTTAATATTTTCTTCTACATATTTTAAAGTTATAAAAAATCTATTATATAATAACTCTTCTTTTCATCCTCAAATTTACTGCACTAAATACCTTACCTATTTTCTCTTTTCTTGGAGTAGATTCGTGCCTCCAAATTTTCTTGGCTTATTGAAGTTGAATACACCTTAGGTACAAATTATAATTAGTTAATTAACTACTCTCATTCTTAATACACTATCAATTTTATTTTTTAAATTATATAAAACTAATTACTATTTATATTCAATAATATGAGTAATTTACTTCAAGTTTATCTATTATCTCAACTTAAATTTAATATAAAGAAATGAAATGAGCATGAATAATTCATAATAAATTTAATTTAACTACTTTTATAGTTCTCTATATATAGATAATCGGAGTTATTATTTTTTGTTAAATTCTGCATACAACTTAAAATATTATACAGTTCTTAGACTAGGGTATAAAATGAGATCCTTGAACAACAATTACGTGAATTATAGAAGGGCGATCACGTCCACTTATCTCTCTTTTAACTCCAACCTAATGGTAAGTTTTGCCTAGAGTGGGCGACCAAAACCCAACCACGAAATTACGAAACTTTTTGATGAACTAGATTGAAAATGTGAAACACTTACTTTAATAATGTCACTAATACTTGAAGTTATGACACTTGACTCTTTAAAGTCTTTTATGCTCGCCATGTTAAAAAATACAGCTTCGAAACTAGCGCCCTTATCTCTTGCCTTCTTAAAAATATTGAGGAGGTGCACCATCTAGATGTTGCATTCTCTCATAAAACTCGCAACTTTATACATATTCCTACCACTACGTGTACTCAACACTTTGATCGCTCCTTTTTGCCTCACTTCGGAGTTTCTCCCAACTCTTATAAAAGAATAGGCGCAAATGAC
This sequence comes from Trapa bicornis, assembly GCA_030064425.1. Taxonomy (NCBI): domain Eukaryota; kingdom Viridiplantae; phylum Streptophyta; class Magnoliopsida; order Myrtales; family Lythraceae; genus Trapa; species Trapa bicornis. The sequence continues at coordinate 11,256,766 of CM057748.1, read as the reverse complement.
AACTCTAGTGCGTGGGGCAAATGACAACTCTAGTGTGTGGGGCGAACGATTTCACCTGAACTTGGGCCTACTCTCGTTATCAATCTAGACATTCCCCGAGACAATTTGGACCTGGGTCGCATCAATATTTCAACTTCTTTTGAAATCGGAGAACAACATACCAATTTACTCACTTCTCAACTTTTAGAGCCCAATCCATCTCTCAACTTTGTGGTAAACATAAATATTCTGTTCATTATTGTCCATTTCTATAAATTCAAGTCTCACATGTCTATTTAGGAGAATAAAATATTTCTTAGAATTTTGTTAATTGTAAAAGTGATAAGTTTACTCATTTTATTCTCTTTTTTAGATCTTCTACTAGTCAGTTTTATCTCAACAATATCTACTATTTTTCTCAAATTTTTATTAATTTACTCTCTATCTCCCAATTTACTAAAGATAATGTTTGTTATTTTTAATTTCACCATACTCACTTACTTATCAATGATACTAATTTTTACCAAGAGCTCTGGCACGATCATAAGTGAGGGTTGTATTATCTTTGTACCAATGGTAATTATTCTACCTTATCTCCAATTGCATGTGTAAATCATACTAAACCTACTTAATTATGATATTAACGTTTAATACATCCCGTGACAAAATCTCTTAACATTTTTTTCCTTTTAACTCACCAATTCAACACTAGTTCTCTTAAGCTAATTCATACCAACATATGTGAATCCACTCCTCTTACATCCCATATAATTTATTTTTACTATATTCCTTTTCTCGATAACTATAGTAAATTCTCATAATTTTTTGTCAGGTGGAAGTGTTCATATATTATATTTTTTTAACCTTTTGTTTGACTGCAAAATTAAATATGTTGAGTAAGATAGTTTTAAGTAATTTTATTTATATTTTTTATTCTAAATTTTAGCTTGATGACATCAGTAACACATAGTCCACACACCTCAATAAAATTAATCAAATTAGTGTAAATATCTTTATACGGTAGAAATGTGACTCAATATCTTAAGTTGTACACATAAACATAATATGATCAATTAATCTAGCTAACTTCGGGGTACTATATTTAGTGTACTTCTTAAACTATAGGTCCAATCTATAATTAACGAGCATCGAGATTAAGACTAAGTGTTCTCAATCAACATATTATTATTTAAATAATGATGTTACATTAAATAAAATAAATTGAAAAATTATGTGAAATTACAATAAATTAAAATATTGTAATTTAGTAGTTAGATTTACACCACTCATGGTTAGTACGTGTGTTAAATAGATAAATATTATAATTTTTGTTGAGAATATGATTACAATATTTGGATAAATAGAGAATAGTGTGAGGTTATAAAATTATAAATATTATACTACTTACAACTCATAACTTTTAAGTAGATATTGTTTTGATCTCTTATAAGTATATAATACCTTCTTATATGATATCGCACTTATCCAACCCGATACTAAAAATTCAGCTAGTGATCTGCCCGATTATGGAGGAAAAATACCTAATTAAAAGTTATTATTTTCAGTTTTCTCATACTGGAATAATAATAACTGACTCGTATACAATTATTAAGTGCTAGTTTAAAATTACACATTGCAAGGTATTCATTTATAAATTAGGATGTATATTAAGAATATGATCAATTGAATAAAAATAAGTATGATATGTGTATAAAATTGAAAATATGATACTAGTTAATAAGATATGGATACGAGCACTATATATTATAACTACTTTTGGTTATAATCCTTACACTAATGTGGATGACATAAGGATTAAATATGTATTAGACGTATTTATGGTTAAAATATTAGGGATAAAATTGTACATCCATGACAACGTTAGATTTAACTCGTACGCAAACCAAATGCGACTAAATATTAAATCTCGTTGATGATACACGAACGAACAGAGGAGAAGCCTCGAGGGATCCCTTTTATTCATGAAAAAATAATCGTGTGGTAATAATGTGTATATGACCGACACCAAACCTCTAGAATGTAGGGACCTCTTTTTAGAAACTCCCCATGTAGATCGAGCACTCACTCATCACCTTCTTCATCCGTAGTTGCACATTCCATACACGCAGAGCTGGCCGGCCGGACACCGGTCGTTGCACTTGCCGCAGTGCCGCTTGTCGAAGGCCGTCATGACGCACTGCCCCCGGCGACACGTCTCCGTGAACTTGCACTTCTTCTTGCACGCACCGCAGTTGTTCCTGGAGGTCAACACGTCAACGCACGTGTTCTGGCAGCACCGGTCGCGACCGCTGCCGCCCACGAGGATGCTGCATATGATGTTATCCTTCTTGCAGTGGACGGTGGCCCTAGGGTTTGTGGTGTTTACGGCCAAGAACCGGCTGATCCTCTTGGAAGGCGTCAAGAGGGGGACGTGAGTGCCCTTGGGTTCCGGGTCTTGACCACTGTGGTGCAACGATGATGATGGCTTTAGCTTCGGGTCAAGCTCGGGGATGGCCCTCATGGTGATGGTGATGGCCATAGCCATGGTTATGGCTAGTAAGAGGATGGAGATCTTTAGGGCAAACGCCATATTATTTTTTTCCCACGGGAGCAGCTTGAAAGGTAATGGGAAGACATGAGGGTGGGATCTTATTATAGGTAGAGGAGTAGACTTTGAAGAAGTTGACGCTGGAAAAGTGGTGAAAATACATGTCATTGATGAAAACTATACTATATTGATCATGTTGTTTAGTTTCTTGGAATATTCATGCTTTTCTTTGGTCTCACAGTTTTCTTCAAAGTCTGACCAAGTATGTGACGGACAAACAGACATATTCTTTACCGATTCCTAATTTTCACTTTTCCAATATGATCTCATGCCTGCAGTAAAAGTTACAATTTCATTTATACGTATCTATATTTCCTACCATCATCTTTCTTTTTTATTGATAAGTTTTAATAAAATACATAGATATATAGATATCATCAAATGGGAGGAATGGTATCTGTGGCTCTTACAGCTGCATTTGACAGTTTTTAGTGCTTCCACACTTCTTTTCAATCCCAACACCTAAATCTTGTATTTTAGTAGATGAACTAGTTTTTATACGGCGACTGGCTTGTTCACATATCTTCAATCGCTTAATGAAATAAATTTGACAATAGTGGTTAGAATTCTTTTTTTCATTTTGTTTTTAAATGATTTGCCCTGAGAATATCAATAAATATTAAATAAAATAGAAAAAATATTATAATTTATAATATTAAAAATTTTAAATTACTTACAAATTATAATTTTTTAAGTAAAAATATGCACCCGAATTTAGTATAACAGCAAGTGGGTTCAGGCACTTTCGGCACATATCCGATCAAATATACCAATATTACAGATAATTTTAAAAGTTTAAAATAATCACTACTCACCATTTATACACGAATCTACATTCACTAGTGTGGGCACAAAGGCCACTTTATTCAAAAATCTTTAAATATCAGAGCCAGGTTTTGATCCTGGGACCTGTGGGTTATGGGCCCACCACGCTTCCGCTGCGCCACTCTGATTTGGTTGTTATATATAACTGTTCTTTAGTAAATGTCACTACCTTTTCTCAAGAAAATTCATTTTCCTTTTGTTTATTTTGCCAGACCAAATTTTAGTTGAATTGTAACTTCCGTTGACTTGATAACTATAATTTGACAATATATATACCTTTCCCACACTTGGCGTCCATAGTTTTCTACATTCTTATTCCTAATTTTATTATATCAACATATTCTCACCCTTCCTTCATCAACATCTTACCAATTCCATAATAATCAAGCAATCCTACCCATACCTTGAAATTGAGAAAGGGTATATTCAAGAGGCATTAATACTGTCAGATGATAGGTCCATCTATTGCTCTATTGCTGTTGATAGTGACAGAGAGGTTGCCTAAAAGGAAGGAGGGAATCAACTCAAGAATCAAGTTAAACATAATTCCTTCTACCTCCACTATTATAGTAGGAATTTTTTCCCTTGCGCCTGCAACTTCTTCTTACTTCTTTGTCGAGTACTTGGCAGAGACGATTCTAAGTGTTGAAGATGTTGGAAGGAATGAGTGGAGGACGACTGAACAACTACTAGAATACATCATCATAAAACAATGAATATATATATTAGGAGATGGCAAAAGTATTGGATATTATTTTCCATAGTTATAATATGTATAATATAATTTTAATCTGTTAATATTATTTTATATATATTCTCATTTGTATACTTATATTACTATTAACCTATAAATATATGCACCTATATTTAATTAATTAACTAATTAATAAAAAGTTATTATCTAATTTAGGTATATAACCTACCAAATATATTTTTCAACATTTTCTTCTAAATATTTTAAATTTATACATCTATGAGAGCCTATTGCATAATAACTCTTCTATTAATCATGTTGCTAAGTTATCTAATGCACCAACCAAATAGTGATTCAAAGTTTCTGGTAGTAAATTATCTTGCTGGCCTATGGTTTTTCTTGCTTATTTGAAGGTGAATACACTTCTGTAAACTATCATTCAAACAAACGTTAATTAATTACTATCATTCTCATACTACACTACCAACCTTATCCATCAAATTAAATAAAATTAATTATTATTTATAGTGTAATTATATGAGTAATTTACTTTAAGCTGATTAGTTATACGAAAACATTGATAAAATTATATTTCCGTCAAAACCCACCTTCATGAAATAAGGTATAAAGAAGTGGAGGTTATCAATCTTGAATGTGAGTTGGGGTAATACATGATAAATTTATTTTAACTGCCTTATAATTTCTTTGTAAACTTAATTAAAATATTATAGAGTTTTTAGACTAGGTATAAAATGAGATCAATTAAGTAAATTATAAAATAGCATCATTCATGATAATTTATCTCTCTATTATTTCCAATCTAATTACACGTTTTGCCTAGATTGGGCGAACCATAAATGGATGCTTGAAGCTATGATACGTTCTGTTCTCATACTGTACAAACGACTTTATCCAGACTTGGGCCCGCTTTCATTATCGGTTTGGACATAGGTTGCATCAATATTTCAATTTGTGTAATACGAGTTTTAATCGGTCCACTTCCTTTAAAATCATAAAACAATGTACTAATCTACCTAGTTCTAGATTTTCTAGCTTTTAGAATCAATATGTCAAATTTATAACAAACATTAATAATTAGTTTATTATTCTTCCTCTTATAAATTTAAATTTTTATTTCTAGAATATTCAAGTTCCCTATACTTATGACAATAAAGTTAGTTTGGATCATCTTTAATTACATGTTAATTTAGAAGTAATAACTTATATTACTAATAATTTATCTCGTAGGTATACTAAAAAGAATAAATTTTTTTTAAGAATTTATTAATGATAAATGTGATAAGCTTACTTATTTTATTTTAAGTATTTACTTATTTTAAATCTTATACAGGTGAGTTTCATCTCAACAATATTTATTATTTTACTTAAATTATTTTAATTTATTATTTATCTCTCAATTTATTAAAAATAATGATTGTTATTTTAAATTCAACACGGTTCACTTTTTTATTAAATATACCGTTTCTCACAAAAAAAAAATTATACAAAATTAATAAGTGAGGGTGGTAGTATTTTAGTAAATTCTTCCCCTTAGAGTTAATTGTGTAACTTGCGCTAAACCTACTTCATTATAATATTAATATTTAGAATATCCCATTTTTATTATTGTTAGTTATATATTTTTTAAATATTTATCAATAAAATTTACGTCACCTTTATGTAATTCGTTTTATTATAACAAAATCTTCCAGTACTAATTTTCTTTAACTCACTAATTCAATGCTCATCCTCAGTTAATTAATTCTGATATGGGACTCGCTTCTATTAAATCACCGCAATAGTATGTTCATTCACTTAATAACTAGTATAATAAATTCTCATAATTTTTATAATAAAAAATATTTATATATTCTATCTTTTTTTACCCTCCACGGCAAATTTAAATATATTCAGTAATACGATGACAAGTAATTTTATTTATGTTTTTTTATTATTAATTTCAGCTTGCTAACATAAGTAACTGCTTGGACTGATCGTAAACATCGTTGTACATCGGACTCAATATTTTACGTCACGTAAACGTAATACTACGAACAATTAATCTAGCTAGCTAAGTGTTCTCAATCAACATATTATTATTTAAATAATGATGTTACATTAAATAAAATAAATAGAGAAATTACGTGAAATTACAATAAAGTAAAATATAGTAGGTTTTGTCACAATTACTAATGTGTATGACATAAGTACTAAATATGTATTAGACGTATTTATGGTAAAAATATTAGGGATAAAATTGTACATCCATGACAACGTTAGATTTAACTCTTACCCAAAACAAATGCAACTAAATATTAAATCTTGTTGATGATACACGAACGAACAGAGGAGAAGCCTCCAGGGATCCCTTTTATTCATGAAAAAATAATCGTGTGGTGATAACGTGTATATGACCGACATCAAACCTCTCTAATGTAGGGACCTCTTTTTAGTAACTCCCCATGTAGATCGAGCACTCACTCATCACCATCTTCATCCGTAGTTGCACATTCCATACACGCAGAACTGGCCGGCCGGACACCGGTTGTTGCACTTGCCGCAGTGCCGCTTGTCGAAGGCCGTCATGACGCACTGCCCCCGGCAGCACGTCTCCGTGAACTTACACTTCTTCTTGCACGCACCACAGTTGTTCCTGGAGGTCAACACGTCAACGCACGTGTTCTGGCAGCACCGGCCGCGACCGCCGCCGCCCACGAGGATGCTGCATATGATGGTGTCCTTCTTGCACTGAACGGTGGCCCTAGGGTTTGTGGTGTTTACGGCCAAGAACCGGCCGATCCTCTTGGAAGGCGTCAAGACGGGGTCGTGAGTGCCCTTGGGTTCCGGGTCTTGACCATTGTGGTGCAACGATGATGATGGCTTTGGCTTCGGGTCAAGCTCGGGGATGACCCTCATGGTGATGGTGATGGCCATAGCCATGGTTATGGCTAGGAGGAGGATGGAGATCTTTAGGGCAAACGCCATATTATTTGTTTTTCCCAGCTTGAAAGGTAATGGGAGGACATGAGGGTGGGAAGTTATTATAGGTAGAGGAGTAGACTTTGAAGCAGTTGACGCGGGAAAAGTGGTGAAAATACGAGGGGTATGCAAGTGCATGCAGCTTGTCCTTGGGATGTGCGTAGTAATGAAAGAGTATTCTTCAAATTTAGTGTTTTTGGTTCTCAAGGAACCTCTCGGCTATTATTTTAAATCATTTCTCCTGCAGGGCACACACCCTCAATCTAAGACATGTTTTAATACGTGTATGCACTGCATTTAAGGCAAAAAAAAACCTTGCTAATGCATGTTGATATGGCATAAATAATAGTGGTTTTAGCTAGAAAGCCTACATTTTCATATTAAAGGAAACAAAGGAAGACATGGCATAATTATTTGGTCCCATTTTTATTGAGCATTGGTATGGTATGGTATTGTATGGGACGGATAATATTGGGTCATAACTAGCCATAGCTAGCTAGCCTTTGACTATTTTTCTATCTATAAACACCTAAAAATTTTCTCACCTATATCTTTAAATCAAATCCTAAACACACAGATGGTGGAGTAGACATTAGAGGGCTAGCAATGGCTTTTCAAGCTATCTTGCTTGCAATGTGGGTGAGGTTCCAAGTCAAGAGATGTACGCCAAGTGTCGCATATGATACGGCCACGCACCATGACGAGCATCACAGATTCATCCCGGCCTTGCCATCAGGCCAAGCAAAGTAGTTGTGGTTCATAGTAGAAGGAAAACAAATTAAGATATTTGATTTCCCCTTGTGTTTCTCCGTCCTAGAAGCTTCCTCGTGATTAGACTCTCTTCCAAGTTCTAGCCAACTAATGTTATGCTAATTTAACATACTTTTAGAGAATAGTGTGTATTATAAATGATTATTTTATTTTATTTAAAAATTATAGAAATGTTAAAAAATATCAAATTTATGTAGTTATTACACTAATTTTATATATTAACAATAATTTTCTAAAATTATCAATATTAAATTCTCAGTTTTTTCGGTATAAAAATAGTATATACAATAATCACGGATTACGTTTCCCATAAAGGACAGTTTAAGATAATATATTATAAAAGATTGGAATCAGATAAAAAAACTTATTTTCATTTTAAATTGTATAATTTATATGTGATAAAATTTCATTATATAATAATAATAATTCTCTTAAATTATCAATATAAAATTCTCATTCTAAGAATAGAACTAATCATGATTAGCTAGCAGATTTGATAAAAACCAAACTAAATTCCACTCGGGTTTGAAGTGCACTATCAGAGGGGATTATAAATAAGCCTCGGGCTTGAGCAAAAAAAACTAAGCCTAAGCCTAAGGGAATATTCCGTCTCCATGTATAAGTATTGGTTGAGCTGGGGGCTTGCCACTGTATTGATATCCGCATTAAAATCCAAGTTATACCATACCCTAAACGCTAAAATATCTCTATCTATATAAAATAAATGAGGTAGTCGACCGGGACCGGTTCAAGATGCCCAATAAACCGGTCTTAGTACATCTGAACCGGATCTTTGGGAAAAAAACCCTTGGATTCACAGAAAGTACCAACCTTGGTTTATAGTTAATTTAGTCTTGGACTTGAAGTTAATCATGAAGTGCCAATCAGAACCGGACCAGCAAATACAGATGTTTTGCAAGTTCTGGTACACGCCAGCAGTGGTCGCTCGTGACACACAAGCAACAAGCAGACTCCCATCGTCCATGTGTAGATCAAATTATTCAATATCCATGAAAGGATGAACCATTGAACTCTCTCTAAGTAAGCAGCTATTCTCTGATCCGTGTCCGAGAGCAACAAGGAGTAAAACGAACAAACAAGCCGCAGTTGTTCCGACTCATTCCAGAATGAGACAAAAAGAATAGCCTATGATGTCAGAGTATGTTTTGAGAGTTTATTCCTATCCCACATTTCTGGGCAATAAACAGATAAGAGAACATGTAATTAAATGAAAGGCCCCCATACCATTTACCAACCAGGAGCTTCAACATGGGGACCTTCATATGTCAAGCAGGAGCCTGCGAGGATCCTCCACAACATCTTTGATTCGACGCAAGAAAAATACTGCCTCTCTCCCATCGATCAGTCTGTGATCATATGTTAGGGCAATGTACATCATCGGTCTGGGAACAACACTTCCTCCAACCACCATTGGTCGGCTAACAATTGAATGCATCCCAAGAATTGCAGACTGAGAAACAAGAAGATTGGTACCATCACACAACTATCCACATATTATATAAGGCTTAACTAATAATAAGATATCCAAAGTTGATAGAGAGTTTGTCAAGGAAAAATGCATCAGAATGAAGGGGATGGGGGTTGTGGGAGAAGACTGCAATATGGTTTCTACCAGCGTGTTAGTAAAAATTAGTCCAATTTCAACAGATCAGTCGCAATATTTTCGAATAAACTAGTTACTTATCATGCTTATATGTTCTTATTTTACTTTTCCAATGTTTAACCCCAAGCAGAATTGATAAACTATTAGACCTTTATTGTCCATAGTTTGAGTTAGATGTAGGCAAACCTGAGGGGGGTTGATGATAGGTGTACTCAAGAGGCTTCCATAGACACCACCATTAGATATTGTAAATGTGCCACCGGCCATTTCATCGATCGATATGGATCCATCATTGGCCTTCTTAGCAAGTGTGTTGATCTCTTTCTCTATCTCTGCAAAATTCATCTTTTCCGCATTGCGAATAACTGGGACAACAAGACCCTGTAGCATACAATGCATTAATGCAACAAAACTGAATAAGCTTCCCAAAACAACGCATTTGGATAATAATAGGAAGAGACATCCAAAATGCTTATGTTTGATGGTGAGATTGACCTTAGGAGTCCCAACAGCTATACTTATATCTACATAATCCCTGTAGATGATATCATCACCATCAATAACTGCATTGATAATTGGCTGATTCTGGAGACCACTAATAGCTGCCTGATGTAATACATTTGAAGAATTAACGATCTCAAATATGAATCAAGTGCAAATCAAGTAAGCATTTAGTTTCTTGTCAATAAAAAAGTAAATGCATACTTTCACAAATCCTGACATGAGCCCTAACTTCACCCCATGCTTTTCTACAAAGGCATCCTTGTATTCAGAACGAAGCTTCATCAAGTTAGTCCTGCAATGTCCATCTTGTTATTGCAAGGATGTGAGCAAAACAAAAGCACATAAGAGGAGTAACAACAATGCCAATCGATTGAGCAAAAACAAAAGCTCTAGTCTGGTTGTATCTATTCAGCGAAGGCAAAAGAAGTTAGACGATTCTCTATTTTTTGGATTACCAGGAGTATTATTGAGGAAAACTAAGCAGAAAACTGAAAAACAACTAAGTAAAGTATACTGGAAATACGATTTGCAGGGAACCATTAGCCAATAAGAGGACAGAGCTTACATATCAACTTCATTAAATGTTGTCAACATAGCAAAGGTATTCTGGGAATCCTTCAATCTTGTTGCAACTCGCTTACGAAGCCTCGTCATAGGAATCTGCAATTAGAAAAATCATAATTAATTAACACAATAAAGATGAGTAACCACTGGCTCTTTCATAGGAATATGCATGTGATTACTAAAAGAACTTACACGTCTTTCTCTATCTTTCGGAGGAAGCTGGGGTTCACTGGCAGATCTTTTAGGGGGAGGAGGTGAAGGTACTTTGGGCTTCTCTACAACTGGAGCAGTTTCGGCCTTAGGTGCTTGCTTCTCTTCAGCAGGAGGAGATGGAACAGTAGAAGTTTTCTCAGTCACCTTCTCAGATGGAGCAACATGTGAAACCCCTTCACCAGATTTTGAAATAACAGCAATCTTGGTTCCAGGTTCTACAGTTTCCCCTTCCTTAGCTACAAACTTTGATTGATGAAGACAAGAATTTAATGAAGAGGAAATTAACAAGATCCCAACAAAAAATGATAAATAAAATGTATGTATTAGCATAAAAAATATATCTAACACACCTTCTGTATTATACCTGCCTCGGGACTATTAACATCAATTGTAACCTGATAAAAACAGTAAATATGCAGCACTATCAATAAATTTTCACATCTTACTGCCCTGCTCCTCTAAAACAATTAAGAGTAAATGAAAGGAAAACAATACAGAAGCAGAGTACAATTTCAGAGGATTCAAACAATTTTCTAAATAACAAAAAGGAACCTGCATGCTATTACAGGTTGCATAAAGCATACCTTATCTGTTTCGATTTGAGCAATGGCTTCATCGACTTCAACACGATCACCAGGATCTGGTAATAAAAAATTGTATCACCACATAAGTGGGTGTGCATAATTTTTTATTAAGCTAGGAAATTCTGGAACAATGAAAGCCAGTTATTAAACTTTCAGGCAACTTACTCTTCAAGAATGTTGCTAGAGTTCCATCAGTAATAGATTCTCCCATATAAGGTACAACAGCATCAACCAAATCCCCTAAAAAGATGCTCAGATGAAAGTAACATAATCAGATAAAAGTTGACTCCCAAAAAATGCAAAAAAAAAATGATCTCTGAAATGGTCTCAGTCAACTATCTTAGCCAGAAAATTCCAATAGAAATTAATATTCACCAATGAAGAAAACAGACTAGAGATATGAAATAAAGAATAACTAGAAAGAATAAATGACCATCATACTGCTAAATTTCTACACTGAAACTACAATATGGCATATGTCACAAATTTATATTTTTATAGTATATTTATATAAAAAAGATGGTGGTTGGTAGTTGATGTCACACCACTTTCTGAAGAAAAGGAATGCCTCCATTTCTTCAAGGATGCCTCATCTTGGCATTTGAAAACAAGTTCCCTGCAAAAAAGCAAGATGAAACACCAAATAATCAGCTACTGGCACAAGGTAGAGACTACCCCGCAGGATACCATTGGCACAGTCGGAAAAATATCTCATGAAGAGGGACAAGTGAATGTCAATTTACTAATTGATTACTGCAAAAATCTGACGTTCCAATTTTTATCTAACTCTTCAAGCCACAGTCAATTGATCTCATTTACGGATAGTTTCTCACCTCTGCTCTGCCCCAGACAAAGTTAAGTACTTATCAATAATTAGACTTTATGGGAAGTAAAATAGTGTTTTACTCACTTCACAGGCCTTAAGCTGAGTGATCGTCCTGTCATGGGATAACACATTTTGAAGTCATCAGCAGCTATTGGCTTCAAGGGCTTAAAACTAATGAAGATATAAAGTACAAAACTCACTGAGAAAAGGGATGTGACAAAAGTTGCGGGCAGGTCCCTGGGCCTGAATAAGAAGAGCCTCACTTTCAATAATGGAAGAAACCCTTGGCCGAGATACAGCAGACCTTGTCTGGGAGGAACTCCATAGTTTCTGCATTGATAGCACAACCAACTTAAAAAATAAAATAAAAACAAAAACAAAATTTGGATTCACTATTCGGTGCTATATGACTGCAACTGATTGATTTTAATATCAAGTATCAACCGGCTACAGCAAAGCAAAATCAGAGAAGTAAGGCTCCTACCGAAGAATAAGTGCCTCCAGAAGCGATTCTCCGCCTTACAGCGCCCAACATCGCGGTCTAAATCTCTATATTCACACCAAATATTCAATCAGTCCGCAAAATTGTAGATATAACCTAAAAGTAAAATAACATCAGGACATACTTCCATTTATTATTACGTCCAACTTAAACCTACAGGAAATCATTTCATAAGAGATCTCAGATGGCCTTCCAATTGTTCAAAGCATAACGAGGCAATGCTATGAGGAACATATACAGCTCCCGAACACAGGAATTAACGAGTAACGATTGGGAAGATCAAAACATGACCTATCCATTATCTCTCCACCTCTCCGGGATTTTTGGGATCCGAATAGAGCGAACCAAAAACAAACATAAATAAATATAATCAGGTGCATCCAGCGTGGTGGAAGAGAATAGGAGACGCTGCTCTGACCTGATTAAACAGCACACAGAACCTTCGACGGAGTGGATCGGGAGAGGTAGGGTTTTGCTTGTTCAAGACCGCCGCGGATAGGAGACGATGATTCTGCGCAGAGCGAGCCTTCGGAGGGGAAGTGAAAAAGAGAACTTTCCCCGTTGGATACTGTGTAGAAGTGAAAGCTCGACGGGTGGATACGTGGCTGACTTTTATTGGGAGAAGATGCTGGAGAGGGTGACCATTGATTTGGTTCTATGCGTGACAGGTCGGAGAGAGTGGGCGCACAAGGTAGGCGGCGGGAATCCATTGTGCATATCATTAGCCCAATATCATAAAGTTTGAGGGTGTTAGTGGGCCTTCAAGAAAGCCCAAGTTATGTCCTTGAAAGAGTATGACCACTTAATGGGCCTTCTAGTATACAAGTGCACGGCGTTTATCAGAAGAGATTTGACTGCACCATGTTCCTACCCATCGCTATTCCATGTAGTCGAGAGCCCGTATCTAAAGGGAGTAATGGTAGCTAAGTCCGAAATGCATGTGGGAAAAAGCCTCGTTCTTCTTTCTCTTCATGTGAGAGGCAGTTTAATAGGGGGCAAGTTGAAGAAACTTTGGGTAGCTGGGACACCGAAAAAGATGAGTGAATTGCATGGACATGGACACTATGTACGTACATCTTATGCTTCATTTGCATGGACGGCCTTGTTAGTCCTAACATCATCTCATAATATATGTCATGTCTCATATAGATGTTCTAATTAAGCAGGCATCTTATTTAATACAACTTACAATTCTCTACACAGAAGAAGAATTTAAATTACCAAATCCAAGAATTGTTGCCTGTGTGACGTTGCCCTACACTATTGTCCATTCATTATCATCGGGTGGAGATGATTTTTCCACCGGGGTCACTCCACAAGGTTTAGGAGGCTTCTTGGAGAACAGGGTTGACTTGCTGTCCAAGAAACCTGCGAATGATTGGCGATTCGGGGTGTCCTCAGAGCTCTTCTGGTGGTCCTTCCGTTCATGTCCTTTTAAGCCCTTGTCTTTGCTGCCGAAGCTTGAGATCAGTCTCTTGAACCGACTTCTCATCTCACCGCTTGTGGGAGTGCCCATCTCGTCTTCTCCCTGCTTTAATGTCTTCATGACTTCCTCTGGTTTGAGCACCATTATTTCCACAGTTTCATATACCTACAAGGCGCAGATCATGACTCAATATTCTCATTTTGGTATTTGAAATGTGACGGAGCATAACAATCTATTGGAGTAAACCCATATGAGCCTGAAGAACCATAATCATTGAGGAAATAATAGACCCAAAATCTGTAATTGTTGCTGGGAAAACTTACCCCACAAAGAACGTCAGCCTTTTCGCTTATGTTACCTTGACAATTTGCTAGTACATACTCCTTGCACTTGTAGAACAGCTTGGACAAGTCAGTTTCAACTGATAGTGAATACTCTGCAATCCCAATACCCACTCCCAGCTGAACGCATAAAGCATAAGATATTGATTTACTACATCACTCTAAATGGTCATCAGATGTAAAGGAATTCAGTCAGAAAAAGATCTAAAAAACTGACAGTTGAGTATAGCACATTTTTTATCAAATGACAGCAGCCTAATTATCGACAGCTAGAATTTAAAACTGCAGAAAATGTTCGATGAGATGGAAGCAGTGAAAGCATGAAAGGCAGCATACTCACTAAGGAAACAAAGAGCTGCTCAAACAATTCCAGAGGCGGAATTTCCTCCAAGAAATTTAAGATTCCTTCTCTAGAATCAAAACAGGGTGCTTGTTCATGTCAGAACAAGAAGATAAAATAGAAGATGAAAAGATAATGACAATAACTGGTGCAACTTACACAGCTAAATCCTCATCAAAGAGAGGCGATTGCTTAACTGCTGGCACTGGCTTTGCTGTTTCCCAAAGTTCCCGCCACAAATTATCTATGTCAAGCCAAATGCTTGTGTTAGAGAGGCATAACAACACAGAAGGGATTAGTAACCTAATAGCACCTAAAGGAAAACTTGAGCAATAGAAAATAATCAAGCTATTAATAGCATCGCTTCAGTGTCATAGAAGTTAGTGCAATTAGCAATATAAGATGTTTTGACAGCATACTTTCCAGAGGGGGAGAGAGATGTTCCAACAGAATTTAAAAGGCTGAAATATCATATCAGGCCCCAACCATAACAAGAAATTTCAAATAAGGGCCTTATTCTTTATTCGGCTCAAACAAAACCCTAATCTTTGCATAATATAGCTCAAATAAGATCATCCATCATAAATTTAATTTTATATATTGTACAGCCACGCATATCAAAGACTATATTAGGATCTTATTTGAGTTGAGTTGAAAAGATTAGGGCTTTATTTGAGTAAAAAAGGTTAGGGCATTATTTGAGCCAAAAAATAGGTTAGAACCTTATTTGAGATTTCACTGAAAGTTTAGGGCCTTATTTGATATTATAGCCAATTTAAAACAGCACCAGTCTCCTCAGTTACAAAATTAACAAACTAATATGGATTAAAGTGAAATCACCAACAAGTGTTGTAATCCAACTAGTTCCACTAAGTTATCTTGATTAGTCATTTAAGCATAGCTTTTTTTCCCCAATATGTGACATAAGGTAGCTCAATTACTGGGAACAGACAAAAAGGTGAGGGATATACCTTCTTTCTGCATCCGTATGCTTAATTGGCCTTTCATAGAAAGTGAGCCAGAGTTGTCCGTCTCGGTGCCTCCCTCAGCTTCTGTCCAATCTGGTGGAGAGTGCCATCTCACAAAGTCTTCCAAGATGCAACCAGGATTTGCAGCCTAATCCAAGGAAGAAATTAAGCTAACTTACAGCAGGGCTAATTACCTAAAATCACAAACTTTGCTCATTTTCTTTAGTTTGACACAATTTTTTTTCAGTTTACCTACCCTAAACTTTTGTCACACTGCCCAATTTCTCATTCAAGCCTAATGGAAATGTTTATTTTGTCTGTTTAATTAGCTAACGTAATATCCAATGGATGATGTCATTTCTACACCCTTATAACTATGGTTGTTCACAAAATTTGGGGATTTCTGGAGAATTTGGCTGAATTAGGAATTGTCACGGGAGACTCAACCCTAATTAGCAATGGTGGCAATATTACATCATCGTCAGTACATCACTACTAATGTTTAGATTGCAAACAACTGGCAATGATGTTAGTTTTCAATGAAAAACTGAATGTAATATCAAATAGGACAACCAAAATTCAGTGTCTAGATCAACCAAAAAAAATTGTGCCAAAATGAAGAAAATGAGCAGAGTCTATTGCTTTTTAGATCATTTTCCCTTACAAGACAACTAGAGTGGTTAGCCTATTAAGCATTTGAATCCATCAAGATCTGCCATCATAAATATTGACCTTGAAAGCTTGCATATCCGAGAGCAGTTGTGAACACCCAGCACCTAGACTGATGAGGCAAATGTGCATACAATATGTCAACCAGTGCTCAAGAAAATTCCTTATGGCAACAGTTTCATACTACAAAGAAGTCATCCTGTTGAATTCACTTTATATGATTATTGCCCATCAAATATTAATCTATTGATCAGGTGGTGTAAGGACAGCTTGTTTTTTAAAGTTAACATGATATTGATGTTAATATGCTTAGCACCATTAATCTAAAATTCAAATAAAATTTTGAACGTAGAAATCTTAAGCTACTTAGTACTTGGATCAGGAGGTTATTATTACGGTAATGTATTGTGCACATGTTTATGGCCACCACTGCTTGAGATGTTGATTCAACACATTAAGAGGGAAATGTAAAGACAAATGAAGAGAAAACTAATGTTAGAATGTCACTGACCTGCCAGTGCGTAAGATCAATTCCTCTGTTTCTTTGATAAGATCCTCTGTGAGTAAGGGGCATTCCTTCGTATAAATGTGGCACATTTCAGAGAAGGCTGAGTCAAAAGAAGTCATAATCTTATACTATGGAAAGTATTACCATACCTGAGTCACAGGAGAATATATGGGTTCGCCCGTATCCAACATGTATAAGTTGTTTGATGGACATTCTGCCCCAAGTCGAAGAACAAGTTCCCCAGTGCTTATTTTTGTATATAAAGAAGAACCTGCAGAACCCATTTCTTTATCTGCAATATCTGCTTCAGTAGTTGGACTATGCTTTCGCATTGCTGTGACCAGTGATTCCTTGGCAATTTTATGTCGTCTTTTACGGGATATACAACAGTTAATAACCTGAAGATGCTGATATAATAGACAACATTTAAGATCTGGAATCTGATCCTGTGTTATGCCTCCAATATGTTTCTCTTCCAGCCAAAGTCTTTGCAGCTGCATTTGTAAGTACGCAAAAATGAACATCATTAGCCATCACAGATAAAAAAAATCAAAATAAAAGGCAGACTTTCAAGGTAGTATCTCAATAGAGATCCAATTTTTTTCTAAATATATCTATAAAAGATACAATATGCCAGTTAATAGATCCACTAAAAAATGCCCATAATAGGGTTAAATGGGCAAAATGCAGATTCACCTACTTGCTCGACAACCCTGCACCAGAATAAAGCCATTTTTTTTATTGTTTTGAAACTTCCAATGACCTCAGCCACCTTGACAACAAAACTTTCAGGTGGAGCACCATGAATATCTCTTGCTAAATTTAAAGCAGAAATTGTATCACACTCAGAGTCACTTTGCCTACTGAGAAAGCCTCCTCCTACAAATATATTGAAAATATTACAAGAGTGAATAATCATTGAATATGATAGAAAATGTAGATTCAAGCATGAAACTAACAGCAGTGGTTCATCCAATTTACCAGTATCAAACAATCCTTGAATCAAATAAAGAACTTCTTCATCATCTCCACAATCAGGTTTATCCTTATCTTCCTTTTCCCGGAGAACAAGTGACTTAACCGCTGAGAGGGCTCTGTCCCTGAAAGGGGAAGAGCCCCTTGATGATACAAGAAAATCCTTCAATGAATTATGCTTCCTTCCATTTCTGTGATGGTTTGCAAGGGTTAGAACATAATAGGATGAAAACTCCTTAAAATGTTGATAGGTCAAGCCAGTATTTAAACAACACTAACATACACAGAAACCATAAGGATGTGATTATCAATTCTGCAGTACATGATTCTCCAAAAGTGGAAGGGAAGCTCTGAGGTGATCACACAAATATTTACTTACTGGATGGCCCAAGCTAATTGCTTGATAACAGATGATGGAGGAATCTTCTCAATGTTGCCAGCTAGCAGACCGTCCAGTGCTGACATTGGATCTGCCACCTGTCACAATTGTTTCATGAAATTTAACAACATTTCACCAAGTTTTGTACCCATTTATTACAGAATATCAACTTGTTATACTACAGTACCTACAATCTCAACCTACATGCCAGATAAAATACCTGTGGCATAAAATTCATGTGGCCAAATAGGACAAATGTAGGTTAGTTTCAAGTTTGAATTTATATAAAACTTCAAACATGAGTGCTTGCTCATAAAGAGTCCCTTCAACCCTTAAACCAAAGATAGGTCAGAAATGGGACACAAGTTTTTGGAGTCACCCTAGACTAATTCTTTGGGAGTTTAATTATTGGTAGTACAGTAAGTGAATATAGTATCTTCATCATCAGTACAAATCCTTTATGCTTGCTTAGAACAATAAGTCAAAGCATACAGGCACAACAGAAGTAATTTCTGGAGATAACAAAAGCAACATATTGATCCTTTGGCTGTTCCACTAGGCAGCATATTTTCCCACAGAATACAGTTGAGCCTCGTGTATTACAGTATCTTATAAAGAAAAAGGATTGTGTAATTCCTAAAACATCTAAGACTTGTATATCAAAGTTTATTGATAATAGAGTTATTTACCTTTTACTTACCTTTGATTCAGCATCATTTTTCTCATTCAGTAAAAGCAGATTATCATCATAAGTTACAAAAGGCATCTTTGAAGCTTCATCAACTCCTTTTCTATTGACCCTGATGTTCCTCAACTTATCTTGCCAATCCTGTTTTACCCCGAATGATATAGGTGGAGGTTTCCATCTGAACTGCTTTGGTTCATTGGAAATATGTGCCTTTGCATTCAAACAGAAAAATAAATGTGAATATCATAGAAAGAATCAGCACAGATAATTCCATGAGAAACAAATCTAGGACTTTCAAGTGTACCATAACTTAAATGTCAATGCAACCATGAAGTTGAAATATTCAGCCTATTTTTCCTTTAAACATAATATTTTTCAAATGCATTATTCATTGGGAGAATTGGGAAGGTAAAACGGAGAGTGGGAATAGAACGGAGGAAACGGCATCGGGTGATTAAAAAGCAATCATATCCATGAAAAAGAAATAGAAAATATACGGCAGTCAATGTCAGGGTAACTACACAAGGAGCAATCTAAGATACTGAGACTCACCTTTGACTCTCGAGACTCATGGGCATAGTCATCCTCCGGTAGATTCACGGAACTCATAGGAGATTTTCTGTCGCCATCTACTACACCAAAAGTCAGATTAATTTCGATCATGATCCCAGGAGAGGCGACCAGATTGGGAAAAAAACTCGAGCAAATTCTGAAGCCCCAGACAGTTCAGAAGAGAGAGAGAGAGAAGATAAGGAGACCACTGACCTCGATCTTGCTTGAGGTCAGACTTAATGTCCGTAAGGACACGCTCAGCTTTGGCAGCCGCAGAGTGGAGCGCGGTCCTCGCGCGGGATACGAAGGAGGGAGAAGGAGTCTCCATCGGTTCCCAATTCTGCTTCTTTGGCAGGTGAAACATGTGCTACTCCATACATATCAGCTCAAGAATGTAGGAATGGAGCAGAGCTGCAGATGCCATAAGAAGTTTTAAGAGAGATGGACTAAGAGAAATGATCGAGAGAACAGGCCGATTTCCAAAATTCAGTTTACTCCCTTCTTTTTTGCTCAAAATTTTCTCCCTGAATTTACGCATTCAGCTAATTTCGCTCCCCAAACTTTATAATATAACATAATAGCCTTTCAAGTTTCAGATTATCTCATTTTTGCGCCGAAAATTTAAAGGTTATTCCGTGAACCCAAATTTTAGTCCTAGGGACAATATCAATGAATAAGAGTATTCAGATAATAGTTTGTGTATTTGAACACTTCTATTCGTTTGGTAAAATTGAAGTATTATTATATTTTGTTAATGTATAAATCATAAGTCTTATATCATATATACATAATTATTGTTCAACGGTTGATTATGATATTTTTATTTGAATTTTTTATTATATTAATAAAATAAGACAATAATTAGTTGTCGAATATTAATGAACTTTTTTTCAAATATTACACTTGGAAGTGATTGAAGTTACATAAATATCTATATATTGTATATTTTAATTAATAACATATTATTAATTAATATTAAAATAATCAAATCAATAATAATCTTTAAATATTATTAAGTTTCCCATTATATTCTTACTATCAATTCTCAATTTATTAATGTATTTTATTTTATAATCTATATATTTTATTAATATAATTAAATATATTAATATTTTTATTACATTTATCTTACTCTTAAATATCATTTTACAGAAGCACTTTGGTATAACACCCACTTGCGATGGAATTTAGTAAATAAAAAGGTTAAAATCACAAATACAATACAACCTTTACCTAATAACTAAATTTAAATACAAATATTTATTTAACTTAATTCACATATAAATTTTTTATTTACAATTTAAATTTTATCTTTAATCAAAATAAGAAATTTATACTTAAATTAAGTTATTCTCCAAATATCTGTCTTATTTAAGATTTTATCCCAATTAAAACAGTAAATAGGAGAAAAAAATTTTAATGTATAAAATGCACTTATAAAAAATATATATATATATATATATAATAAAGCATATTTCTCCTTTTTTTTTTTCATGAATAGTAGTAATATTCGTTTAAATTTTAGTGGCATGCGTTTCCGCCTGACCTTGGGAGAGAGACACCTATATAAACAATAAAATTCAGCTTTTTGTATAAATCATCTGCTCGTCTCTGCAAGTACTGTGGCAGGGTAGAGCACAAAGAACAGTGTACGAGCTCAGAGCAAGGGAGAAGACACAGACGAACGAGCTCTGATCAGCCGGCCATCGCTTCATTCAGATGGAGGAAGTGGACGAAACGGAAGCTGTGCCTCAGGTTGATCATGCATTGCAGATACATTTGCTCTATCCACTCTATTTATCACCGTCTTGTTCCACATAGGTCAGTCCAAGCTTTGTTCATAGAGACAGAAAAGCGAAGAACGTAGCAGCTGAACATAAGCTTCACCTCACCGTGGAAAGCCACTCATCCAATCCAGAACCTTATTGAGCGTGTGGAGGAGATATTTTCTGAGATGAAATTCGACTAACGGAGTTGAGATGTATAAAATCGTGATATAAATAATCTGTTACCTAATATAACTTCTACAAATGTGTTCATTTTCATGTGTTACTTTGAGCGGGTATTCTTGAAGAAATATTTTCAGATCTGATAGATATATGTGTCTAACAACTGTATTGAAGAAAATCTAGTCCCTTACCTTGAGAGTTGGGTGCAATTATCAGGATAGCCGCCTCTTCTTTATGACACATATATGTTCCCTTGCAATGCATCCTGCTGATAAATTTTTTGCAATTGAAAAAGCAGGTTTATATGGCAAGCATCCTCCAGGGTGACCGGTGAGTTTCTTTTGCTTTAATTTGTACCAACAATTATAATATTGATTGAAGCAAAAAATTCCAAGCAAATTAAGGCGGAAACAGGACAACAAGTATGTGGCCAAAATACAAATTGTAGTCACAGTGGCAATTCTATTGTTGGCTTAGCATTCTCTACTGGAAAATATGAATCTCAAGAGATTTAATATTTCTTCCTAGCATTGGAGTTTCATACTATGACGCCAGCATCCACCAACTTAATGTGATGGAACTGTGGGAAGACAGGACATCGGATTTTCCCATGATAGATTTGGGTATGCATTTTCTTTTCTTTTTTTTTTTTAAATATCTGGTCATGTATTTTCACATGTTAATATACATGCCATTTTATAATCGAAAGAAACATGTTCTTAAGCTTCTAACCTGATATGTATATATGGTTCCCAAGCTGTGTGGCTACAAAGCATTGAACCCTCTAAATTAACAATAGGTCCCTGTTGCTTCCTGTAGCTTCTTAAATTAGTGCCTTAGCTCATATTGTCTATAAAGTTTAATGTATCCCATTTCTTACTTGTCCAGTTAAATATCAAGCGCAGCCCATAGTTATCTATACAAGTACCAAAAGTGAAGAGTCATTCATTGCTGCTTTACAGAGAAGTGGTCTGCTCCTACTTTGCCTTTAAATGATTATTCTTTGACCACGGCTTTTCCAGATCTCATGTAATAAGCAGTTTGGGCTATTATTTACTCTTGTTCTAAATATTTGAGTAGGTGCAGATGGAGCTAGTGAGATTCCTGTAAAACTGGTAAAAAGTTCATTGTTTAGTTATGAACAAGCATGGCACAGGTATGGAAATAAAGAAGATGCCTACATCCATTTATCTTATAGGTTGCTATCATTTGGTTGGGATACCCCGGATGTACTGTGTGCATTTCTATCCCTCTCAAAAAGCCAGAGTTTTTACTGGAAAATTCTATTGCGGAGTTTATGGCATTTTATGTCTTCGTAACTCAAGTTTTTGAATATCCTACAAAGGTGGTCCAGAGGCCACTATTATAATTGTTTCATTACATGACTAACTCATAATTTCACGTGCTTTGATCGCTAATTATGCTTTTTGAATAAATAATGACTTATCTGGCGTTGAGATATCATCAATGAAGCTAAGTTTAGAACCCACCATGCGTTTATGTAATCCAATTTATCGTATCATACTTCAGTGTTTCTCTTATGCTCCTTATGTTACAGCTAAGTTATGCAATTCTGTTTTTTTCTTTCTGATAACATTTTCAGATTGATATACCTCCGTGTAATGGGGATGGATGATGGATTAAATACCAATGAAAGAATTAGTTATGTACGTCAAAATTTGAGCATTCCTCTTCCTTTAAAACCATAAAAATGCAAGTGCCGAGTTTCCATGATTCATTTATCATTGCATCTATGTTGAACTGGTTTAGTTTATTGTGAATCCTACTCGCATTACTCCTCCTGTTCAACATTATTTGTTCCATCATTGACGAGTTAATGTCAAGTTAATACTTTGGGATTCATGTGTTATCAGTGGAATCTTTTGAGGGATAATGAGTCATGGGAAAACTATGCCTTTTATGTTGCGAATAACTTAAAATCGTTTCTCTGCAACTATGTCTTTGCTTGCTTGGTAGTTTCATCTATGTGACCTAAGTAAAAGTTTTCTTTCCACTCAATTACTAGTTGAACTCTATGATGGATATGGCAAGTGATGTTGAGGTCAGAGCAAGTGGAGGTCTTCTAGCAATATTGGAGAATGAAAGGGTTGTTGATGCCCTTGAACATAGGGATGATGGAAATACATCTATATATGTTGATTCCTTGATGGAGATTTCATTGTATCCAGTTTAGAGTGACTTTAACTGCACAAGATTCTGTTTCTTGCTTATGTTGATTCCATCTTCCTTACCTTGTCCTTTTTTAGTATTAGCAAATATTCATTACAAGGATGAGTTTCCTTAACAAACTTGTTAGAAATAATTTCCTCAAACTTGATGGTTCAGCTCATGAAGCATTGCAAATATTTCAGATAGACAAACACCCCAGTCATATGGGCATTGGAAGAGCTAAGGAAGGGTAACTATGGAGATAGTTGCTGAATTATTTTTCTTGCAAAGTACCTGTGCTGATCTTTATTCTCTCAGGTTTTCCGTCTTTGGAATGATGAATAAGGTTGATAGCATTTATTTTTAATCAATTCATCGCATGGGTCTCTCTGCATATTTGATTGATTCTTTTCTAAACTCAGTGTTCTACAACAATGGGCCGTCGTCTCCTGAGGTAAACTTGGATCAAGACATCTGTGATACAACTGTTGAATGCACGACTTCTAGCTTCCTTAACATAAACAGTTCTGAACATGTCAGGAGCTGGTTCTTGAGGCCTATTTTAGATCTCAAAAAACTGAATTGTCGTCTTGATGCTGTATCCTATGAATGGTGCTTGCATGTTACTTTAAAAATGTAAATAGGTGCATGTAAGTCATTGATATTTAATATTCTAATGATACTAATGTGTTTCCTTGCATTATATGATGGGGGATCATTTCAGTAGTTAAAATCTAAGTCATTTAGATATTAATGTTACTGTTTATAATGCTCATTCTTTTTCTTCTCAGTTTAGTAAACTGCTTTCCATAACATTATCTGGAATAAGATATCATTTTTCCTCCGTTCCGAGGAGCTGATGAATTCTCTGTGTGCAACTTTGAAGTCTGTAAAGGACATTCCACATATACTCAAAGTATAGTTACTTCTGTCCTCTCCACCAAATTATTTAATCTTCTGTGGCTTTGGAATTTCGGATATAATTGTGTAATGCCCATGATATCTTTGGAATTTCGGCTGTAAAGGAATCCAATATAATATTCACAAAATAATTGATTATCTATGCCCATAATAAGTTCCTTAAAATTGAAAATTTCCCTTAATGTGAAGTTTTGGTTTTCTTTCTGCATTCCATAGTAATCTCCTATTCAAGCATCTGATATAATGAGGTAATTGAGTTCGTTTTTATCCTCTCATATGTAGAAATTTAACTCTCCAAGCTCCATAAGCACCAACAGTGATTGGTCATCTTTTCTGAAGGCAAGCATCTTTCGTTCCCTCATTTGTTTTACTTTCTCTCCTAGTTATTATTAACCATTCTTATGATGCAAAACACCTTCTCATTATGTATTTTTTGTCATAACACTTTGATTGGTCAATGTATTTTTGTTACCTTTGATGTTATGAGCTCTCCATTTTTTATAAACTTGTTATATACAATTAAACGGTCCGAAATTTGGATTCAATTCTGATGCTGATATTCAATGATCTTTAGAGTGTTTCTTCACTCTTGCATGTCAACAAGATATTTGAAGTAGGCATTACCGATGATCTTCGAGAGTATGCAAATTTTTTGAATTTGGATATGATTGATAAGGTAATTATCTAATTCTACTCTAACTTAACAGCTTATAATATGCAGTTCTTTTCTTTTCCATGTATGTATGTTGAAATGGGGCAATGCATACAGGCTAGTTCAGTCCTTGGAACAGAGCTGGCTTATATCTATGAATTGGTATGTGCTATTCTTTCTCCTAGCTGTAAGATGATACTTACAGCCATTACAATTGATATTTGTCTCCCCACTTATTGGTTTTAATTCTGTTATTTTGATGCTTGTATAATATGGAATCTTCATCGAACAAGCTTTTGCTCTTTTGATGGGGTTATCAAATAAGTTACATCAGATTCTGCAAGTAGAATAGTTCATGTTGAGAGAATTGATCTTCCATTGAGTAAACTAGAGAAGTATTGTAAGTATATAAGGTTTGTAGGCTTCCATCATTTACAAGTCATGACTTTTAAATGGATAAAAGTCTAAATGCTTATCGGTCTACAATATTATCTAATATAGTATTAGAGCCATTAGTCTCATACACATGTCCGACTCGTGAATGAAAACCTAAATTGTTGTCTCCCGAGTATGGGTAAAAAGTACCCAACTCGTAATCCTTATCTCCCGTTTGCCCGAGATCGGAAGAACAATACCCGACTCATAGACAGTTGTTGGGAGGGTTCCTCCACTTACAAGTGATAACTTTTAAGTGAATGTGTCTAACCCCTTTATCAACCTAGTTCCATTTTTTTCTTGAGATAAAATGCCGTTGAATAACTTACAATTTTCATTAAAAAGGATATTTATGACCCTTAACAATCATAGAAATGTTACTTAACTGTTGTCCTCTTCAAGAGCTTCTTTTGAGCTGTTGAAATAGGAATCCTCATTTTTGTGCATATTACCGATTTTAATGTGAATTTTAATTTATTAAATGCATATGAAAGGAGCTTAGATACACTAATAACTTACCTTGGGTTGGTTTTGTAGGTTTATTCATACTTTTTATCATCTTTCTCCTGGTCTCTTCTAGTACCAGCTATTTCTGCACAAGTGAATAAAACTTAATAATGGTGACAGGGATTTTAAATATTTCTTTTTATGTGTACCCCTTCCTTTGGCTAATCTAGTTCATAGTTAAAAGGCTTCTTTCTTGGTTATGTTATCTCAATTATTTTTCCATATACAAGTCCAACACATTCTTTTTTGGTTCTCAAAAAACCTTTGCTAATTAGTAGTTGTGAAAGGATTTCTAATTTTTTTCCTTCACATGCCACTCTCTCTACTTTCACCTCTTCAATAGGTTATTGGAGTCATTGATATAAGCAGAACTAAAGAGAAAGGTTATGAGACAATGGTAAAGGAATGCTTTTGTGACGAGGTGAGACATAGTGGAAGAAGATGGTACTTGCATCCACATTTCCATTGAAATACAGTCTCTCAACATGAGATTTACTAGTAGCAGATAATAATTAGTATGTCTGACATTTATTTGGGCATCTGAAAATAACATGCCATTAAAAGTTTACATGTTGTGCAGTTGGACGAACTGAGGCAAATATATGATGAACTACCTGAATTTTTGGAACAGGTGTGCAGCAATCACAATTTGTATTCTTTTTTTGGAATAATCACTATTTATATTCAGATAATCGAGTTTGAACCTATAATGATTTCTCCTTACTTGACTGCCCTTAACAGGTTTCTTCATTGGAACTTTCCCATCTTCCTGACCTATGGAAGGATAGACATGTTCCTTGTATTGTATATATCCAACAAATAGGTAATCTAATTTTATTAATTTTGTTAAGGCTTTTAATTTACATTTTGATGACAAGTTTCCATATCAATATATTGACGTCCCAACTGAATTCTGCTGCTTATCTTGAGGATATCTGATGTGCGTTTTTGAGGAAAAGCTTGATGATGCAACACTGGAAAGGATCCAAGACTTTGAATTAGCTGTTAGTAGTTATATTCTTGAAATTATAACAAACAAATTAAAGACTTAATTGGGACAGATGCTTATATCTTATGCACATATATGAAAGAAGATCATTCTAATGCAGTTCTCTGATATTGATGGAGATAGAGAAAGATTCTTCTATCGTACCGCCAAGACACATGAGCTGGATGCCCTTCTTGGAGATATTTATCACAAAATCTTGGGTTCGTACTTTAAATTACTTTATTTGAAATAATTCTAACTCTGAACTATTTTTATTTCTGGCATCTTTCCGTATCTCGTCAAAACCCATGGATTTTCTTTCACGAACTTTATTTTTAAGTAGATATGGAAAGGGCAATCATCAGAGATTTGGTATCACATATACTTGTATTCTCAAAGCATCTGCTTGAAGCTGTGAATTTTGCAGCTGAACTTGATTGGTGAGGACCATTCA
Source organism: Trapa bicornis (assembly GCA_030064425.1). Lineage (NCBI taxonomy): Eukaryota > Viridiplantae > Streptophyta > Magnoliopsida > Myrtales > Lythraceae > Trapa > Trapa bicornis. Next base: position 11,229,172 of record CM057748.1, on the reverse strand, counting down.
GCTACTTCTCTAACTGCTCTATCTAGTGTACATAGGCTTTTTTGTGCGTCAGATTAATCAACTGACAAGTTTTGTCCTTTGAATGAGAAATCATCTCATTTGTGTTTGTGCACGTATTCTTCTAGTTATGCTGACTATAAATATTTTGTCGTCTAAAGCTATTTGTCACTGGCATGGGTTGCTCGTCAGAATAATTACGTCAGGCCTATACTGACTGATGAAAATTTGCTTGATATACACAAGGGCAGGTATGAGCTGTTTTTATATAAACAAATTCTTTAGAAATGGAAATTATAAAATTGGAAGTGTGGTTTGTAACCACAGTCCTGCCATTTCCAGGCATGTTTTGCAGGAAATGACAGTTGACACTTTCATTCCCAATGATACATCAATTGTTACTGATGGTAATTGCACTTCATTCCCAATCATGGAATATACTCTTCCATCGCAATGCCTAGGCACCTTTGACCTAATCTAATTGTGCTTCGTTGGATGCAGAAAGGATAAATATAATTACTGGTCCCAACTATTCCGGCAAAAGTATCTACGTGAAGCAGGTCATGATATATATGTCTATGGATATAAGTACACTTTGCCTTTAGGCTTTAAGGGACAAAAGTTAAATATGTAGCTTTTTGGTTTACCTGTTCTGAATTCCATCTTGTCTTCATAGATACTTCTGTTGCTCTATGTTACATGCCTAACTTTTCTTTTTCATTCATCATTCCAAGTCCTACGGTTAAAGAATATACTTATAGTTTGCACATATGCAAAATTTCTAGGTAAGTGGAATTTTCATGAGGCTGGAATATAGAGTCTTGACAATGTCTAATTTTCTTATGACTATCACTTCTAGACAAGTCTTCAGCAAAATCAGATCCCCTGTTATTGTGAAATAATTTCATTATTAGTGTGATTTATGAGTCATTTTTTCCTCGGACATCTGTTCCAGTACTTTCTACAGTTTGCTTTATACTTTGATTAAAATGTCTCTTCCAGGTTGCTCTTATTGTCTTTCTTGCACATATTGGAAGTTTTGTACCAGCAGATGCTGCAACTGTAGGATTGACTGACAGGTTGTGTTGCTTGTTCTTGTTAAAAGGTTTATGGTTCAAGCTGTGATTTATGCAGATGTTTGGTAACATATAATATAAACAGGATATTTTGTGCAATGGGGAGCAAACTCATGACAGCAGAGCAATCAACCTTCATGATTGATCTGCACCAAGTAGGCATGATGCTAAGGCATGTCAATATTGGAAAAGTAATCTATGTAAATTCATTTTTTATGTTTTTATTGATGTTGCAGCTGTTATTAGCTTAATTGTCATTATCATTATACTACTTTTGTTTTTCATATGGTTGCCTTCACTTTGATATGGCAGTCATTACTGAATGGTCATTATCAGTGTAGATATTCAAAAGGGGAAACCTAGTAGATTTGAATGTTATCCAGTACTTGAGCACGAACTTTAAGAAGTAATCTTCCTGTAACTTCATTTAACTTTTGCAGGCATGCAACTACGCGATCATTATGTCTGTTGGATGAATTTGGGAAAGGCACTCTAACTGAAGGTTAGTTTACGCCCACCTATATCAAAATAAAAATGTGATGTATTACTAATTATTGCTTAGGGTGCAATGCTTGTTTTCAGATGGAGTTGGCTTGCTTGGTGGAGCAATAAATTACTTTTCCATGTGCAATCAACCGCCAAAGGTTTGATTTGATTTGTAGTGTTTCTGACGAATTAATCCGCTTTCTTCATTTTTCTTATCCATGAGAAGTTAACAGAAAGTCCATAATTAAGAGGCAACAGTCGCAATGTGTGAGAATTTTGGAAGAAAACAGATCTGCAGAAACAGCTATCTGTGAGAGGCCAATGTTTGAAATCTGCATTGACAAACAAATTCTGAGTTGATTATTCATAGCCAAATATTTATAAATTCAAATTAAATTCATCATATACAGAATGCTGCACCATTTCTTCAAGAACAAAAAGAGAATGAAAATCGAATGTAACATTTTCCAGGTTTTGGTATGCACTCACCTGTCCGAGTTACTTGATGAGAGTTATTTACTGGAGGTAAGAGATGCCTTCCAGTAATTTCCTGTTGCATTTACTTCTTCATTGGTTCACAGCTCTACTTTTGATGACAAATTCAGTCGGAGAGGATCAAGTTCTACAACATGAGTGTGCTAAGGCCTAAAGATTCTTCTGCAGAAATTGAGGACATTGTATTTCTTTACCGGTATTACTCACCTTTCTTTGATCACTTGAAAAGGCATACATGTTTCTCTAATTTAACTATCCAGAGACCAATAATTAAGGCTTAAGCATTGAACAGTCATTCTTTTGACAGAATTTCCTTGTTTGGTTTAGGTTAGTCCCCGGACACACCCTTCTTAGCTACGGTAAGCACAATTTAATATGCTTGAAATTCAGATGCATTTGCAATAATGTACTAGTGACCTAATAATTCAGTTATACTTGCTTTCAGGGCTCCATTGTGCATTCCTTGCAGGTATAGTACTAATGTTTCTTAGAATCCTGAAAAGAAGAAATATTTTCTTGCCTTGCCTAAAATTGAAGTGTGCTGGTGGGAGGATTAATTAAACGACCCAAGAATATTTATTCTACATATAGATGAGGCGAGTCCTTGTACATCCATCATGAGTATGTGTGTACTTTATCATTATGTGGATCCTTTATGATCTGGTTTTTTCTCAGAAGAAGCAAACTTTCCTGCTAACGAAACAGGGAAAATGAGGTGCACACTGTATGTACTTTTGAGAGATCATGGCTGTAATTATTAAACTTGCAGTAAACTGATGGAATTTCTAAGTGAAGCTTTTCTGTCATAAACAATAGTGGAAATGAGAAAGAATATGCTGCTGACCATGGACTCAATTCTTATTTTGCGCATTTGTCGAGTATTTATTCAGACACTGAAGATGTTTTCCTCAACTTGCACACTCGTGGCTGCTACATATCTCACTGTAGCATCTGTTCTTGACCAGAAGTTTCTTTGTGAAGATAAAGTGATTCTATGCTTGAGCAGGGGTCCCAAAGGAAGTTATTGACAGAGCTGCATCGATTTTGAGCAGTATTGGAAACAATCAGGTCATTGCCCGAATTCAGAATGGGAGATTCTTGGCTCAAGATCAGCAATATCAGGTCCTTTTAGCAGAGATACATATGCATTATGCAGATCCTCTGCACTCCTCTGCCCCATTTAAAAACTTTCTATCTTATGGTGGCTATGTGCAGAATGCAGTGGAGAAACTTCAGGCCTTCAATGCTCTATCTGGTGATCTCAAGAGCTTCTTTGAAGAAATATTTCCTTCATGATTTCCAAGGTATTGACTGTGTCTGCATCTTTGTTACAGTAAACATTTTGCCCTATAAGGATTGGACTATGGTTGAATACACCTCTGCTTGATATACAGGACTAGGAACAGCCACTTCCAGTGGTTAGATATATCACCTTCCATAGTTTTTTTTCTCGCAGAAAATGAGGTACGAGTTTCCCGTTTTGATAGTGAGAAGACCGTCCAGTTGGATTGACACATAAATCTAGGAAGAGTAATATGGCTCAGGGATGTAAGCTTCACCAACAATGATGGACCTATATTGAATTACAAACGGCCTATATAATAAAAGAATGTCACAGAGATAACTGGCTCATTTATTGCTTGACCTTGATTGCAGCTAGCTGGTGCACATTTATAGGGGAAGCATACTGTGGAGGGCCATCAAAATATAGTCTACATACAATCCAACTGCAGCTTCAGTGGGTGGTACAGATCCCAGAATAAGTGATATCTCCTGTTGAAGCAATGCTGTGAAACAGGCAGGCATGCAACTTGGCATTAAGGTCTCCCGGTCCACAGCAGGCAGCTTTCACTTCAATAAATCCTGCAATACCACAACAGTGAGAAGTTCATTGGCATAGCATAGCTAAAGTATAATTAGAAAGGTAGAATGCATTAAAAAACATATTTTTTTGCATGTAGATTATGTAACTACCATGAGATGCATAGCACATCTTTTTAAGAGTCTCGCGAGGAAAGATTATTGTGAGCAAGACTAGGCGAAGATAGGGATGACATACCATGAGCACAGGAGGGTTCTGGATGAATCTCTGTACAATAGGATAACTGTAACCATAGGAGTAGCTCATATCTTCCAGCCCCGACTTCAGCTTCTGCAACATTGATGTGCATCACTGAACAAGAGGGTCCAGGGGTATCGGAGTCCACCCTGCAGCCTCTCGTATTGTTCTGAATGCTCTGCCATGGACAGCAATGACCGGGGCAATCCCCCACCACGAATTTACGTGCACCATGACTACAAATTATCTGCTCATAAGAATGGAAATTAATCATCTCTTTTACCTTTATCTCTTGATCAATAAATCAGTCTCTCCGTCATCACGAGTGTGCATCAATGGGTGAAACCGTGTACCTTTAGTTGGGCTTTGAGCGTGGTGACCATCTGCGCAAAATACCCTTGAGCGGTCTTTCTCACACTGAGTATGTGAGGATGCCATTACTTCCGAATGATACGATGGACATGGACTTCGACAGATGCTTCTGATCAACAGGGGACCTCACATCCTGCATGAGGCCTTGCTGCACCATAAGGTAGATCTAGGAATAGAATGGTTGAGATGATCGACTGGTGCATCAGTCATAGTAAATTCTACAAATAAAGTTCTAGAAACTGAATATGTGAAATACCAATATAAACCTTTTTAGAAAAGTGTAAACATTTTAGGAATATAATTGGAGAAAGAATGTAGCATGGAGTCTCTCTGCCTGTTAATAAGGAATGCATATGCAATTTTAACACTGACTTGTACTTTACCAATGCCAAATCAATTTCATAAGTAACGACACTATTAACAATTTAGAATGACTTTTCTTCTAAGTTGAAGAGGTGCTGCCACGTTATCTTTTGTTGCTTGAAGTAGAGCACAAGAAGACTGTTTAACAAAATTAGGTGGATATTCTGCAGCTCAGCTTCATACACGTGCCATTATGATTTCGCTTGGTTTCTTGCAGGTGCAACTAACGAATGATGATCCGGTCAACCTTTTATAATGGAAGAAGATGAAGATAAATGGAGATGAGAAGATTGTTGTATCACTAGAGAGAACAATGAGGAACAAGAGATGTGCAAATTAGGTAGAATTATATATGTGCAGATTGGACAGAATTATAGGTTTCTCTATTAACTCACTTCTCTTTTATTATTTCCACACACATACAAATGATATCATATAATTTCTTTTATACTTGCTTGAAAGTTTGCTGAAAAACTGATATCTAGGACTCAATACAATTAGGTTATTTACCTTGAGAACCTCTTCTCGAGTAGATTGGAATCCCTATAACATTGAAATGAACCTGTCTAAATTTGATCAAGAGTGTGGTATATAGTTGGAAGGAGATGGCTTTTGCGGTTTTGAGTTGTCAATTTACCCCATGTATTAACTTCAATATTGAACTTTACTTTTTTATAATAAAAAAATTGTGTAACATACTAATCTAATGTAATTTGATATCTATATTAGGGATGTGACAAGTGTGTATCTAAACAGATCTAAACAAGTATGGGTGATTTTTATTTGATAGTATACTCCATTATAATCCATACTCCGTTAATGTTTAGGATAAATAGTTTAGTTATTTAGTTATGTTGGTATGTGAGAAAAAAGCCCAATTGATTAGGTGTAAGTTAAACTCCATCTGGAATAAATTTTAAAAAAATCCTTAATTTAATTTTGGATATAAATGACATTCGGTTATGTTAGATTGAGATATGGGATCAAATTCCAATAAACCTGTACATGATCGGGTCAGGGTCCCTTAGATTCAAATCTACCTGTTCTTTTGAGATGCCTAGTTCCAACATCACACAACTATGAGAAAATATTTTATAGTTGAATTATTGATAATGATAAGGGGTGACTTTATTGAAAAACATACACTGAGATCACCGAGTTGATGAATCTCACAAGTTTATTTACAACTCTATCGTTTGCACATACATATAACTAAGGGCAAAATCATAACAACTGCACTGCATACAACCAGTAGATTCAAATGAAACGATCAAAACCACAAGGACGGCCTTAAAAATTATGCCAATTCCACATAGAAGAGATACAAACCTCTCCACAGGGGTCCTTCCCACCCAGCCAGTCTTTGTTGCTGCTTCTGGTGAGCTTTCAATATCTATCAGCACCAAATATGCTATATAACTTTGGATCATCTAAGGGCATTCACGAAGGCCATCAGAGAATCTACATCTCTCTTATCAGAAGGGTACTTGATGGGCTTCAAGGAGTGCTTTGGGAAGAAAAGGATGGTCGGGAAGCTCCCAAGTTGCAGCTCTTGCTTGGCGAATCCCTTCTGATCTCCATCCGCCCTGAACTTGCCAACTTTCACCCTGCTCTCCTTCAGTTTCTCAGCCAATTCAATGTATGATCCTTCCATTGCCTGTACAAGGATGTACCATTGTAAATCAAAAACGAAAAGAAAGGACAAAATCTCCAAAGCCTTCTCACTATCAGATTGTGTTTACCAAGGAATAGAGCAACAATGCTAACTGAGCTACAAGGGAATGATGGTATGTATACCTGGCAAAATTGGCACCAGGGGGCATAAAGTACAACGAGCCAAGGCTCCTTCCGGCTCTCGAGTTTTGCCAAATTCTCTATCCCGGCCCTGCTCAAGGAAACCAGGTTCTGGCTATTGAAGATATCTGCAACTATCGTGCTGCCGTTTGAAAGAGAAGCCCCATTTCCATTTCCATTTCCATGGAGGTGAACTCCCTCTTCCTTCATGTTTCCCTTGTGGAGTCCACATTCTTTAGCCTTAGCATCCTCCCACCACCATCTTCCTTCTCTCTCGTGCTGCCCAGGCAGAATGGGCCTTGTGCAGGGCTCGCATCCTATGGAGATATATCCCTTCAAGTGGAGAGAATTCACAGGAACGTCCATGGCTCGAAGGAAGTTCCAGATAACTCTGCCTTCTACGTTTGCTACCGGATTCCACTTCACTAAGCTTTCGATTCCGCCTTCCATTCCTTCAAAGACAGGATCAACCTGGACCACAGGAATCTCAGATCTCGTCCCAGGGGATTGGTCCTTTCTTTGGCCCGTTATCCAAGCTTGGAGGCCCTTCAGGGCCCTCCTCAAGGGCCTCACTTTCCTCACTCGGCAGCACTCCTGGTGGCCATCCTCGTAAAAGGAGAAGAGTCCTTTATTTCTCACAAGGGCTTGAACCTCAACTGCATCTGGGAACATGTACTCAATGTGAATCCCATAGTGCTTCTCAACCGCATCAAAGAACTGGTAGGTCTCTGGGTTGAGTCTTCCAGTATCAAGGCTGAAGACTCTGAATGGGCGACCGGTGAGCTTTGCATACTCTATTAGGGCTACATCCTCAGCTCCACTGCACAAGTTTAACAATTTGCATTACACTTAACAATTCTCTCAAGAGAAAACAAGAGTATGTAACTTTAGTCATGGATGACAAATCCATATGAATATTGTGACAAAGGATGCTACCTGAACGCAATGGCCACATCATTTCCAAACTTCTCCAGGGCCTTGTCCATGATTTCAAGTGGGGAAGCATCTGCCAACTCTTTAGCTAATTTTTCATAGTCCTCTTTTTCGGTCTCATTTTTAACATCTGCGTTCACCCAAAACAAAGATATACAAGTTAAAGACCAGAAATCTACAACTGAAAGGTACACACAGAAATTCCAGAGAGTGACTCTACCAGGTGCAGCAACACTTGCTGCAAGAGGAATGACTGAGTCGCTACTTCTGGGCTCTGCACAAACTGGTTTGATGAATCTAAGTCTCCTTGGAGTATTTACAGTCACTGATGATACGAACTTCTGATCCAGCAGCCGAAATGGGTTGATCAAGGGGGCTGTCAATATTTAAATTGAAGTACCAGGGATTGTGCGTTAGTTAAAATCCACCAAACATTCTTGAAAAAGACAACTGCATTAACCGCTGAGAAGATTTCCGTCAGCATTTAGCAAACAGCTAGGCCAATCTTACAGAACTACTACGCCATTAAGTATGGTTACCGAGGAAAATAGGAACTTTACTGAATCGGTGATTATAACTTGAAAATAGAAACTCGCTGTGATGATTTGAATCATTTACCGAAATGTAACTCAGCAGCTTAGTCAGCTAATAGAGGATCTAAAATCACACTAAGTGGAGACTACAGACAGACATCCACAAATCGGTGCAAAAGTTTGGAGCAAAGATACGATTTACAGCACATTTCACTGAATTCCTCATACGAGAAAATCAATCAACTCCAATTAGCACCAACCAAATGCACGATGTCCAGATTCAAGCTCAAACGGAGCAGATTTGAGATGATTCATGAACACGCATTTCAAAGTAAGAAATGTAGAAGTCACCTTTGAGCTCCGGAGAAGAAGTTATTGCACGGTTCAACAATGGGGAAAAAGATGACGAGAGAGCCATTTCGGAGGAACACTCACAGGAAGACTCTCTCTTCTCTTTCTCACTGCGAATGAGTGATGACGGAGAGAACTTCTGTGAGCAGCTCTAGTCTTAATAGTAACCGAAGCGGAGAAGACGAAGAATTTTAGTTCATTGAATCTGGACGCCATTTAGTGTGCACGCTATTATCTCTCTGGCTTCCTGCCACGTGTCGTATTCCTAGCATATGACAATGCCACCGGTGGGCTGCTTTCTAATTTCATAGGCTAATTTCTAATTAGCACGCTAATTTTTCATAGTCCTCTTAATAATATACGATATCAATTTCATTTCATACTCTCGTAAAGACATGAAACTAAAAGAGGGAAACATTTAAGTAGGTTAATAGTTTAATTCTTTATTTATTACTAATTTTATTTATAATAATTTAATTTTCTATTTTTATTTTGTCAATATTTTAGTCTCTCATCTAATGAGAGAGAGGAATGGCTCATAATGTACTAAAATAATAAGTGTAAGTGAAATTAAATAATTAAATTGTAAAAAATAAAATTGAGAAAAAACTATTAATAGATTAAAAATTTTAAATTTAAATTATTAAAATACTCTATTATTAGTGATAATAATAATAATAATAATAATAATAATAATAATAATAATAATAATAATAATAATAATAATAATATGAGTTTGATCGAATTTCATTTTTATTAAAATCGGTAAAAAATTTTACTATAAATTAATTCAAAATAATATTAAACTTATTAAATAATACGTAAAATATGAGAAAAAAATGCGACACACTCACCCCTCCTTTGCAAGACTAATTAACCCAAATTCGATTTTCATTTTTTTCTCAAACTTAAAACCTACCACGTATTAATTCATTTATTTATAATAGTTTGTGCTGTAAAATAATAAAATAAATATATAATAAGATAAGTATTAAGTATAAATTTACTCTAAAATTTTCGTACTATCATTTTTTAGTGATGGAAATTACAAATACCATTATATTTTTTCAAAATTATTAAAATTAATAATTTAGGTATTATTATAAAGTTACTTAAGTTAGCTTTACAATATTGTGGTGTGATTATACAGTTCAATATTTTTAAAAAATATTATTTATTAAATATAAAATTTTAGTGGCACAATACTTTTTCCTACTATTCTGGCTCGTATGTAGTATAATTTTTTTTTTATTTTTTTTACTAGAAATGACCTGATATCACAAATTATAACTTGTGTAATTAAATGTTAACTAACTATTACATTTGGCATTGAGCAAAAAACTATTACATTAGGCTGAATTAATTTAATTAATATATCAATTTATTATTAGAGCTATGAGAATTTAATATTTTATTATTTTAGAAATTTCAAACCATATTTTTGTGCACCATCAATTTCAGGTGGAAAAGGAATGAATCCTGCTGCTTCCTAATTCTGTCAAGTGATTACAGTGGCGGTACTCGTGGTTTCCGTTAAATAAAGACGGCTCAATATGGAGCATGAGGGAAGGAGAGGGCTGGGCAGGGCCGCTGGGCAGGGAATGATGAAGCAGAAAAGGCTGAGCGGGCAGAAGCAGAGCAAAGTCACAGACTTTTGCCGACCTCACCATGTTTAACGCCGTTTAATAACAAGATAGAATAATATATATAGGGCTCACCTGACGGACAAGCGTCAATCATTTAATCGTCCAGACCCAACCTTTCTCCCGAGCCTCAGCTTCGGTCACAGGTTCGGCGCATTAAGGTCTCTCTTTCTCTCTCTCTCGGAAAAGAGGCCGATTCCCCCTCATCGAAATAATTGAACAATAGGAGGTCGTGAATTTCTGGAGAGAGGGTGGAAGTGAGGGTTTTAGAGAGGAAAGTGAGCTTACAAGGGCGGAGAAATGGGGCAGATCGTAAAGAGGAAGAAGAAAGGGAGGCCGCCAAAGTCGGATCTGGCGAGCAGGGCGCGGATGGAGGACCCGGAGCTGGAACCTAGGGTACGGCGAAGCCTCCGGCGCCGGAATGTGAGGTACAACTTCGTTGATTACGATGACTTCATCGATGATGACGAATACTTCGAGGGGAACGGGGGTGAGGAGGAGGAAGATGAGCGGAGGCGAGAAAAGAAAGTGAAGCTCGTTGTGAAGCTGAACCAGGGGACGCGTGGCTCTGACGCTCGGGGAGATGGTGCATCAGCTGAGGACGAAGCTGATGAGTGGGAAGATGAAGATGAAGACGAAGAGCAAGGGATGAGGAAGGTCGTGAAGAAGAGGAGGATCGGTGGTGGGAAAGGCGAGGATGAAGAGGAGAATGAGGATCACCTTAGTGATCGCGCCGATGACGCCGACGTACGGACCAGACCGGTATGCAGATGCGAGATTATGAGCTCGGATAAAAGCATTTTGCAATGGATGATTACTTCTTGCAGAGGATTAGTGTCTCTGAGAGACAAGTGAAGTCTTTGCTTGTTTCCCAATGGACCAGAACGCCCTGTCCTTTTTATCTGTGTTGGGTGGGTTCCTGTCGGGTCAACTGTCAAAAACTGACAGCAAAAGAATCTGATCACGTTCCCAATTGAGCCACTTCTCTTCTCATCTCACACTCTGTCTGGTTCTCTCTCTCTCTCTCTCTATTCCCCCATTCGAGCTTTAGCAGTCTCAGTCTCAGTCCCTGTCACTGTCTCTATCTCTTCATTCAACCCAGAGTGCTTCTGTTATTTGAATATTCATCTCTTTTTGAGCTGCCATAGATTTTAGTTGGTGTCTCTTACATTTGGGGCTATATATGACTTGACAGGAGAGACGACTTGCTAAAGGGCACTCCAAGGAGCTCCACACTCCCTCAGGTTTGTTCTTATGTAGTGCTTACCATTCTCTACTTCCTTGATTTTTCAAAAAATGAAATTTGGTTTGAGGTTGTGGTTAGATTGATTGAATGCTAATTTAATTGACTGGAGTTTTTTCTTTCGTTCATGCTTGCTTTGGCCAGGAACTCCTGCAGGAGCTGCACCAAGTGTGCCTCTGCCCGATAAAAAGAAACTCGAGCTGATTCTCGATAAACTTCAGAAGTATGGGAATTGAACAAGTTTGGTGCTTTTCTATTCTTCTAAATAAGAAGCCAAGTTTGGCAAAAAAAAAAACGAAGCCAAGTTGAGACTTGAGAGTATGGTGTCTTCTGGCACCCATAGTCTTATGTGGTCTATTGACGATTTCTCTTGTTGGGCTTTGTGAATATGGTACAGGAAAGATACATATGGCGTATATGCAGAGCCGGTTGATCCCGAGGAGGTACAAGTGTTGCTTTTTCCTCTACCTCACGCGTTTTCTATATTCAGGAGGCCATTATTGTGCTCTTTCTTAACAATCTGAGCCTTCGCGTCTGGATTTTAGCTTCCGGATTATCATGATGTGATTGAGCATCCAATGGATTTCTTGACCGTGAGGAAGAAGCTTGCAAATGGATTATACTCCACTTTGGAACAGATTGAGGTGAGTGACAACTAGATTCTGAACCATAATTGGGGATGATGCTGTCTTCTTTATTTTCTTTAAGTTTACTGGCTTGATTATAATGACGTTCCATTTTAGAGGAATGGGGATTTTTTTACTTCTAATTTCATACTTTCTGTTTCAGAGTGACGTTTTCCTTATTTGTTCGAATGCGATGCAATACAATGCAGCGGATACAACTTACTACAAACAGGTATGGAATTTCTGAACATGGGTCTTCTTTCTCCCTCTTATCTAATTTTATCATCTCTCTTCAAATCACTGATAAATGCTCTAATTGTATCCACCAAAAGGCACGCATCATTCAAGAACTTGGCTGGAAGAAATTCCAAAAGCTAAGGACAGACTATCAACATTCTGAGCGAGGGCAGAAAATGGACCATAAGGCAAAGAGTGATATTGACAGCTCTGAGAAAGAGCTAAAAGCTGAACAAAGAATGAAACTAAATACCCTCGATAAGAAGCAAATGAAGAAACCAATATCTCGGCCCCATTCAGGGCCTCTTGGTTCTGATTTCTCTGCTGGTGCAACTCTTGCTATTGGCGAGGACTTGCAGAATGATTCTGCTGCTAACTGTGAGGTGCCCTACACTACTGACAGCATTTTGGATGGCACCATCATTCTTGCAGAAAATAATCCGGACAAGGCAGAGGAGCTTTCTATGGGTATTGAAGTTTTTAGGTCTATGCATATATATATTTTTCTCAGTTCTGATATTTTACAACCTCTATTCCATGATACTTTGATAGTTGGCTATGGTCATGGACTCAGTAAATGGCCTTTTTTCCCTCATGAATGCTGATGAAATATTGTCTATTAATTTGCCTAGTGAATAATTTCAATATTGGAAACTACATCGTTGATGAATAATATATATTTATGTGTATATAAATTAATAGTTTAATGATGATTTTTTAATTTCAAAATTTTGTGTATATTGGCTGTTATGATTTCAGGGAAAGGTTTATCTGCAAAATATTGGTGGAAACCCTCTGCAGTGGATGATAACCTCCGTGTCACATACATGCCCAAGCAACCCATAATGAGAGTAGAGTCCATATTCACAACTTTTGAGAGTGAAATTAAGCAGCTAGTTGCTGTACAGGACCTATAAACCCTCGAGACATATTTCTTATTTTGTGTCTGTTGCTCTTATATTAACTTATTTTTCTCCTTGCAGGTTGGTTTACATGCAGAGAATTCCTATGCTAGGAGTCTTGCTCGTTTTGCTGCAACTCTGGGCCCTATTGCATGGAAGGTTGCTTTCCAAAGGATTGAACAAGCATTACCTGCTGGAAGCAAATTTGGTCGTGGTTGGGTTGGTGAATATGAACCCCTCTCAAATCCAATTTTAATGACTGAAAAACGTTTGAGCAAAGACTTTTTTCTCACAGAAAACCCAAAACATAATGTTGAATCGAGAAAGGTTTTGAAAATACCAGCTCTTCCAATGGAAGATCATTCAAGCAACAATATTTCAGAAATGAAATCAGCTCCCCTGTTAGCAGTTTGCTCTTCTGGATTGAGACTGAATGTTGCTAGTACTGTCAATCATCAACAAATACAAAACCCAAGTTCTAGGATTTCCCCAGGGTCTGGAGGCAAGGTTGTAAAGCAATTTGAATTGAATTCTTTACCTCCAACTAGTCAATGTACTGACAATGGAGCAGTGAAGAAGCACGTAGATACTATAGATACGGGGGCTTTGAGGCTGGGTGAGGCCACACTGAGGAACTTAAACCATCCATCAAAAGAAGTTTCAACTCCAGAAGTAGTTGCTTCCTGGTCAAAAGAGATGATGGTGAAAAGCATAAATAGCCCAAGGTCAGTTCATTTTAAGCACCCGGATACTAGTGCAGTGACAGGAAGAGTATTATCTGACAAGAAAATTGTTAGCAATGTCTTTGATAATAGCAGGCTTAACTCTCCAGCTAGTAGCATTCCGAATGAAATGCAGAGGCAACCTAACTTTTTCCTCAGGCAGGACCAAGGACTTAGTGACCCGGTTCAGCTGATGCAAACTTTAGCTGAAAAGGTCCAAAAGCGACAAAACCACCAAAAACATTCAGATAACAACTCGCCAGCCATGATACCTAGAGTTTCTTCCTTGGGAAGGGATAATACACCTGGTAATGCTGCTACAGTTGCTGCCTCTGTTTGGATGTCTGTTGGAGGTGGTGGGTTCAAACAAGCAAAGGAGATTCCTGCCAGTCCGAGGAATCAAATTTCTGCAAATCTTGATTCATCATACAACTCAAGCCATGACTCTGTTCAGTTGAACCAAATATTTGCTGAAAAGGTGCAAAAGCAACAGAATCTGCAGAAGCATTTTGCTGATGGTAGATTAGCTGTGACACATTTGGTTCCTTCTACAGCTCCTTTGCTGAGAAAGGATACTTCTGACAATGCTGCTTCAGCTGCTGCCTCTGTTTGGATGTCTATAGGAAGTGGGTTTAAACAAGCTACAGAAAATTCTTCTAGCCCCAGAAATCAAATCCCATACACGGTTGGTTTTCCATACAGCTCACAACATGAAGTTCCTCCTGCACAAACAGCATGTACTCAGGGTGAATTTCCTGCTTCTTCTGGGGTAACCTACTTCCAACATGGAAAGGGTGGCAGTCCTCTGCCACCACCATTCATACAGCATCAAGTTCCTGTTGTCTTGGATAATGTAGCTCAGTTCCCGAATAGTCCAATGGCTTTCCCCCAGTTGATGAATGCTAATTTGGCTAGATACCAGCCTCAGACACCTTGGAGAGGTATAGCTCCCCAAATACAACAGAGATCAAAACAAGAAACTCTACCTCCAGATTTGAATATTGGGTTTCAGTCACCGGGATCACCTGTGAGGCAGTCCTCTAGTGTCAAGATGGAACAGCAGCCTGACTTGGCCTTACAACTTTAATCATGGTTAGTTATTTTGGAGGAAAATTAGTGGTTTCCAAGGGGAAAGTGGAGTTTAGCAGTTGCATCTCTTAGAATGACAGTATTCTACACGGGTGGCTGCAACTGATTCCATTATCAGTGGAAAATCAGGTTCATCCAATCCAGGTGATGTTCAAAGATGCTTGTATCTGAATCTCAGATATGATTGATTGCTTTGGAGAAGCCCAAGGGGTACATTTTTTAGTAGCATTGCTTGAATAAAGCATAGGTCACTGGCTTCTGTTCGTTAAAGGAGAATGTTTAGATTAGATATAAGAAACATCTGACCACTAGACAAGATTTTCATCAGATGGGGGTTGTTTGTTGATGACGCATCTGGTTTGTGGTGATCTTTCCTTGATCTGCAGTTTGACTTGTGATGGCGCAGTTGCCCTGTGGAGATGAAATACTCTGGAGAGGATTATTTTTGCATGTCATATAGCAGCCTGCTCACAGCTTGCGCCCGGTATCCTGGCCCAGAGCATAGTGGGATAGTACTTTGTACATTAGAAACCGGTCATCCAGCAGATAAAGGTTCGTTCCTTATGTAAACTTGTTCTCTTGCCTCATAATTCAGAAAAAAATATGTTCCTCTTTGTTTGGGAATTTGGAAGCCCTATCAAACCTTCAGGTACTGTTTAACTGGCTTATAAATGAGTATTTTGTTTCTTAGACCCAATACCTTAAATGTTTAAGGGTGCTCATGGCCTACCAGTTTTAAAGAAAAAATAGAATGACATTAATAATATCAACCCAATATAGTGTACACTGAAACTATACAACTTATTTTGTCCCTAATTCAAACACTACTTATTCTACTTCTTTTCTCTTAACCTCCCTACTTAAGCGCGGGTTCATAACTCGTGTAATTATTGGTCTCACGACTCTTAGTGCCTATGACGTGTGTGAGAGCCTAAACAAGTCCGAGTAGAATTATTGGAACTTAGGCTTGTTCTTAGTTTTATTGTCATTTCTCGGTTTATCCCCATATCGTACCAATATAACTTGTCACACTCTTTTATATTTATATCCCATCTAGTACACAAAACTTATAAAATAATAACAATTTTCATAAATAATGAAGAATCAAATATATAGGTTGAATTGTTTTTAGTTAATTGCTAATTCACACCTACAATGGATGCTAATATATTGCATCATGGTAATATCATAAAGTCTTATCTCATATTTTATAAATTTTAACATCGAAATTTTGAAAAATGGTAATATCATAAAAGAATTAGGTCTTATTTCATATTTTATAAACTTTAAAATTTAAATTTCTGAAAATAATATTTAAAATTAATTGAATCGAAAATCAATTTTAAACTGAAAATTGATTTTGAACCGGTAATAGAAACCAAAACTGATAATTTATATAATAGATAATCCGATAAAATTACACTCAAATAACCTATTTATCGAAAATTAATAATTAGAAAAGTACAAATGAAAAACCGTGACAATCTATATCGAAATAGATTGAGGTAAAAAAATTTAATTTTTACAAAGTGTTATAAAACTTATTTTTGTACATAATTAGATACGTAACCATCGGGGTTAGTTTTGGTTATAACGATTACTTGACGACCTAGTGAGCATAAGAAAATTTTTGTCGTCCCGTATGTCAATAAGCTCTCATAGTTTCATGCGTATTGAGAACAGGTCAGAGGGGAGAGGTCTTGTCCCACAATAGCACAGACACATAGTTCAATTTAAGTATGGGGAATAGGTAGTATAATACACTCATACTTATGGTATAAGGTGTGACCTCCAATTGGAGTGGTCGGTAAATTCATTATGTACCATAAGTGGAGTAGTCGGAGACGGCTCTGTGAAAATATGATCCCTTTAATAATAAAGGGCGTGTGTTAAACCAAACCCGAAAAGCATGAAAGATAAAATACCCCTTTTGATAGATGATATGGAGTTAAACCCATAAAACCCTTAAACCATAATGGTATTATATGTTAACAATAATTAACCTTTTTCTTGTAAAAAGTCATCTTATCATCCACTTAATAAGTTGTATAACCATTTTTCAGGAAAGCTCTCAAGGCAGAAATAGTGAAAGCTGGGAGCGGCAATTTAAAATTACCACGAGAATGTAAAATTTTATTAAGTTGTTTTTATTAATTTTGTTATGGAAAACATATGTACTTATAAGCCTTTACCTTCCTTAATATATTTTGGTAGAAATATTAATTTAGTACAGGGAATGGTGATGGATTGGTTACGGGGTTCCAACCAACTAGGTTGGGGTGTGACACTTACCCTAGCCAACCACAGTCGAATTTGGTAGTTTTCTAAAACTGGTCGAAACTGAGTAACTAAGGGGCTTATCAAAAATTCTTACTAGAGTTGGTTGGAGCTTAAGCATTTTTTAGCCAAGGTCTAGGTGAAGTTTTTTGTGGTGGTAGCAAGTGATTTCCAGAGTTAAGCGAATTTGGCCGTCAATTAGTCACGATCAGGTTGAGCCTAACAGACCCACCGACGAAAATTGGCTCCCACCGGTTGATTTGGCCCTTGCTGGAGGTTGGTTCTAGCCATGGAGGGCAGAGGGAATGCCATCACTTTGGCACCAGTGATCGCTAATTTAGCCCTGCAAGACCTCCAGGGGTAATAGAACTTTCTATCTCAAAGTTGGGACGACCAAAATGACCTACTTGCAGCATTTTTCGACCACTAGAAGGTCAGGGCTCGACCATAGGACTTAAGCGGACTTAATTACTGAAAGTTTGATACCAAGATCACCTCATTTGGTGACCAGACGAGATAATTGCTCATTTGAGTGACATGAATTTGATTAATTCAGGGGGAGTTAATGCAATTAACTCCATAGGGAGATCACTAGCTCAGTTCCTAATTGATCTTTGTAATTTGTAATACTCAATTTGATAAAAAAAAATTGAGTCAATTAGAGTCACATCTTGAAGTGATGCAACATAGAATTGTGGTTAGTGCGTGCAGAGGCTCGAGATGAGTTGGGTTAACCCGATTCAATTCTGTCCAACCCAACTTCTCTTTTCCTTTTCGTTCCATTTTTCAACTTTTAAATTATCATTTTACCCTTTTTGGGTCCTTTCAATAATTAAATTCTAAATTCTGCCGGCAAAAAACAACTTTCCCCAAAAACCTTGGTTTTTATACCGAGGAACCCAATCCCAAATTTGATCGGATCTCTAGTCCCGACATCAGGTTTCATATCCCAATTCCATCATTTGGTTATTATCCGAATTTGACTTTCCAAATTTCGACTCGAGTTCCATTGCCAAATCGGGTCCCGCTCGTTTTTGGCTTATTTCTTTGGTTTGAGATTTTATTCCTAATTTCAAATCCCATTCCAGGTTTAGAATTTCATTCCTACTTTTGGTTTTTATTTTAACTTTAGAATTCCATTTCCCGACTTCGAATTTTATTCTTAGTTCGTAATTCTATTCATGGTTCACACTTAGTTTCCATAGCTTAATCGTGATTATGAAAGTTCCAATATTATATTATACTGATTATCTTTATTTTACTCAAAATAAATATATTTATTATCATCTCTTTAAAGCTACTATGAGCAATTGTCAACCTATCTCTACTCTTGTTACTAGCGAGATTCGTCTCTCTCTAATACTCCCTTTTTACTTGAATGAGTATCATAGTTGGTTTACTTCAATACCTCACTATTATTTGGTCTACTCTTACTTATGTCATCCACTAGGTGTGTCAATTCATAAATAAATTCAGTATACCTCATTATTATTTGGTCGAATATGGCTTATATTTTCCACTCGGTGTCTGTTCATACATACACCCACACATATTTGTGCATTGTATAACTATTAAACCCATTATTTGTTATATTTAGGGTGATCTTCATTATCGGTTTTTTCTGTGACAAAACTCTCTTACCCAACTTTATTATACGGTTTTTCTGCCCAAAAATGTTTAAAACATTCTTAGAAATTCTTGCTCCCATTGGATCATTTGTATCTATATGTATTAGAATCCCGATACACGAATCTCTCGATTCGAGAAATACAAATAAGAGAATTAAATTTTTTTATTCTTTTTCTAACTCTTTTTTAAATTCGATAAATATTAGTTGATCGTATATTTAATTATAATTATATGATTTAGGATGCATTTTCTATTTAATCTATTTAAATTTTATATTTTAAGCTCTTAACACATTAGTTCCTTCCTAATAAACTTAATATGTTTAGTAGGCATGTGGTATATGCAATAATAGATTTTATACAAAATTATTCAAAGATTTGCCAATTTGTATATTTTGGGATAAGATTTTTTAGTATTTTTTGTAACACCAGAATGAGACTGATCATCTGACTTGGAGAGAACATGAGCATGTGGTGTTGGAATCTCCCTAATAGCATATATTGAGAAGCTTGTATGATTTCATTAAATGATCATATAGTTATGTAATAGGTAGTAGTTTGATGGTTAGAGTTGGTAGGCTTGTAGGAAGAGAGTTGGGAATGTTGTGATTCATTAATTATTGTAATTTGTTGTAGGAAAAAACTAGCCTTGATGTAGAGAAGGTGTAGATGATGCAAAATACAAAGGTCATCCGAGGAGAAAAGAGTAGTGCTAAAAAAGGAGAAGTTTTCTTCTCTATTTTATTTGTTAGCCTTCTGCTACATCTACCAATTTTTGTGTAAATTAGATGGTTTCCTGGGGCAAAGGGGTATGAAACTTGATGATTAGGCTTTAAGCACACATCCCTTGTTGATCTTTTGGATTTGAACTTCCAGAAATAATATGCATCTAATGTACCATATGATCTATTGAGAAGGGTGTGATGGTCTATTCCCTTTTATAAATGATTATATCAATTTATGTTCAAATTAGGAAATTCATAAGTTTATTCTACTGATTCATTTTGTTTGTCGGCCAGGAGTTTACCTTCGTGAACATCATTTCCGGTTGTGAGCATTTAACAGTCACTCTCTCTCTCTCTATCTCTATGTAGGAATGGTCAGCAGTTCAACTCAATCTACCAGTTGACTCGGTTCTAGCTTAGCTTCCCTTGTCAGGTTGTCCTGAGAAGTCTTCCCTCCTGTCTTTGTGAAGCCTCCATTGACTTTTCGTTCAATTTACAAGTGGTGCTATCTGGTCCTCAAATCTCCTCCAGCAAAGATCTGATATCATAAAGGCGGTAACATCGTCATCTGTCAGTTTCATCTGCAAAATTGGTTCTTTTCTCGTGTCCTTTGATTCCTTCTGTCTCTCCTCCCTCTAGTCTAGTCTCTGCACCAATTCACTCGGATAGAACTGTCAATTCTTCAGCTGGGATTTCGCTGTATAATCCCCTACCCACCCCATTAGTCGTCAAGGCACAGGCTCTAAGCCCAACAAGTAATGGGTGGGTGCTTTAGCAAGAAGAATCCTTCGGACTCGGGCTACAATGGCTACCAATCAGTACCAGGAGGAGGAGGCGGCGGCGGTAGTGGTGGTGGTGGGGCTGGCTACTACAATGATTACCAGAGATCCCATGAGCCAACTGTGCCCAAACCTGCAGCACCATCAGCAGCAGCTCATCGACCCCAATATGTACCCCAAAATCCCCAATCTACCCCTTCCTCAGCTGCCCAAAATCCAGTCCAGAGGGCTGACCCAAACACGATCTTGGGGAAGCCATTTGATGAAGTGAAATCGCACTATTCACTGGGCAAGGAGCTTGGAAGGGGACAATTTGGGGTGACCTACCTCTGCACAGAAATCTCCACTGGAAAGCCTTATGCCTGCAAGTCAATATCAAAGAGAAAGCTTGTGACCAAGAGTGATAAGGAGGACATCAAGAGAGAGATTCAGATTATGCAGCACTTGAGTGGCCAGCCCAATATAGTTGAGTTCCGGGGGGCTTACGAGGACAAGCAATCGGTCCATTTGATCATGGAGCTATGTGCTGGTGGGGAGCTCTTTGATAGGATCATTGCCAAGGGGCATTACAGTGAGCGAGCAGCAGCCAATATTTGTAGGGCAATTATGAATGTTGTCCATGCTTGTCATTTCATGGGAGTGATGCATAGAGATCTTAAGCCCGAGAATTTCTTGCTGTCCAGCAAGGATGAGAATGCTGTCCTCAAGGCTACTGACTTTGGGTTGTCTGTTTACATTGAGGAAGGTATAAAAAGGAAAATATCTAATCAAATTGTTTCTCATCTCTTTTTGGATGATCTGGTAACAGTTTCCCAAGCTTGGCCTAGCAGATGTCTTGCAAATGGTTGATATATGCTCAGTCAATTGAGGTTATATTGGTGTGTTTTTGTGAAACTGAATTGGGCTGAGAATCAAGTTGTATGAGGATTATTCATTTCAAGATTGGGTGGAGAACTTTAAATAGCATATATACAGAAGAAAAAATAGCATAATTTTCTGTGTATGTAAAGTCGGATTTTACCATTGCAGGCAACATTTCCCTCCTAGGCTCCTATTTCTGTATTGAAGACTTCTGTCTGAGTTTCCCTGTGCTTTTTCTATGCAATGTGCATATACCGTCCTCCTTTTGCTTAAATTGGAAAGTGGGGTCAGAGAGTCCGATATTTATATGACATTATGATCTTTGTTATCTATCTTTGAATTCATCACAGGGAAGGTGTACAGAGATATAGTTGGGAGTGCTTATTATGTTGCCCCTGAGGTTTTACATCACAATTATGGGAAGGAGATAGACATTTGGAGTGCAGGAGTGATTTTTTATATTCTTCTAAGCGGAGTTCCTCCATTCTGGGGTGGTAAAGTCACACTCTTTCTCTTGTTCCATTTTTTTTTTTTATTATTGGTGATATCTGGATGTTATAGCATTCGAATAATCTACCAGGCAGTGTATTATAGAGTCTTGTGCTACCATTTAACCCTTGATACTACTCCACCCATGACCAGTAAAATAGCTGCAAGTCTCATTCCATTTGACTCCATGGATTGTACGGTCAAGCAATGCATGGACTCTAAAAGGGCCATAAATATTCAATAAGTTCATGTCTTTACTTTGATGTTAAAATATGTAAAAAATGCACTTAATCAGCTCTTAACTTGAGAAAGGACTGTTGCTGATTTCTGTGAGTAAATTGTAGAAAACGAGAAGGGGATATTTGATACCATACTACAGGGGGACATTGATTTTGAGAGTTCACCATGGCCTTCTATATCAAGCAGTGCCAAGGACCTTGTCAGGAAGATGCTGACCAAGGACCCCAAAAAACGAATTAGTTCTTCCCAGGTGTTAGGTAATGTTTCTCATCACATCTTGGATTTTGTCATAATTGGTTTTCATGGAAAAATGTTCTATGTAGACATCCATATCATGCAAAATCTCGGTTGTCACAGTCACAAGAAAACGTAGGTACTTATATAACCTCCTGTATGACATTGACATGCTCCTTGCATACTGAATATTAAGAGAACTGTCTGCGGAAATTGAGTTGAATTCCTGTTTTTTGCTTCTTTGATAATTGAAACATTTAAATGCAGACCACCCATGGATTAAGGATGGTGGCAATGCTTCAGATAGGCCCATTGATAGTGCAGTCCTCTCGAGGATGAAGCAGTTCAGAGCAATGAACAAATTAAAGAAACTTGCGCTGAAGGTGGACTATGAAAAATGTTTTATGACTGCTAATGTTGGTTCCATCTTAATTGGGGAAGAAACTAGTAGTAATTGTGAAAATTCAGAACTGTAGGTTATTGCCGAAAATCTATCAGAAGATGACATTCAAGGACTGAAGGCAATGTTTGCAAACATGGATACAGACAAGAGTGGAACAATCACATATGAGGAGCTGAAGACAGGATTGGCTCGGCTTGGGTCAAAACTCACAGAAGCTGAAGTTAGGCAACTTATGGATGCTGTAAAGAGATAAAATTACTTATAAATTTCAAACTTTTCTTTGAAACATATCACCTCTTTTAAAAACTTGATAGTGTTTCTTATCTGTCACCTCAGGCTGATGTAGATGGGAATGGAACTATTGACTACATTGAGTTCATAACTGCTACAATGCACAGGCATAAGCTAGAAAGAGATGACCATCTCTACAAAGCCTTCCAGCACTTTGACAAGGATAATAGTGGGTAAGCTCCTTCTTCCTGCCTTGAAGCTACTGCCCTCTTTTTTCCCTCTCACTGATCTGATAAACGACATTGTCCATTCTTGTTGAACGTTCTACCTGGCTCCCATTCTGTTGAAAAATGAAAATCACAATTTTTGCCGTTAAGGAATTATTATACACTACTCTGATGTTTGTGACTTTATAATCCTACAAACTACGCCTTGAGAAGTAAGGTCAATACTTATCATTGTGAAATGGCACATTATCTTGTGGTCTTTGAAGATTTATCACGAGAGATGAAATAGAGATGGCGATGAGGGAGTACCAGATGGGAGATGAAGCTACTATTAAGGAAATTATAGCTGAAGTTGACACAGATAATGTAAGTGCACACCGGGCTTCTCTGACCTGAGAAACTTGAGATTATGAACATGCTCACACTTGGGTCACATTTTGCAGGATGGTAAGATCAACTATGATGAATTTTGTGCCATGATGAGAGGTGAGAACCAGCAACAGGTGAAGCTCCTCTGAACAAGAATGCGAGCAACTTATTATCATGCAAGCTTTCCTTTCACCAGCAATGGCCTGTTGAAAGGAATTGTAAATTAGCCTTATTGTTCAAATATGCCCAATAACTTAAACTCCATAAACTGTGCAAGGCTAGATATGCACTTGCTGTTCCAGTGAGAGCTCGACGAGAAAAGGGAGTTTTTTTTCACGTTTGTATCTTTTACTGCAGTGAAGATGTGAGTAGATTCCTTTTGAGTTACGATTACAAGGAATTTTTATGAGCCTTCGTTTTCCCTTTTTTCTATTATATTGACTGAATGATTTGAATACCCTTGCAATGGTTTGGATACCCACCGGTAAAATGGTCATAATCCAAAGCATAAATAGTTGCAAACTCATGCTGAGCATATGATGTTCACCTTGATGCCTTCAGTCTTGCTTCCTTCTAGCATGCATATATCAAGTGATGGAAAGGATATCTTCACTACTCAAAACTTTTGAGTATCAATTATCAAATGGCCACCGTCTCTACCCTCTAGACCCTTTGGGTATCAATTATCAAATAATAAAGTAGGGCAGCTCATTCATTATGCACATAAACTGAAAGATGGAATCCAAAAGTATGCCATCCAGATGTAGAGACAAGACAGACTGAACAAGAAAGATGGAACCCAAAAGGATGCCATCTAAGAGAGACTGAACAAGAAAGATGGATACATCAAAACTAGCAGTAATGGCTAATAATGTAGATGAAGTTGCCATGGAGTAGATCATAAATACAAATGGGCAGTTAGTTATTTGGTCCATTTACATAATCTAGATTTTATACTAACACCACCCCTGGGATGACACAATCAAACCTAGATTTGATGCAGAAGGTGTTGCTGGCAAATCAATAGTACAATTTAAGTTCCACAATTCATTCATGGCAGCCCTGCAAAATGTCTTGGAGCAAAATAGTTGAAAATAAAACAAGGACCATAACGATTTGAGGCTTCCCTCTCGGGCAAGTCTCAGACCACGACCGACCTGATTATTTGGGGCACCGAGATGCCTACAAGACGCAAATTAGGTATGATACTGACAATTGGGACCCCGCAGCTCTCAGAAACCATGAATCTTGATGTGGTCCTTCTTCACCAGTCCGGCTTGGACCAGGAAGTGCGACACGTTCTTCCTCTGATCACCTTGGAGCTGAATTATCTTCCCCAGCTCTTTGTCCTGCACAACATTCCCGTTGCAGCAGAACTCCTTCTTCAAATCCTTGAGGATCTTCTCGTAGCTGTAGTCTTTCTTCAGCCCCTGCACCGTCGTCAGGCTCTTCTTCCCATTCCGCTGCTGGATTCGAATATGTACATACTCCTTGGCCCCCGGGGCACCCGATTCTTTGGATTCAGCAAACGGATCGAAAGAAGAGGGGAGTCCAAATTCTACTTCAACCATGAAATTTTACTGTCCGGAACTTTGCTCTTATCTGCAAGATCACAACCATCCCAAGTTAGAAAACCCTTCCATGATTATGATCCCAGATAGAATAAAGCCATGAATGAGATAAAAAAAGTGAATCCACAGATCTCGACAATTTAAACGCTCATATCAATAACTAAAACATAAAATAACTTGAAGATGCCATCTTTCAAAAGTTGAACCCAAAAAACAACAGATTCCATGAACGCACACAAAACAAAAGCGATCAAATTCAAACCCGCCATCCAATACTTGTACTCTATGGGAAACATCTAACAACGATCAAAGCACGATCTAGCCATACGCAAGACTCTTGCACAGGAGAAAATTAAAAATCAGAAGTTGACTCAGCACCTAGAGATAAAAGAGAAACGATAGGAATCAAAGGGACCAATAATCAACATACAAGAATAGGAGGGTTGCTGGCTGAGTATTCTTCTTCGCCTTTGACTCGCAAGTTCTTCTCTTCTTCGTTGTTCTTTGAAGAGAAAGATCGTGCGTGTCCCGTATATATGGGCATCTAAAGCGGTTCGTTGTTAGCCACAAAAAGATAACCAGGCTGGAAGGGAAAACCCAACTAGGACACGTGGATGGTGCGCATTGATCCTATATGGATTTTGACGGTGGGGATGCATATACAATAATCATATAACGCGTAAATTCCACGCGAGGTATACCGACGGAAATGTGGGCCCCCAAGGAAGAATCTAGACTAGAGATAACGTGGTAAAGGAGGCCAAACATTCGATTCAAATTAGTCCTTTTACTTATGGATTGTGTTTTAATTTAATCCAGTTGATTTTCTATTTTCTCCGTTAGAAAGAAGAAAATACCGAATATTGGGCAAAGTGAGATTTGCATGGGATGAACTCGATTCTCTTTCAAAGCGATAAAATCGTCTCTTTCGGCGGGAATCAGAATTTTGATGGACAAAGGCAAAAAGAAGGTGGCGTCTGCTGCAGATTCTCTTTAGAACCTCAAGTTGAGCTCCGTTTCCAGCCCTCGACCTGACCCTATCTCCACCAGAATCACTTCCGCGTTCCGGTCTACAGGTGCCGACCTGTCTCTGCTCCTACTCCTCGGCATGTATCCACGATGTTTGTCTTATCGATTGGCGGATTCTCATTGATATAGGCATCCAGGCACTCTGTTGTTCAGTAGGAATTAAGTTGTCCGGCGATTTTTTTTATTCCATATCAGCTGCGTGTTATTTACTGATGATTTTGGCAATCGGTGATCTGGTGCATTAAATCTATTTCATGATTCATCGCCTTGGTCGAAATGGTTTATCTTAATCTGTTACTGCTATTGTGTTCAAATGACAGGAGCGCCTGCTAAGAAGACAAAGCCTCCGAGCTTAGTCGGTCTGTACCTCGTGGTTGTTGGCAAACACTTCGAGGACAGTTTCATATTTGGAGGCGATTGCCAGCTGCTTCCCTGCTGATGTCAAGGATCATATAATATCTTCGACAATCTGTATTAGAGGCTTCTTCTCTTCTCCAGTTTCAATAATGACTCATTTTCGTGGCTTATGCACGTTTTTTTTCATTGTCTCGTATGGTTATGGCAGCAATGGCCAGGAGAAGAAAGCTATTAGATGACAAAGTCTTTCTATCATTGGCGGATAGTTCATGGGAGATTCTTGATCTTTCTGGTTCAGATGTTTCCGGGGTGAAAGTGTTGGCTAGAAAATGCAGATCCCTTCGAGCAGTTGATATAAGGATGTTCAAATTTTTTTAATATTTATCTTATCAATACTCACTATTATGATATGATTGTGAAATTTCATCTTATAAATATATATTGTATTTATATGAATTTCTACAAATATTTTCAGACAGATTACATGATTTTCATTTCTCCAGTCTATGTCTATGCGAGAGGATCAAATGGCCTGCGTTTTGAACTTGGGCAGCACTGCAACTCATTGGAGCCGCTGAGATGTGGGTAAGATTTATCGTCATTTTTGAAGTCTCATGTAAAACTTAGTCTATATGGTGGTGCAAGGTTCTCCGGTTTAATGTACTAGGTTTTTGGATCTTATTAAATGGGATCTATAATAAGATTTTAACATATGATCAAATGAATGCAACATAAAAATTTGTATATTACATATCTACAACAACTAGGGATAACTCGGAAATGATGGTTGATTTGTATATAGTTAAAAATTTATGAAATAATGATTTATACTGTTGAAAATATTATTATAAATGGGATAAAATATATAAATTTTTTGGATTTATAAGTTTGAAAAAATTTCGCTAATTATAATTTATTACTTTTAAATAGATATTTATCTAACACTATTTGTTTACCATATCTTCTAACGAATTATCAAATCTAGTGTACTCGCACCTACATTTAGTCCGATACTGAAAATCCGATTTGTATTCTGTAAAATTATGGAGGAAAAATATATAATTTGAGCCAATTGTTCCCCTGTTTTTCGAGATTATAAGAATAATACTCAGCTAGTAAAAAATTGTTTAACGCTTATTTAAAATTGCACGTGAAAATTGTATTCAAGTAGTAAAGTGAGCGTATAGGTTAATAATATAATTTTATATTATATAAAATACAAAAATATTATGTATTTATAAGTTTGAAAATACACTTAAAACCAACGTCACCCCATATCAGGTGTATTGATGGTTTGGTATCTTAACCTAAACAAATAAAAATATTTTAATTTAGGCCTTTATATTTGGTGCCACCAGCTTAACGAATTTGATAATCCGACTTCGGTTCGGTAATTACCAGCTCAACGAGTTCGACTACTTGACTTTGGCTCAATAACTACTAGCACAACGAGTTATATGATCCAGCTTAGTTTGACTGGATTTATAACACAATTTAACCATTTATGGTAAATTTTCAAAAAGCTTAAAATCAATATTTTGTCTACCGGTTTAATATCTTTCTCATTGGCCTTGGGCATTATTAGTTTCAAAATCGAGTACTTGGGCACACTAGAGCAATTCTAGCTTTAATTATAAATATCTCCCAAAAGATTTAATTAGGTTCACACAGGGGTATAATATCGAAAATCCCATTCACCCGTATTTTGAAACTGGGTAGTTTTAAGGATTTTCAAGCTTGACGTGACTTTCCTTTACACGAGCTTGTAGGTGATTCGTTGCTACAATTATTTGGGTAATTAGGCCCCAAATAATAAGGTATTAACACTTGCCCATAACTTTCTAATAATTATGATTTAGTCCTTAAGTATACCTTATTTTAAATTAAGACCCTAAGATTATCAAAACTTTCATTTGAACTCCCAATTTTTTTAAATTTTCAGTTGGGATACTATAATTCTCTTAATTATAGAAAATTCTCAATTTTTTGAAAATTGTATTAAGTTCCCAAACTATCCAAAAATTATAATTTGGTCCTTAAACTTGAATTTCATTAATTCAGCCTAAATTCTTCCCAATTTCATCCTAATATGGTACTAATCCTCTTCCCCACACCCCCTGGTTCATTTTAAGCTTTGCAACACTCATTTTGGCTTAGAAACGAGCTCAAACGGAGTTTTGCCAAAAATCAGCTTAGTGAGAGAAAGGTTCGATAACTCAACATTGAGGATTCAACGATCGAAGCTTTTGATTTCAATGGATTTCTCTTTTCCTGGGGATCCTTCCTGGATCAAATTGGTAGCTTGAGTAGTGTGAATTTCATATTTTAGTTTTTGGAAAAAGTGCACTATGAATAAGTCATTTTCGGTGAAGGGCGGCGAATGGGACTTACCAAGACGACTCAAGGGAGGTCAGGGCTCAATTAGGGTAGGTCAAGGATGCTTGGTTTGGCTGTGGTTGGTCTGGGAGTGGCTCAAATAAAGCTCGACTGATTCTGGTCGTAGACGGTCGAGAGAGCAAGGTCACTATAAGAGCTCATTGGTGCTTCTCTGGCGATCCTTGAGCTGAAAGGAGGTTGTAGTGATGTAGAGGACTTCTCCCCGATTTTAGGGAACCCAAATGCGGCTTCTGAGATTTCAAGAAAGGCACTTGTCGTGCTTCGCAGGGAAATAGAGTACCTCATCTTATTCTATCGTTTGAGAGATGGGGAGGACGAATGGAGAGTAGCTCTTTATATAGGGAGCTCGAAAACTGATAGGGCTACTCCGTCGTGCCTAACTCGACCCCAATCTCGCCCATCCTCGATCAAATTAGAGGATATTTTGGGTCATTGTAGACCGATCAGTTCACGTAGTCTCTCTCTCTATCAGCATTCCATGGAAAAAAGATGACATAGTGTTGCGCGTGTGAGCTACCAGGTGGCATGTTGTAATTGGCTAGCTTTGCTAATATGGCTTTCCACTAAACGTTCGAGTCATCCTTTGACTCATTGACCGACCACGTGGTGGCCTCCCATCAGTCATACGTTCCAATATGGTTATTGACCATCCTCAATTAGCCGTTTGACCGTAACACGTGGCATCCTCTGATTGGTTGATTTAAATAAATTAGATTTCCCTTCTAGCGTATTGTGCCACTGCCACATGTCAACCTTTGATTGGTTGAGACCCGTGGCTCAGCCACTTGTCGACCATTTCTTCGATGTTGTGGTCAATTTTTGATATGGAATCTTTGCCATGTGTAAGCTCCTCATTTACCAGCCTGGCTGACGAGTCTTCTCCTCAGTTGACCATTGACTAAGGACATGTATCGCTCTTCCATTGGTTGCTCATCAGTGGCATGACTTTGACCTTTGATCGAGGACACGTGATGTGTTCTGATTGGTAAGCGCTTCGAGGTGTTGAATGAGCAGCTGAATGGGCATTATTCGCCACGCATCGCTCGCTTATTGATCGCGCTGACTTGGTAGGATATCAGTTGACTAGTTCGGTTAAACTGAGTTTGGTGATCCCAAATCGAATATCGGTTGGTTCAGGCCCAATTCGATTGGTTTCTATAAATTAAAATTTTCTAAATTTGTTTAAATTTATTCTCTATCTAATCGTGACTTCACTTGTTAAAATTGATATCTTTAAGACAACTATAAAAATGAATCTTAAAACTGGTTGTCCACGATTCACCCCTACTCAAATCGGTTTAGATTCGGTTCACCCCGAACCAGTTTGGTTTTCACACACAATTCCATTCATGGTTCATTTCCATAATTTTTTTAGGTCTTTATTTGTCACGCTCTGACCTGGTTTGGTCGAATCCCCGTGAGAAACCCGTCACTCTTCCCAGTTTACTAAGGGTTTTCCCCTCTTTTAAACATGAGAGGAGTAAGATGTCCTTTAAACCTGTACCTTTCTTAGAATACATAAATCAAAACTGTATAAAAATTTTAACTTACATACCTATCTTGTAGGTGTGACTAACAAGAGGTTTTTTGGTAGGTTTCCCTTGGTTACCTGAAAAGGGATATAAGGGAGGGGTGAGTTAAACGACTTAGTGAATGAGTGTTTAAAGTTTGGTTTTTAGGGGAAAATATTTAAATTGGAATGTGCTATACTTCTTATTTTAAAATTTCTCATTTTCAAAATCTCAATTTCATTGTCATTACTCACTCCTCAACCATAACTGGTGTGTTTATCAA
Source organism: Trapa bicornis (assembly GCA_030064425.1). Taxonomy (NCBI): domain Eukaryota; kingdom Viridiplantae; phylum Streptophyta; class Magnoliopsida; order Myrtales; family Lythraceae; genus Trapa; species Trapa bicornis. Next base: position 11,198,640 of record CM057748.1, on the reverse strand, counting down.
CTAACACACACCCTTCATCATGAAGGGAACACACATGATTCAAACTATGTGTTCGTTTGAGAATAGAGACTGTATCTTGGTCTCATGCACATGAAACTCAAACATAGAAGCTTCAGGAAGTCCCAAACACAGCAGCTTCGCGAAGTCCAAATACAGAAACTCCGTGGAGTACAAACATAAAATTTCGCGGAGTACAAACACAGAACTCCATGACTAACTAGTATGACAAAAAATACAAACCTAGTAGCTTTTCTTTTCCCTTATTGCTACCATGTCATCCAGTAGCCCTTAGGACGCATCACTACCTCCTTTGGGCATCTTAATGGTCCTGAACCTCAAGTGCATGTACAAATAAAATTTTCCTCAAAAGCCATTTAATCTTTTGTGCCATTGGTCCAACTGCCCTGATCCTCAACTCGACTTGCAGCTGTTTGTCTTGACTGGTCCGTCGACCTGTCATGTCGCATTGCTGCTAGTCTATCGAGTATGTCAGTCCTGTCTTGGTACTATTGCCAAACAATTCATTTACTTAAGTTTTCATGGCTTAGAATCATGTTTGTTTACGAGTTCCTGCTCATGCCAATTGGCCTAGGGACCACTGTTCAAGATTTTCAAAATCAAGCATATTAGCCCTCAAGTTCCAAAACCGAGGCCTCCAACTTAACAGAGCTATTCGAGCTCTCATCAATAATATCTCCCAAAATGTTTAAGCAGTGGCACACAGTTAAGGGAGTGCACTTCCGACAAAATATACTTTTCAACTGTACATCATACCAATTGAGTATGAGAACATCTCCATTCATAACCGATTAATGGGTTTTCCACTTCCTTCTAGGAAGTTTCATCATACCAACCGGGTATGATCTACTTACAACCGATAAGTAGTTTTTCCATTTGATTTCCACATCACTCCTCTCAGGTGTGATGATTAGTGTAAACCCCGCACTTTTGTGTTAAGGAAAATCAGGAAAAGAACCGGTCAAACTGAGTAAGAAAACCGAGACGATTTACAACCCCGATCATTTGGTAACAAGCAATTTGGAAATTTACAACTTCTGAGTGATCCAAAGGGTTTATTAAATGTTGGAAAAGAAACTTAACACAAATTAGAATAGAAAAACCAAATTAGTTCAGGTGAATGAGAGTCCATAAGAACTCTAAAGTTAAGCGTGATTGCTTGAGAGTAGTGTGAGGATGGGTGACCTCTTTGGAAGTATGATTTTGTAACCCAAAATTTCGGTAAAAAATTTTTATGTCGGCTTATCATAAATATCCATAAATTAATATATATTTAATTATTGGAATTAATAAAAATAATTTAATACCGAAATTAAATTATTGGAATTAATACAAATAATTTAATATTGAAATTAAATTATTAGAATTAATACTAATAATTTATGGCAATATTAATACTAGTAATAAATCTCTCCCATTTAATACACGGTTTTACACCTATATAAAGAGGTTATCCCCATTTATTCTCCTCACAACTGAACACTTTTCTCTCTCTACTGCTCTACTGCCAATCAATACACAGTTTTACACCTAAAGCTTCGACTTGAACAAAGGTCGGGCTCTTTAGAACCGGGGAGAAGACAGTTAACTGATAGCAAACTACAGTCAATTCAAGAATTGTTGGAGAAGCGCCAACATGATAGAATAGTGAAGCAGCTCCGGCGGACCGAAGTTGCCCTATTTCGGCCAAGCTAAAATCAGCCATTTCAAGCCCTGCTCAGGCCAAACCAAGCCCTCCCAACACTTCCTCAGCCTTTCCACGGCCGAATTAGGACCGAAAGGTAAGCCAATTTGGCTCCCCTTTATAATTTTCGATCGGTGCTAGAGAGAGAGTCGACCGAATTTCAATGACAAAATTCTAATACAATTTCGCATCAATTGATGCGATTCTTGATTCTAGGATGAATCTCAGGATGAGAGCTATCTGTCCAGATCGAAAGCTCGAACCGTCGTGCCTTCACCGGTGAGTAATCGAAGCTTTCTCTCTCTATAGTTCATTTTTCGGCGAAGCTCCGTTTGAGCTCGTCCCGACATTAAAACTTGCGGTTCACATTTATGAAGAATCGTATGAACATGTAGAAACTCAATTTCAACAATTGGAAACGTTTGATGGGTCAATTTGATGAAATCAAATTCGGTGTGTTAAGAAGTTGGAATTGGGGGAAAATTGGGGATTTTCGAAATTTAAAGGACCAAAATGAAAATTTATGAAATTGAGGATCAATTGGACATGAAAATAATGTTAGAGGACCAATTGAGGAATTTTGAAATTTTTGGGGCAAAATTTACCATTTTTGTAAAGGAAGGGCAAAATGGTAATTTTGGAAAAGTTGGGGGACCAAATTGGAAATTTGGGAAATTAAACCCCTTTATGTGAAATGGAATAAATTGAGGTCCTATGATAAATTTTAGAAGTTTCGGGACTCAATTTGAGAAAAAACCTGTATTTGGGACTTAAAGTTAAAGAGAAATAACTTTAGGGACCTAATTGTAAATAAATGAAAGTTTGACTTTCTCATTCATTTGGAATGAATGAAGGCGATTAGGTCGAAGGATAATGAACCAAGATGTTCATATCATGTAGGAAAGCGAAATACCGGGAACGCCAACAAGGACAAGCTCGCGTGAATACAAAGAACAAGTCTAGTGGAATTCACGACATTAACGGGTGAGTGGGTTTACTAACATCATACTCGGTTGGGATGATGAGCACAACTTAAAGTTAAAAACCACTTACCGGTTGTGAGTGGGTTTACTAACATCATACCTGGTTGGGATGATGAGCACAACTTAAAGTTAAAAACCACTTACCGGTTGTGAGTGAGTTTACTAACATCATACCCGGTTGGGATGATGAGCACAACTTAAAATTTTAAAACCACTTACCGGTTGTGAATGAAAATTTTATATCATCCCCGGTTGGGAATGATAAGTACCTCGGTATGAAAACCCACTATTTAGTGGTATTTTAAACATCACTACTTAAAGGGAGTGATGTGAAAATCATGCAGAAAAACTACTTATCGGTTGTAAGTAGATCATACCTGGTTGGTATGATGAGACTTCCTCGAAGGAAGTTGAAAACCCGTTCATCGGTTATGAATGGAGGTGTCCTTATACCGGGCGGTATAATGGATAGAGAAAACATATATTTTTTCGGAAGTGCTCTCCCCTGATTGTGTGCTAATGCTTAAACAATTTGGGAGACCTTCTCGACGGGAGCTCGAATAGCTCTGATAGGCCGGAGGCCTCGGTTTTGGAACTTGGGGGCTAAATGCCCGATTTTGAAAATCTCGTACAGTAGGCCCAAGGCTAGTTGGCACGAGCTGGAGCTCGTAAACGAACATGATATATGTGCCATAAAACTTAATAAGTGAATTGTTTGGCCATGGTACCAAGATAGGACCGACATGCTCAGTCAACTAGCGGCAGTGCGACATGACAGGTTGACGGACTAGTCAAGACAAACAGCTGCGGGTTGAGTTGAGAGTCGGGGCCGTTGGACTAGTGGCACCACAGATTACATGGCAATATAAGAAAACATTGTTTGTACATGCACTGTGAGTACAAGTTCATCAAGACGCCCATGAGGAGTAGTGATGTGTCCTAAGGGCACTGGACGACCTGGTGGCAATAAGGGCAGTTTGTCGTTCCAAGTGTCTGTGCGAAATCTGGAGTAGCACCAAGCGCATGAGACTGGGGTGGGGACAGGATGAGGTCTCTGTCCTCATACGGACACGAATAAGTGATTTTGGGATTGTGGGTCGGATGTCACGTACATCCACTCATTCCTAGGGTAGAAATGGTTGTACTTCTATCCGGGTGGCAGGAAAAGTTGCTCCGAAGCCACTAGCGGGTTCAGTAGTGATACTGACTTGCGAATGTGTTAACCTTCATGATGAAGGATGTGTGTTGGGTGATGACACACCGGTAACTAAGAAATAATGGAAAAACCCAAATTTTTAAATGAAGGGATTTTTGAAAAGAAAGGAGTCTGGCACACTCCATATAAATATTTTTTCTTAAAAGTTAAAAGTAGATCTTTAAAAATCCATTCACTAAGTAGTCGTACTCACCCCCTCCCTTATATCCCTTTTAGGAAATCCTACCATTAAAGACCATCAACTAAGATGCCTGTAAGACAGGTATGTAAAGTTTTAAATTTCATACAGTTTTGATTATGCTATTCCAGGAAAAAGGTGCAGGTTAAAGGACGCCTTACTCTTTACGGTTTACAATAAGGGGAAACCCTTTAATAAACCGGGAGAGTGGCGGGTTGATCACGGGGATTCAACCAAACCGGATTGGGGCATGACAATTAGAATACCATTTAGCAGTGGATTTTCATTTTGAAGTACTTATCATCCTAATTTAACAAAAAGGGTTTCAATTTTCCAAATTTCCAATTTGGTCCCCCAACTTTTCCAAAATTACCATTTTACCCATACTTTACAAAAATGGTAAGTTTTGCCCCAAAAATTCTAAAATTGCCTAGTCCGATTGGTCCTTAATTTTATAAAATTACACTTTAGTCCCTCGAATTTTCAAAATTCCCCAATTTCCCCCAATTTCAACCTTCTAACTCTGCGGAATTTGATTTCATCAAATTGACCGATCAAATGAGTTTAATTATTGAAATTGATGCTAGATTAGAGTTCCTACACCTTAATACGATTCAATTGTACTTTGAATCGCACAATTTGGTGTCAGAATGAGCTCAAACGGAGCTTTGTGGGAAAATTGGACTTAGAGAGAGAAAGCTTCGAAAGCTTATCATCGAGGGCACGATGGTCCGAGCTATCGATCTGGGCAGATAGCTCTTGTCTTGAGGTTTCTCCTAGGATCAAGAATTGCATCAATTGATGCTAAATTGAGTGAGAATTTTATCATTAAATTTCTATCGGTTCTCTCTCTAGCACCGGTCGGAAAATGTAGAGGGGAGCCAAATTGGCTTTACCTTTGAGCTCTAATTCGACTGTAGGAGGATTGTGGAGGTGTTGGGAGGGCTTGGTTTGGCCTGAGAAAGCTCGAATTGGCTGATTTCAGCTCGATTGAAATAGGGTAGCTTTGGTCCGCCGGAGCTGCTTCACTATTCGATCACATCGGTGCTTCTCCGGCGACCCTCGGAGCAAACGAGATTACAGGTGTGTAGCTAACTTCTCCTTGGTTCTAAAAACCCGACCTCACCTTGTTTGGCTCATAAAAGTGCCCAAGTCGGTGCTCTATTTCGAGCTTCATCGAAAAATAGAGCAGTTGAGAGAGAATGGAGTTTTCAGGTGTGAAGAGGATGAATGAGAAGTGGCTCTTTATATAGGAAGCTTGGGGACTTATTGGCCGTCCAATTAATGCCTTAATGGCGGTCATTCATTACCTGTAACTCCCTGGCCGGAGACCTTTCAGCTTCGCTAGTGCTGTGCGATTTTCCAGCGTGTGAACAATGCTGTAATATGAAGGAAGAAGACGACACTATTCTGAACTAGATCGGACCGGTTCAAATCAGGTTAAATGCTTAAACCAATCGGTTCACCTCCAATTCGACTGAATTTTTGAAATCTAAAAATTTATAAATTCATCTAAATTCATTTTCTATCCAATGGTGGCCTCAAATCTAAAATTTGAATTTTTAAGCCAACTAGAAAAATGAATTTAGCATCCGTTTCAATAGTGGTTTAAATCGGTTCAATCCGGTTTGGATCCGATTCACCTGAACCAGTTTGGTTTTCATCTCCAAATCATTCTAAAGTCCTTTTTCATGACTTTTGTGACTATTAGATCATTCAGGATCCATAAATTTCTCGGTTTGCCCTTTCTCTACCAGTTACGGTTAATGAACTAACTTGGTTCATAAATCGGTTCAATCTGGTTCGGATCCGGTTCTCCTAAACCGGTTTGGTTTTCTCTCCCAAATCATCCTAAGATCCTTTTCCATGGTTTTATGAACTCTTTGGGTCACTCGGGAGTTGTAAATTCCCAAATTGTCCATTCCTTAATGATCAAACTTGTGAATCAGTTCGATTTTTCTCATTCAAGTTGACCAGTTCTTTCCCTAGTTTCCATGTTTTAAAGGGACGGGGTTTACATTATTGGTCACTTGGGATTTTTCAAGTTCCCATTTTTACCATTCGTTACCACTTTCGGTTCACTTAGATTATCGATTTTCTCTTGAAAATTTCCAATTTCTACTTGTGGCTTTCTTAGTTTGAGAGAAGAGGCTTATACACCCCCTCATCCAACACATTTCAAGAAAAATGGGAAAAAAAGAAGAATTGAAGAAGATTTTAAGCATTATACCACACCTACCTCGTTAATTGCCTTGTCTCCACCATTCCTTTGGTCTAAGTTTCTTAGGGTAGTTGTTTCTCGAGACCTCCTATCCTTAATGTATATCTCACTGACCTTTTTGGTTGTAGTCCTTTCTACCTCTCGGTCTTCCTTAGGGTGTCATTTATTTCCTCTTACTATCTTGTTTTTATGGTTTGCTTACTTCTGCTATGTTGGTCAGAGATTTCAATTTTTGACTCCTCTGCTTTTTCCAAAAGAGGTTGTACTTTAAAATTATATCACTTTTCCAAAGTAGGTTAGTCTTGGCCTCCGATACTTCCTTCCTTCAAATAGTTTCTAATGAGGGGTTGGCTCCTTGCACTCCACGTTATGTCCATCTGCCAATCAATGATTCCTTCAATGCACTTGGTTGTATGCATCCCTCTAGAGTTCCCTTCCACAGCTTATTCCTTCTCTTCTTCACTCTCACTGTGTCATTCCCTAGAGTTCCGGGGGACGTTTTTCTATGTTTGCCCCATATGAGTGGGTTCTAAGTATGCTTCCTATGTACCTTATCCCTATTCATGAGGTATCCTTCTCGGTTTGACCTTCTTAAGAAATTTTTGCATTCCCTCGTCATTTCTTGACCTCTTTGTGAACCGTTTACGTAACTTGCTCCATGGTATCAATCTCTAATCCTTCATGTCTTTCTTGACCTTTGAGGAGGTATTGCCTTAAATCTATGAGGTGTGGAACACTCCTTCTTTCCTTACACCTATAATAGTTCATCTTGGTACTTGTCCTTTAGTAGGGTTGGGCATCTCTTCAGGTAATGTCCCATCGTTATTCCCTTACATGGATTGTTGTGGTTCCTTCGAGTGGGGCTTTTCCAGGGTTACTAGTGATTTGGTGCTTTACTGTTCTTGAGTCTGATCACTTTGACAATTTTCTTACTTAATTTCCTTTGCTAAAGGGTCATGGTAAGAGTCCTCCTAAGTTTCTTAATTCCCTTGTTCATCTTCCATAACTGAGATGTGACTTTTCCTTAGTTTCCAAGATAGTGTGGATTTGTTTTATTTTCCTTAGGCCATATTCCCAACAAGATCGCATCATCAGGAGATAGAGTTTTGAGAATTTGAGTATTTTATTAACAGGGGGATACAAAAGATTAGGCTTTCAGCCCTATCACAGGAAATGGTCACTAAATAACTAATGAGTTATGGAATTCTTGATAAACATCCTCCTTCATACTTAGAGTTGTGCCATCGATAGATCCTAGCACCATTCTCTAGGATAATTCCTTTCGAGATTCTTGCCAGGTCTCAGGCATTTAGGATGCTTCTAGGTTATCTTTCTACGAAGATAGTATGTTGAGTAAAGCCATTCCAAGTTTTCTTGGTTCCTCTACTGGAAGCCATCTGAAATTTTTTTTTGGATAAATCCTATTAGTTACTATATTTTCTAGTCTTAATTATGTATTCGAGGAAATAGTCTCTGATACCACTCTAGTTGTCACTCCCCGACTCTGTTTGTTCGGATCCCCATGATCAACCCGCCACTCTCCCGGTTTATTAAAGGGTTTCCCCTTACTATAGACTGTAAAGAGTAAGTTGTCCTTTAAACCTGTACTTTTTCCAGGAACAACATAAACAAAACTGCATAATAATTTAGATTTATCATACATGTCTTAGTTGATGGTCTTTAAGGGTAGGCTTTCCGAAATCTCCTAAAAGGGATATAAGGGAGGGGTGAGTACGACTACTCAGTGAATGAGTTTTCAAAAGTTTAAACTTTACGAAAATATTTATTATTGGAGTGTGCCAGACTTCTTTCTTTTAAAAAAAACCATTTCATTCAAATTCTCGTATTTATCACAATTTCTTTTTAACCACGGTGTGTCATCATCTAACACACAACCTTTATCATGAAGGTTACACACATTCGTAGGTCAGCACGACCACTGAACCCACTTGTGGCATCAGAGCGACTTTATCGGCCACCCGAATAGAAGTACGTCCACTTCTACCTTGAGAATGAGCGGATGTTCGCGACATCCGACCCTCATTCCCGAAATAAATTCTTCATGTCCATTATGAGGACAAAGACCTCATCTCGTCCCCACCGCGGTCTCATGCGCTTGGTGCTACTCCAAATTTCGCACAAACACCTGGATCGACAAATTGCCCTTATACTCACCGAGTCGTCCAGGGCCCTTAGGACGCATCACTACCCCTCTTGGGCGTCTCGATGATCCCGTACTCATAGTGCATGCACAATCAAAATTTTCTCATTATTCCATATAATCTGTGGTGCCACTGGTCCAACGGCCCTGACTCTCAACTCAACCTGCAGTTGTTTATCTTGATTGGTCCGTCGACCTGTCATGTTGCACTGCCGCTAGTTGACTGAGTATGTCGGTCCTTTCTTGGTACCATGGCCAAACAATTCACTTATTAAGTTTTATGGCACATATATCATGTTCGTTTACGAGCTCCTGCTCGTGCCAACTGGCCTTGGGACCACTGTACGAGATTTTCAAAATCGGGCATTTAGCCCCCAAGTTCCATCGAGAAGGTCTCCCAAATTGTTTAAGTATTGACACACAGTTAGGGGAGAGTACTTCCGACAAAACATATATTTTCTCTATCCATTATATCGCCCGGGTATAAGGACACCTCCATTCATAACCGATGAACGAGTTTTCAACTTCCTTCGAGGAAGTCTCATCATACCAACCGGGTATGATCTACTTACAACAGTTAAGTAGTTTTTCCCCATAATTTTCACATCACTTCCTCTAAGTTGTGATGTTTAAAATACCACTTAATAGTGAGTTTTCATACCGAGGTACTTATCATCCTCAATCGGGTATGATATAAAATTCCCACTCACAACCAGTAAGTGGTTTTTATCTTTAAGTTATGCTCATCATCCCAACCGGGTATAATGTTAGTAAACCCACTCACCCGTAAATGCTGTAAATTCCACTAGACTGGTTCTTTGTATTCACGCGAGCTTGTCTTTGCTGGCGTTCCTAGTACTTTGTGTTCCTACAGGATATGAACATCTCGTGACCTCCATCCTCTTACAATTCAATAGCACTTTGAATCGCAAGTTTTGACACCGGAACGAGCTCAAACGGAGATTCGCCGAAAAATGGACTGTAGAGAGAGAAAGCTTCAATTAATCACCGGTGGGGGCACAACGGTCCGAGCTTTCGATCTGGGCAAATAGCTCTCATCCTGAGGTTCATCCTAGAATCAAGAATCGCATCAATTGATGCCGAATTGAGTTAGAATTTCATCATTAAAATTCTATCGTTTCTCTCTCTAGCACCGGCCGAAAATTATAGAGGGGAGCCGAATTGGCTTACCTTTCAGTCCTAATTCGGTCATGTGAAGGCTGAGGAAGGGTTGAGAAGCCTTGGTTTGGCCTGAGTAGGACTTGAAATGGCCGATTTCAACTCGGCCAAAATAGGGCAACTTTAGTCCACCGAAGTTGCTTCACTGTTTCTTCACGCCAGCGACCCTTGGAGTGAATGGAGACTACAGACGTGTAGCTGACTTCTCCCCGTTTCTAAAGAACCCAACCTCGCCTTGTTTGACTTAGAAAAGACCCCATGTCAGAGCTCTGGTTCGAGCTTCACCAAAAAATGGAGTAGTTGAGAGAGAATGGAGTTTTCAGGTGTGGAGATGATAAATGGGGAGTGGCTCTTTATATAGGGAGCTTGGGGACCCGTTGGCCGTCCGTTTGGCACCATTATGACTGACATTGAAACCTAAAACACCCCGAACAGAAGCATTTCTTCTTCGCTGGTGTTTCTTGAGTTTCCTGGCAAGTGAACAGTGCTGTCATCCTGAGGAAGAAGATGACACTGTTCCGAACCGGGTTCAAAGCTTAAACTGGTCGGTTCACCTCTTATTCGACCGAGTTTTTCAAATTTAAAAATTTCTAAATTCATCTAAATTCATTTTCTATCCAACGGCGGCCTCAAATCTCCAATTTAAATTATTTAAGCCACCTAGAAAAATGAATTTAAGGTTCAGTTCAATAGTGGTTCAAACCGGTCAAAACTAATTCGAATCCGGTTCACCTGAACCGGTTTGATTTTCATCCCCAATTCCTTCACAAGTCCATTCCCCTAACTTTTGTGACTCATTAGGTCACTTAGGGTCCATAAAATTCCCGGTTTACCATTACTTTATAGATTCCGGTTCATAAACCTCGATCCTTCAACTGGTTCAATTTGGTTCGGGTCCGGTTCACCCGAACCTGTCTGGTTTTTCTCTCCCACTTTGTTCTAAGATTCCTTCCCAAGGTTTATAATTTTCTTTGGAGTAGTACTGTGGAGTTGAATTTCTTTGTTTTGCCCAATCTCTATTGGTTCCGATTTATGAACCGACTCGGTTCATAAACCAGTTCAATCTTGTTGGACCTGTTTCATCCAAACCGGTCTAATTTTCCTTTTACAATTCGTCCTAAGGTTTTTTTTCCATAGTATTATAAACCCTTTGTATCAACTGTATATTGTAAATTACTAAATTGCCCATTTACAATTGATCGAGTTTGTGAATCGGTTCGATATTCTCAATCGGCTTAACCGGTTCCCTTCTCGGTTTTCTTTAGCTCAAAAGGACGGGGGTTACAATATCAATTTCGGGTACATTTAAAAATCATCGCCTAAAATATTTAAAATCACTTAAAAATTTAATCACTTCATTTTTCCGTTCAAAATTGTTTTTCTTGAAAATGTTGTCTTGCACCCGAGTGACTCCATTACCAGGATATTATCGAATTAATAAAATAATTTATAAGAGTGAATAATAATTATAAACATTTTTCTTTTCTACTAATAATTATTTTCACATGAATATCCACTTATTTAACACAAAATTATATTGTATCAAAATTACTCTCAACTTTTAAATAATGAATTGATCGAATTTAATGATATTTAACAATAAACTTACTCACCACAATTTTAAATAAACTCATTTCTTCAACCTATAAAATTATAAATTATTTAGATATATTTATAATTTTATTAATACATACATGTATTATTTCCTAAAGTTTATTTTTGTCACATTATAGTACATTAGTAACTAAATATATAATTAACTCTTTAAAACTCTTTTTTTATCCTCTTGTTTCACTCCTATTTAGGGATATGCGTATATATTTCTAAAATGTACCTATTGATCCATATATTCTCGTAATTGTTTAATTTAGTTTCGTAAGTTTTTTTTATTTACATTTTAATACTCCAAAAACTATTTTTTATTTACAAATGAACTCATATTTACTCAAAACTGTTAATATTATCAATTTTACTTAATTTACCAAAATGAGTCTATACCATCTAAAATTTGCACTTTGTTTCATAAATTTTAGAAAAAATTGTACTTTAATTTCTAAATTTTTTATAATTATTTTTCAGCCTAAAACTTATGTAACTTCACCATGCAACATCTTTAATATTCATATTTTAAAATATTTTTAGTATTTTTCAAATTTATTAAATAGTATCCCAAATATTATAAATTTATAATTTAGTATATAAACTTGATTTGGTTTACACTTTTAGAGCAAATTATGGCCTATTATAAAGGAGAGTATGGGAGTTGGCTTAAGGAGAGGTTGTGAAGGAAGTTGGCAACCCCTCAATATTTTTTTATTTTAACAGAATCATAAAAAATCACGTGTTTTGGCATTGATTTGCATCTGCCAACCCGGAAAAACAAAGTTGAAGAATAGAGTTTGTCTGGTGGCATGGATGAATATAGTCAATTCACTTTGACTCAATTTCATTTTTTAAAATTTTATTTATTTATATATTTAAAATTTTAATATTTATTCGTACGCCGAAAAATAAATCTCGATTTTTTCTTATTTTAAAGATACCAATTTTAAAAATAAATTAGAAGCTTTCAAAATATATATTTATTTTGTGTATGATTGAAAATTTGCGGTAAAAAAAATATACCTTGCAATTTATTCGAATAGCAAGCAGGTGATCATGAATTGGGCTACCTATGGAGGCCCCACATGGCCAATAGATGAATTCAAAGCCAATGTCTCCATTTCCTGCCCTCGGAATTTGAGAAATGGGCTTAGAGTCTTCTACCTAGTAAAACATTTCGAATTCAAACATAATTAATTAATATAGTTTTATTGAGCAAAAAAAAATAATTAATATAGTTTTGAATTTTTTATCCACTAAATTACAATAAGGGTACCAAAATTTTATTAAAAATATAAAATTTGATATATAATATTTTAAAAAAGTTTTTTGACATCAAATATTGAATAAAATAAACTCAACTAATAATTAATTCCGACATTAAATAAATATCTTTTATAAAATTAGTCATTTAAAAATTTTTGATACCACACTTTTTTTCTTATAACAATAATAAATGTTTATTAATAATGTGGTCAGGCATCCAATCCATCCCATGGTAAATGAAGTTTATTTTCAATCAAGTGGGAAATATATATATATATATATTGATTTATGCACGTCTCAAGTTGTGAGCCATATAATAACTCTTTGAACCTTTATGTGCCGCCTACATTTTTTGAACCAACATATCACCACCGTGGATAATAAGAATATCACGAGATCCATCATACATTGGCTTGTCACACTTGCCATTGGTTCATATACTCTTGTTTCTTGGACCAATAACTCACTCATCCCCTACACCAAGCAAAAGCTTTCTCTCGAAACCCACAGATACATACTATCATTTTTCTTGACTTGCAGTAAATAAGGTCGCTGGACACCGTCCCATAAATTGAGGATTTATAACGACAAAGTTTCCTTTCTATGAGTGTAAACCCTTACCAGAACCAACAATGGCAAATGGCAAAACCCTAATGAGGGTAACACGATCCAATGGGACACAATACAATGTAACCCTATTGATCTAGAATAAAGTAATTATCACACGTGTGATTTGAAACTTTTGTTTTAGGGTTTCATAAAACTTAATAATAAATATATGTAGTTGAATTATTTTTCAACTTTTAGGATGAGGATACGGGATCTTGGCTATTAATGTGAAGGAAGTTGAACAACTGTATCCTTCTTTTATTGAAACACTATCATAATTGAGAGGCCTCCTTGATCTGCCCACAGGACTTCTCCAATCTACTCTTCTTTTCGGCCCCTGGTTTTGTAATTCTCTCTTAGTTATGGTCATGCTTCTTCACCTCTATCCAATCCAAGGAGACGGGGCAGCTTAATTATTGAAACAAGAGAAATAGAGGACGAGACTTTCATATGATATCAACTATTCATTCACTCACTGGATAAGCTTGCGTAGCTAGTAGTAGCTGGAAGGGGACCATCTGATTGCGGCCCGAGCTGATTTTGTTGATAGAATGCTAGCTAGTCATCAGTCAATTTGGTCGACATCGGTCATAAATCTTTGAGGGGCAATCAAAGGACATATATATATCACTGTCATATGATGCAACATTTTCGCTTTTATTGCACGATTTTGGGGAAAGCCCTCTAATTGAAGGCCGATTGACTAAAGAAGTAGAAGATTGAACGTAAGCGAAACCCTAGAATTTAGGGCTTGAAGAGAGGATTTTGAAGAATGAATGATCAGTGAAACTTTTACTACTTTCATTAAAACCCGAAGAAAAATTACATCCACATTCCACTATTCTTTCATTATTTATATTAGCCCTATCTTTTATTCGATTACCTTTTAGCCAGCTCCAACATAAAATAAAAGAAAATTATAAATACACCCATGGAACTTTACACAATATTACAATAACATCCAACGCCCATCTTGAAAATAATTGGACAACCCTTTCTTTTATTCCATTACCTTTTAACCAACTCCAACATAAAATAAAAGAAAATTATAAACACACCCATGGAACTTTACACAATATTACAATAACATCCAACGCCCATCTTGGAAATAATTGGACAACCCTTTCTTTTATTCGATTACCTTTTAACCAACTCCAACATAAAATAAAAGAAAATTATAAACACACCCATGAAACTTTACACAATATTACAATAACATCCAACGCCCATCTTGGAAATAATTCAACAAGTGGTATACGATACAAGGTTCATGTGAATAAATCTATTAATTCATATTTCGACCTAAGTTTGTAATACATACAAAATGTCCGTCAAACTTAATATGTTTAATTTGTTATTTATTATATGTATTATTGTTTCACTATCACAAAATAATATCATAAGGAAATCAAGCCACACTTAATAATAAATCGAGCAATCCCCAAATAATAAATATCCATACATTAAATTAGAATTTTTTAAATTTATGCTTAGTGAAGATATTGAGAGTATAAAATATAAAATATGAAATATAAAATATAAACGAGTAACTAATTTTCTAGTATAAGAGAATTAATCATGAAATGACAAACCAAATTTCCAAAGGATCTTGGAGAAGATCATGAACCATCATACTCATAATTCGAGTTAGGCTCACTTGTGGACTGATGAGTTAGACCTAAAAAGTACGGTTTAACATGAATTTGGGTACGTGCTTTAGTAGTAGTATGTCAAGGGAAATACCACCACATTGCCCATAGCATGGCTAGCCTCACTCGCTAAATTAAGGTCAAAGTGAATCGGTCCTTATCGACTAAAGTTCAATATATTTGTAGGTATTTGTCATGTGAAAATAAAGAGTTAGTTAAATAAGACATAGGTAACTAATTAAAAAGAATTCAATGGAACGAACTATATCATAATAAGAAATTAAATTCTCATACTCCAGTAAATCCACCTTAATAGCCCTAATAAAGTAGGGAGACCAACTACCAATATGTGAAGAAGCTCTCACTTGGTGAAATTGGAAGGACTGGGATGAACATAAGTGAGCTCGATGGAGAAAAGCAAATCTTCGGAACCCTAGATACCTACAGTTGGAGAACGGACAACCCCATTGAATTTGTACGAGGGGTGAAGACAAAGCCATTACTGACAAGATTGTAGGAGGACTTTGAAGTTATGAAAAAAATGGAAGAACGGGATGAACTTACCTTAAAAACCTAAGTATTTGAATGTGAAATTGAAGGCATCAACATTGGTGAAATATGAAATTTGGAGCTTTTGAGGGAGAACAATACAGACCGAATAAATGAATGAATGAGCTGTAGATTTCAGGAACTCGATTGGATGAAGGAGGGATGGCAAAAAGACCAAAATACCCTTAATGCCTTTCATCATGCGAAAATTCCCTTACTGATGAAATGACTGAAATACCTATGTTTTTAACGAAATTACATGGCTACCATTAAGGCTGTGTTTGGGAGAAAAATAAAACCAAGATGCCAAAATTACGAAAATGCCTTTCAAGGCATAGTCGGAGTACTCGACCCCAAATTTTTTAAGTATTGGATTTCGACTATCCAGAAGCAAATCATACAGGATCGTGCAATAGGAGCACGAAGATTAGAGAATCCCTTTGGGATGAACATATCTCAAGATAACGGTGAGTGAGATTTTTGTCATCGATTATTACTCGCACAATTAATAGTTTGAAGTAAATTAAAATATTTTTGGAATATATTTTCTTTGACTACCTAACCCGCTAAAAATATTTTGGGGAATATGTTCTTTATATTAGCATAAATTTTGCTTAGAAGATTTACCATGCATTTTATTTCAAGCATGATATATAGATTCATTCCTCGATGCACGAAATTGGTTAATTCCATGGTTGAGGTAATGGATCAAATTTTCAATCGAGAAGTGGGCCCAAGGCTAGCATTTTTAAAAATAGTGGGCCCAAATGTAATACCAGAACTTCCGAAAGTCGGGTTAAGCCCAAGTGGACCGACAACCGAGTGTGAATTGATAATAGAATCCAAAAATAGGAATATAACCCTAAACTAAGAAATGAGATCTCAAAGTTAAAATAAGAACCAAAATCAGAAACAAAATTCTAGATCGGGGATGTGATCAGAAATCAAGAATGAAATCCCGAGTCAAGATTTGGAAAGTCGAATTTGGATCATAGCCCAATGATGGAAATGGGATAGGTGTAAACCTCATTTCTTAATATAAGAGAGCTGAAAATGAGAACTTGAAATTTTCAAAGAGAAAATCATGGATAAAAGTGAACTAGAAATTGGTAAAGAAAAATAAAACGAGAATTTGGAAAATCCCAAACGGTCAATTAAGATCCAAAAATCATGAAAAAGAATCATGAATAAAATTGGATATGAAAACTGAATCAGTTCAGGGTGAACTGGACCTGAACCAGGTTGAACTAGATTGAAACAGAGAATAATCGATTCAAAAATTCATTTTTCTAGGTGATTTAAAAATATCAATTTGGGAAATTGGAGTCAACAATTTGTAGAAAATGAATTTAGAAGTTTTTAATTTTTAGAAAACTGGTTGAATTAGGCCTGGAACAGCTGATTTTTTATTTCTAGTCACCGAACCCGGTCCGACCGAACCGCTCAACAGTCTAGTCGGTCAGTAGACCACCTGCCAAGTCAACGAGCTATCAGCGCACGACTTGTGGTGAAGCTCGCACAGTCAGCTGCTCAGTCAGCGTTTGAAAGTGTTGGCCAATTAGAGTGTGACATGTGTCATTAGTCAAAGGTTAGACGAAGAAAAAGCCACATCATTAGAAATTGGCCAATGGGAGTGTGACACGTGTCCTTAGTTAAGAGTTAGCTGAGAATAATCTAAATCAGCTAGGTTGACTAATGAGTGGCTGACACGTGGTAAACGTGTCAGTCAGCGGCCAATTAGGATGTCCAATAAAGGTTGACCACTCAAAAGCCGACACGTGGCAATATCACGTCTGTAAACCCCACCCTTTTGAGTTAAGGAAAACCGAGTAAGAAAATCGAGTTGATTTACAAACCCAATCATTTGGGAATAAACAATTTGGAAATTTACAACTTCTGGGTGATCCAAAAGGGTTCATTAAACGTTGGAAAAGAAACTTATAACAAATTAGAAGAGAAAAACCAAATTGGTTCAAGTGAACGAGATTCAATAAAAACTCTAAAGTTAAGCGTGCTTGCCTAAGAAACAGAGCTTCGACTTGAACATTTTTCTTAACCTCGAAAGGAGAGGTCGGGCTCTTTAGAACCGGGGAGAAGTGAGCTATCAGATAGCAAACTCCAGTCAATCCGAGAAACGCCGACATGATGGAATAGTGAAGCAGCTCCGACGGACCAAAGCTGCCCTATTTTGGCCAAGTTGAAATTGACCAATTCGAGCCCTCCTCAGGCCAAACCAAGCCCTCCCATGGCCGAACTAGGACTGAAAGGTAAGTCAATTCGGCTCCCCTTTACAATTTCTGGTCGGTGTTAGAGAGAGAACCGACAGAATTTCAATGATGAAATTCTAACTTAATTCGACATCAATTGATGCGATTCTTGATTCTAGGATGAACCTCAGGACAAGAGCTATCTGCTCAGATCAAAAGCTTGGACCGCTGTACCCTTACCGATTAGTAATCGAAGCTTTCTCTTTTTCTACAATCTATTTTTCGGCAAAGCTCCGTTTGAGCTCGTTTCAACATTAAAACTTGCGATTCAAAGTTCTATGGAATCGTATGAACATGGAGAAACTCAATTTTAACTTTAATTTTAACAATTAGAGGTGTTTGATCGGTCAATTTGATGAAATCAAATTCGGCTGTTTTAAAGGGTTGGAATTGGGGGAAAAATTAGGGATTTTCGAAAATACGAGGGACCGAAATGTAATTTCCTAAAATTGAGGGTCAATTGGGCATGATAAAAATGTTAGAAGGCCAATTGGGGAATTTTAGAATTTTTGGGGTGAAACTTACCATTTTTGTAAAGGAAGGGCAAAATGATAATTTTGGAACGGTTGGGGGACCAAATTGGAAATTTGGGAAATTAATCCCCTTTCTATGAAATGGAATAAATTGAGGTCCTATGATAAATTTTAAAAGTTTCGAGACTCAATCTGAGGAAAAATCGGCATTAGGGACTTAATGATAAAGAGAAATAACTTTAGGGACCTAATTGCAAATAAATGAAAGTTTGACTTTCTCATTCATTTGGAATGAATGAAGGCTATTAGGCCAAATGATAATGAACCGAGATGTTCATATCGTGTAGGAACACGAAGTACCGGGAATGCCAGCAAGGACAAGCTTGCGTGAATACAAAGAACTGATCTAGTGGAATTCACGATATTAACGGGTGACTGGGTTTACTAACATCATACCCGGTTGGGATTATGAGCACAACTTAAAGATAAAAACCACTTATCGATTGTGAGTGAGTTTACTAACGTCATAGCCAGTTGAGATGATGAGCACAACTTAAAGTTAAAAACCACTTACCGGTTGTGAGTAGGATTTTATATCATACCCGGTTGGGGATGATAAGCACATCGGAATGAAAACCCACTACTATGTGGTACTTTAAACATCCCAACTTAGAAGAGTGATGTGAAAACCATATGGAAAAACTACTTATTGGTTGTAAGTAGATCATACCCGGTTGGTATGATGAAACTTCCTTGAAAGAAGTTGAAAACCCGTTCATCGGTTATGAGCGGAGATGTCCTTATACCCGGTCGGTATAATGGACAGTTGAAAATATAATTTTGTCGGAAGTGCTCTCCCCTGATTGTGTGCTAATGCTTAAACTATTTGGGAGATCTTCTTGACAGGAGCTCAATTGCTCTGATAGGTTGGGGGCCTCGGTTTTGGAAATTGGGTGCTAATATGCCCGATTTTGAAAATCTCGTACAGTGGGCCCAAGGCCAATTGGCATGAGCAGGAGCTCATAAACAAATATGAATTATATGCCACAAAACTTTAAATATAGGAATTGTTTGGCCATGGTACCAAGATAGGACCGACATACTCAGTTAACTAGCGGCAGTGCGACATGACAGGTCGACGGACTAGTCAAGACAAACAACTGCGGGTTGAGTTAAGAGTCGGGGCCGTTGGACCAGTGGCACAACAGATTATATAGCATAATGAGAAAATATTGATTGTGTATGCACTGTGAGTACGAAACCATCAAGACACCCAAGAGGGGGTAGTGATGTGTCCTAAGGGCACTGGACGACCTGGTGGGTATAAGGGCAGTTCGTCGTACCAGGTGACCGTGCGAAATTTGGAGTAGCACCAAGTGCATGAGACTGGGGTGGGGACGGGATGAGGTCTTTATCCTCATACGAAAACGAATAATTTATTCCGAGATTGAGGGTCGGATGTCGCGTACCTCCACTTATTCTCAAGGTAAAAGTGGACGTACTTCTATATAGGTGGCCGGTAAAGTCGCTCTTAAGTCACAAGTGGGTTTAGTGGATGTACTGACCTGCGAATGTGTGTTTAACCTTCATGATGAAGGATGTGTGTTGGGTGATGACAAACCGTGATTAAATAAGGAAATGGAGGTAAAAACTGAGATTTCAAATGAAGGGATTTTTGAAAGAAATGAGTCTGACACACTCCAATAATAAATATTTTCTTAAAAATCCAAACTTTTGAAAACCCATTTATTGAGTAGTCGTACTCACCCCCTCCCTTATATCCCTTTCAGGAAATCCCGGAAAGCCTACCCTTAAAGACCATCAACTAAGAAGCCTTCGAGACAGGTATGATGAATTTAAAATGTTATATAGTTTTGATTATGTTATTCCAAGAAAAATGTGCAGGTTTAAAGGACGCCTTACTCTTTACGATTTATAATAAGGGAAATCCTTTAATAAACGGGAGAGTGGCGGGTTTATCACGGGGATCTGACCAAACCGGGTCAGAGCATGACAACATCGGATAGACCCAACCAAACAGAGGAGACCACGTGTCATGGTCAACTAACGATCAGATTTGGTCACGCGCCAACGAGTCAACAAATAACTTAGACATTGAGTAAGATGCTACAGCAGCAACACCAACTAATCACTATGTGCCACGTGGAAACTCACACTTGCGAAGCTCGCACACGAGCTTACAATGTCATCTTCAACCTCTAATTAGTTGAAAAGTGCGAGAGCTGAATGGACGCCTTAACTCCGATGACCAATAGATCTCTCCAACAAGGAAGTAAATCGGTGAATTAATGGCCAACCGATAGGTGGATGCATAGGAACAAAAGTCCCCGAGCTCCCCAAATAAATAGCTCCCCTCTATTCGTCCTCATCATCCCTCCTAAGCTCGAAGAAGACGAAATGCTCCCCTCTATTCGTCCTCATCATCCCTCCTAAGCTCAAAGAAGACGAACTGCTCCCAATTCCAACCATCCTTGAACTAGAGCTCTGACATCAACCTTTTTCTTTACCTTAGAATGCAAAGTCAGGTTCTCTGGAATCCTGAGGAAGTCCTCTACCTACCTGTATACTCCGTTCAGTTCGAGTATTATCGAAGAAGCTCCAGTGAGCTCGCACAATATAGATACACCGACGATCGAATTCAGGCAAAAGATTTAGAGCCAAAATTTGACCACCTTCGGTCTCCTGAGATCGAACTGAACCTCCCACCACTATCCACAACCAAGCCTCGTCCTTCCTAAGCCTCTTTAGTATGCAATTGTCGCCACCTTTCGTCGAAATAATATATTTACAAAGAGAAATTGGGAAAAACTTTATTGATTAAATTCTCCTTGCTCATGACACTAATTGAGGTGAAGTTTGATCCTAATTAATACTCTTGGCGAGAGATAACTCTCCATAACAAGTGCTCCTACAATTGTGCCCCCGCTAGTAAAAAATCACAACTTTTTCTATAAAAATGTTTTTCAGCAAATCTTTGTTTAAGCTTAATTCTAGACCAAATTGAACAATTCAAAGCTTGGAATGATCATGGTGAGGTAGTGGTGATTATTAGTAGCATGATAGGGGTAATTAACTGAGATTAAGTGGTCAATTTGATGAATTGAAGATTTGGGGAAAAAGTACAATTTTGAGGAAATTGAGGATTTTGGTGATTTTTATGAAATTGATATCAATTGAGTGTCAATTTGCAAATAAGATGAGTTTAGGAATTTAATTATCATTAAAAATAATTCAAAGGAATTATATGCAATTTTTGAATAATTTTATCAAAATAAAATTATAGGGGATAAAATTACTAATAAAGTAACTTAGAAATTTATGGTTAATAATTGGGAAATTATTGCCAATAAAATAAATTTATGGACTGATATGTCAAATAAAGAAAGCAGAGGGACCTAAATAGAAATTCAAATAAATAACGAGCTCATTATCCATTACAATTTAGGTGTGGAGAGAAGACCCATGACCTACAACCACGACAACGTTCAAAGACATCAAAAATCAATCCAGGACGAATGAGTCACATATTTCGGGTGAGTTGGATTTCCGACACCATGCTCAATTAGGCTAATGAATGCTGATTAAATGCTATAAACCTCTTTTCCAAAATAATCTCCCTTGGTTGTGTGACACTGCTCAAAATACTTTTTGGGAGATATTTTTGCTGGAATCATGAAGCATGAATAATATAGATTCTATTTTGAGAAATCTCCTTTTTCCTAATGGGCCCAAGGCCACAATTTTGAAAAGAGAAGTGGGTCCAAGTCCACCTTTTTTAAAAGTTGTACAGTGGGCCTAAGGACAATGGAAACAGGCATAGTCTCGTAGATAACAACAAAGTTTTCATCTTGATAAAATTATCTCAAATGGATAATATGTAATTAAGCTGCAAAGCCAAGAGTTGGGTCGAAGCTCGTTGGACTGGCAACCTAAATAGAAAGGATCTAAATCCAAAATTTACCTTTGTGTGTGATTGCAATCTTTTAATCTTTTACGGATCCAAAGAGACGCATGCTATGGGGTAGTGTTGGTTCTAAGTGTTGCTGGACTACAAGATTGGGACAAGGGAAGTAATCACTAGTTTGGTATGTAATGGGGTTCTGGGAGTCCATGTGCGCATGAGACCGAGGTGAAGCATGAGAGATCTCGTTCCTTTATAACGGGCAATTGGTCAAGGTTGAAACTTTGCACCAACGTGTCAGAGGTTGTAGCCTATCACCAAGGTGGACGTTAAAGACACTCTGGGCCACAAGTGGAACAAGCCAAGGTTATAGCCTCACATGGTTTGTTCTGTGAATGAGTGATCCCTTTTTATGAGAAAAATGATGTTTGTTTGTTTGTTTAATACAAACCCACCAAATTAATAATATGATGAAATAAAAGATATCCTATTATCTTTTTGAGTTTCATACCTTAAAATACTCACTAAGTTGTGAACTCACCCCTCTCCCTTAAACCTTCTAGGAAAACCATGAATAGGAACACTTGTGAAGAATTATCTACATGGTATGTTTTATGTTTTAATAATATTCCAGTATTTTTTTATAAAAATATATTTCCTTAAAGTTATTTTGAAATACTTTTGGGCTACGTATCACTCCTACCAAGATTATGGTAAAAATTTACTCTTTTAAATACCGGAAGAAGTGGTGGGTTGTTCATAGAGTTCTGACCAAACTAGGTTGAGGTGTGACAACTAAAGTGGTATTAGAGCCAAAGATTTTTGAACTTGAGTTTTGGGAATAAACTATTTTTGAAAATCCACAAAGATATTTTGAAACAATGAAAGGAAATAATTACAACATAAAAGATCTCTTTTGTAAACTTATGGAAAGACCATTCGTGTAGGAAAATTTTCAAAAGGAAGATAACATCTCAAAATTCGACGAAAGATGAGTCACCTCCACCAAAACCCCAATCTGAGGCCAATAGTCTTGACCTAACACAAATCCAAAAGGAAGCTGAGAAGACATTTTGGGAAGCCTATGCAAACTATGTACGAGCATTTAAAAAGTTAACTCTTGTTCAAACCAAACCAGAACCAACAAATTTCATGCGCTATACCTACGATTATGAGGCTGTAGTATTTGAAAAATACGAAATATTTGTCACTCGAAGGGAAAGACTCAGAAGTTCATGGAGTGGGATGTCCTCATATGAGTACGAAGAGCCAAGTAAGAGCAGCTGCTCAAAGTGTGTGAAATAACATGGAGGACCATGCCCACCACCAAAAGTGAAACACTTCAACCAAGAACCTCCAAAATGACTGTCTCAAACTCTAGTCAATAAGAACTTAGAGTCAGTCAACAAGAGGGATTACAATAAACCTTTACTTATATCACTTCCATGTAATAAAAGTCGAGTTACAACTATAAGTTAAGTAATAGAAGTTTGTTTCTGTCTGAAAATAAATTCTCTCATATGAATGAATGGGACATACTAAATGAGGAAATTTGGAGAGACTCAAACCTTAATAAGGATAAGCTTCAAGAAAGTACAAGAATGTTATGGGAGAAACTTGTAAGGGAAAGAGGTTGAATGTAACCCATAAGTTTATAAAAGTATCTACCTTGAAGGATGAAAGTAGAGAATGAATTCAGAAAGAATACCACTTAGAGAAAATCTCTAAATAAATCCTTATCTTAAGGGATAATTGTGGAAACGATCACAAAACTAATACAAGAAGTCTATGCCAATAAAAGACATAAGGAATAACAGGGGGACGGATGTTGCATAGTCATGGGTAATAGACAAGTTAAGAGTAATTGGGGAACTAAAAAATTAGAGTAAAAAGGGGACCAATAAGGAATTGGTAAAGGATGGTTAAATAAGGAGGCTGAAATCACTCAAAGAAAACCTATGACAAGTATCTAAAGACCCCCATTGAATGGGAAGGTATCTGAAAGGAACTATTGCAGTTCATTAGGAGAAACTAATGAATAGTGATATGAAACTCACCCATGACCAATGAAAATCTTGGAAGCCACTAATCGACAAAAAGCCATAACACCCTACCTAATAGAAAGCATTGACCAGAAAGGTTTGGCCACGACTATCTGAACCTTAAAGGAGCATTCGACATAGAAATAATGCAAGGTAATCAAAATCTCTCGGAATTAAAAAAAAAAAGAAATTAAGTAGAATAATCTACAATATCCTTATTAAGCTAAGTAAGGAAAACTCCATTGATTAGGAAGGACGTCGAGCTGAAGTCTCAGACGTCATGGAAAAAAAGGGGAATATTAAGAGAATTAAACGTTGGGTATTGGATGATTCACACTCCAGTATAGAAAATTTGTATAATACCACAAATAGAATTGAATACTTGTAAATTGGGGCACATGAATAACAATGAATGATTGCTTGGATAAAAGAAGGACATATCAAAATAAGGACCCATATGAGATCATCAAACTTCACCATTAGGAGTGCATTAAGAATTGGAGAAACTTGTAACCATATAATGCATATGGTGAAGAGGCACAAGCCACCTTATAGTGGGATGGATAAAGGAGGTAACAAAGGAAAGATTAATGACCCAAACATGTTGACACAGAAGTAATGCTTCTTAGCAAGCTGTCGAAGTACAAGGTACGAGGCCAAGAGGTCACAAATACAATGTA
The DNA here is from genome assembly GCA_030064425.1 of Trapa bicornis. Classification (NCBI taxonomy): domain Eukaryota; kingdom Viridiplantae; phylum Streptophyta; class Magnoliopsida; order Myrtales; family Lythraceae; genus Trapa; species Trapa bicornis. The sequence goes on along the minus strand of CM057748.1, from coordinate 11,173,941 downwards.
AGACGTTTGACCTTACCACCCATACTAGTTATATTATAACCATGCTAGCCACCTAGGACACGTAGTGGTGTAACCTCATGTTAGGGAGGAAGTGCTAGAAAATGATGGGAAAACTCATGAAGAAATTTATTCATGTGGTATAAGTGAATCGCCACACTAAGGAACAAACTATAGAGTAATTTCTTACAAAACAAGAGGAAAATCAGCAACTTCCCGTAAATAATGCCTGACAAAAAGGAAGATAATGATGATGGAATACTCAAGTAAGAGAATAGAGAGGTTCAAAAAGAAATAAAGGGAAAACTAAGTACAATGCCCAAGGAATGCCATCTATGAACAAAATGGCAAATAACCGATATTAGGACATACCAAGAAGATTTTAATTAGTTAAACAAGAAATCAGTAGTGATTGAGTACGAAGGAAGCACTTAATGAACATTAAGATGATGTTCATGACAACTATACAAATAGGATCCCAACGATCCTTACCATACAATGAGGTGATATGGAAAGACACTATGCTCAGACTAAGAACTCAAGACAAGGAGTATTGAGCACATATCAGGCCATGAAGGTGATGAATGAAAACATTGGTGCATTGCAAAAGTTTAATGAAACATACAAATGTCTTAATAGAGATATGATACTAAGAGAGTTGGAGCTATAGGTCAATGGCTATCGTTTCGAGAATATCTAGAGGATGGAGATGTGGGGTTCCTAGACTATAAGAAATAAAGTGAGGCAAACCAACAGAGTGACCACTCCTTCGAAGAAAGAAGGGGTAAGTAATTTGAGAACATGACTTAAATACCCATAAAAAGGAATAAGATTAATGAGACACAATGTCTTAGAACTAAATGGGTGCACGGGTATGTAAAAAGACAAAAGTAATGAAGAACACCCCAATGGGTGGGGAAACACAAGGTTTCCCAAACACAAGGCAATGGAAATTAGCTCTTGGCAGCTGATTTTCCCCTTGCCTGAGGTCAGACCTTGCTAGTGGGAGGTAGAGGGGAGGCATGTGATCACTTTGGCATCGGTACCCGTTGTAGTGGTGGGCGGAGGTGGCCAAATTTGGCCTGCAAGGGTGGTGGCGACATACATCTTTTCTATCGTGGATCTGGGTCTGCTAAAATGGCACTCGAGCGACATTTTATAGTCATTAAAATGTTAGGACCTAGTCACAAAAGTCAAGAAGAGTCCATTAGCGGCATTTTAAAACTAATATCACTTCAGTTGGTGGTTGGGTGAGGGAGAATTACTCGGTCGACCACACAGTGGTTAAGAGGTTCCAATATTGGGTTTTTAGAATTTAGATCAAACATTTGATATGTATGGGGATAGTTAATGCAATTAAATTTTTAGGGGGTGGTAGGTTAGTTTTTGGTTGAACCCTACATTTTATGGCATGCAATTTGGTTCAAAATCAAATCAATTTGACTCATTTATCTAAAGGTGTGCAGTCGCAATTTCTCCCTAGAGAAGGAGGTGCGTAATAGTTTAGGGTGAGTCGGGTCGACCCGACTTAGATCCGGGTAACCCAAATTCCTTTCTTCTCCCTTTTTTTTTTGTAAATTAAATTACATATTTGCCCTTATTGTGTCCACTCTATAATTTAAGTTGAAATCCCAGTCCCGATTGATTGAAAACTAACTTTTTTCAAAAATCTCAATTTCCTATTCGAGAAATCGATCCCTAGTTTGATTGGATCTTTATTCTCGGCTCGGATTACCATTCTTGTTTCCAACCTTATTTTCTAATCCAATTCGATTTCTAATGTTAGTTCAGGGTTACATTCCCAGCTTGGGGTTCCATTCTCATTTTATGTTTTTATTCTTATATTTGGATTCTATTCCCGGTTCGGTGTTCCATTCCCCGATCGGGGTTTCATTCTCAGTTCAACTACGATTTCTAGTCCAATTGGGCTTAAACTCTTATTCCATAAGTTCAAGTATTACAGGAACCCTCACAAGGTACATCCTTAAATCATAAATCAATTATTAGAAAATGTCTGATATAGAATCAGGTTCAATCGAGATTGAATTGGCTCGGAACGAAAAATCTACATTTTTTACGATTTATCTCAAAAATAGAAAAGTGGAAACTCTTGGTTCCATATAGTAGGAAATGGATCAAGTAATATTTAGAAAAAATAAAGTAGACTAAGAACTCGTTGAATTTGAGGTGTATCGACCAAGAAACAACCAAAATTAACTGAAGCGATTGATTAATACATCGAAAACTAGTTCACTACAATGAAAACAAGTCACCCATCTATTGGGCACGAGGTACATGTCATACACACGGATCACCCATGCGCGCACATGTCATCTTCTCCACCCTACTAGCAACCTAGATCTAACCTGAGGGAAAGTTTGTGTGATTTTTGGCATCTGACACCTGAGGGAATTAAATGCAAACCAAGATTTTGAGAGTCCAATCAGACCAACTAATGACATGGATTGATGGTACGTCGACCCTCGAGCTTCCTCTATAATACTCGACCCCTCTCTTATCGGCTAACCACCGAAATTCTACCTATATGTTAGATTACTTGGTTTTCAGTTTACCCAACTTTTAGATTCCATAACTTTTAATTCTAGCCACTAAATTGAGTGATTTTGATTGTATTAGAACCATGTGAAGTTATCTTTCCATCGCCACCTCTTTCCAATACCGACGCTCACCCTACCAACATTGGCATGATAAAAGAGTAACCTTTCTCCGATAACTAAAAATAGAGTGTACAATTCCCCAGCTAACACTAACATCCCCAACGGTGAAACATGTCTCCAAATAATTCTACAGAGTCCTCTTAATCCTCTCTAGCCAACCCCACCAGCCCTCAAGCAGAAGTTAAGTCTCAGGGTCATGAAAGTTTTGGGAAGTTTCGGTGACCATACTGTAAACCCCATCCCTTAAAGATAATGAAACTGGGGAAAGAATCGGTCTACCCAGGTGAGAAAACATAACCGGTTCATGAACCCCAACTATTAGAGAAAGGGAAAATTGGGAAATTTACAAATTTTGAGTCACCTAAAGAGTCATAAAAACCATGGAAAGCACTTTGGGACATATTGGAAGAGAAAACCAAACCGGTTAAGGTGAACTAGATTTGAACCTGATTTAACCGGTTTGAACCATCATTGAACCAGTTACTAAATTCATTTTTCTAGGTGGGTTAAAATATTCAAATTGGGGAATTGAAGCCACCATTGGATATAGAATAAATTTAGAAAATTTTAATTTTGAATAACTCGGTCGAATCGGGCCTAAACCGACCAGTTTAAGCATTGAACCTGGTTCGGACCAGTCCAGTCCGGTTCGAAACAGTGTCATCTTCTTCCTTTAGATGACGACACCGTTCATTCGCCGGAAGAATGGACAACATCGAAAAAGATAAAATATTTATGTTCAAGGCTTTTCAGGTCATGAATGAGTGCCATTAAGGTGCCAAATGGTCAGACAAAGAGTCCCCAAGCTCCCTATATAAAGAGTTCCTCTCCATTCATCCTTCTCACACTTGAAAACTCTATTCTCTCTCAACTATTTATTTTTCTAATGAAGCTCGAACTCGAGCTTCGACATTGTGGTTTTTCTAAGTCTTAGAAGGTGAGGTCGGGTTCTTTAGATTCCGGAAGAATTCAGACACTTGATAGTAATCTCCTTTTAATTCGAGGATCGTTGGAGAAGCGCCGGTAGAATCAAACAGTGAAGCAGCTTCGACGGACCGATGCTGCCCTGTTTCAGCTGAGCTGAAATTGGCAAAATCCAACCCTCCTCGGGCCAAACTAAGCTCTCCCAACACTCCCACATCCATCATACGACTGTAATAGAGTTGAGAGGTAAGCCAATTTGGCTCCCTCTGTCATTTCTGATTGGCATTAGAGAGTGAAACTATGAAAATTTCACAGACTGAATTCTCCCTCAATTCGATATGAATTATTGTGATTCTTGATCCTAGGAGAAACCTCAGGACGAGAGCTACTTACCCAGTTAGAAAGCTCGGACCGTCACACCTCCGACGGAAAGCTTTCGAAGCTTTCTCTCTCTAGGCATAGTTTTCCAACGAAGCTCCGTTTGAGCTCCTTCCAGCCTCAATTCATGTGATTCAAAGCTCAATTGAATCATATGGATGATTAGGAATTGAATTATACATCCAATTTCAACAATTAACCCCAATTGAATGGTCAATTTGATGAAATCAATTTTGGCTAGTTTGAAAGGGGGAAAAGTTTGGGGAAATTTGGTGATTTCATAAAATTGAGGGACCGAATTGCAATTTTCCAACATTTAGGGCCAATTGGCAATGAAAAAGGATGTTGGAGGACTAATTAGTTGATTTTTTAAAATAATTGGGGTTAAATTACCATTTTTGTAAAGTAGGGGTAAAATGGTAATTTTAGAAAAGTTGGGGACAAAATTGGAAATTTGGAAAACTTGAGCCCCTTAAACAATTTTGAGTAAATTGAGGACTCAAAGTGAATTTTTGGAAGTTTCGGGACTTAATTGGGAAAAATTTAGCATTAGGGACCTAAAGTCAAGGAAAATGAACTTTATGGACCTAAGTATAATTAACTAAAACTTTTGGGCTTAGTCGTTCATATGTGAGAAATGAAGGTTGTTGTACCAAATAATGATGTCCAAATCATGTAGGAACACGAGGGACCAGAATGCCAACAAGGACAAGGTAGCGTGGAAGTGGAAAACCGACTGGAGAAAAGTACACTTCAGTTATCGGGTGAGTGGGCTTACTAACGTAATACCCGGTTAGGATGATAAGCACCTCATAAATAAAAAATAACACTTATATATGGGATTTTAACATCACACCCAGTTGGAGTGATGTGAGAACTAAGCATAAAAACTACTTACCAGTTGTAAGTAGAGAGATCATACCCGGTTGGTATGATGGACTTCCTAGAAGGAAGGAGAAAACCCGATTGTCAATTGTAAGGGGAGATGTCATCACACCCGGTTGGTGTGATGAATGGAAATATTATTTTGTCAAAAGTGTTTTACCCTAACTGTGTGCCAATGCTTAAAAGTTTTGGGAGACCTTATTGACAAGAGCTAGAACAACTTAGATAAGATAGAGGCATCAGTTTTGGAACTTGTGGGGCTAAAATACTAATTTTGGTAAATCACGTACAGTGAGCCCAAGGCCAGTTGGCACGAGCAGGAGCTTGTAAACAAACATGATATGTTAAAACCATGAAAATTCTTAATGAATGGATTTTATGATTTCGCCATGGTACCAAGACACGACTGACACACTTGATGGATTGGTGGTAGTGCGTCAGGGCTAGGTCGGCGAATCGTGTAAACCCTGCACTTTTGAGTTAAGGAAAACTGGGAAAAGAATCAGTTAAACCGAGTAAGAAAATTGAGTCGGTTTATAAACTCGATCATTTGGGAATAAGCAATTTGGAAATTTACAACTTCCGGGTAATACAAAGGGTTCATTAAACCTTTGAAAAGAAACTTAAGACAAATTAGAAGAGAAAAACCAAATTGGTTCAGGTGAATAAGATCCCATAAGAACTCTAAAGTTAAGCATGCTTGCCCAAGAGTAGTGCGAGGATGGGTGACCTCCTATACCAATAATTTATGGCAATATTAATCGAAATTAATACCAATAATTTATGGCAAAATTAATAATAGTAATAAATCTCTCCCATTTAATACACGATTTTACACCTATATAAAGAGGTCATCCCCATTCATTTTCCTCACACCTAAACACTTCCCTCTCTCTCTACTGCTCCATTTCTCGGTGAAGCTCGAACCAAAGCTTCGACTTGAACATTTTTATTAACCTTGAAAAGAGAGGTCAAGCTCTTTAGAACCAGAGAGAAGTCAGTAATCTTATAGCAAACTCTAGTCAATCCGAGAATCGCTGGAGAAGCGCCGACATGATGGAAGAGTGAAGCAGCTACGACGGACCGAAACTGCTCTATTTCAGCCAAGTTGAAATTGGCCATTTCGAGCTCTCCTCAGGCCAAACCCTCTCAAAACTTCCTCAGCCATCCCACGGTCGAATTAGGACTAAAAGGTAAGCCAATTCCGCTGGCCGAAACAAGGAAGCTTCAGTTCGTCGGAGCTGATTCACTGTTTCATCACGCCCGCATCTTGTCGGCGACCCTCGGACTGAATGGAGACTATAAACAGGTAGCTGACTTCTCCCCAGTTCTAAAGAACCCGACCTCACCTTGTTTGGCTCAAAAAAGACCCCATGTCGGAGCTCTGGTTCGAGCTTCACCGGAAAATGGAGCAGATGAGAGAGAATAGAGTTTTCAGGTGTGGAGAAGGTGAATGGGGAGGGGCTCTTTATATAGGGAGCTTGGAGACCCGTTGATCGATCGTTTGGCACCGTTGTTGCTCACATTGAAGACCTGAAACACCCTGAACGGAAGTGTTTCTTCTTCGCTGGTGTTTCTTCAGTTTCCCGGTGAGTGAACAGTGCTATCATCCTGAGGAAGAAGATAACACTGTTCCGAACCGTGTTCAAAGCTTAAACCGGCCGATTCACCCCCCATTCGACCGAATTTTTCAAATCTAAAAATTTTTAAATTCATTCTCTATCCAATGGTGGCCTCAAATCTCCAATTTGAATTATTTAAGCCACCTAGAAAAATGAATTTAGGATTTGGTTCAATAGTGGTTCAAACCGATCCGAACTGGTTCGAATCCGATTCACCTGAACCAGTTTGGTTTTCATCCCCAATTCCTTAACAAGTCCATGTCTTTTGTGACTCCTTGGGTCACTTAGGGTCCATAAAATTCCTGGTTTACCATTTCTTTATCGATTCTAGTTCATAAACCGGCTTGGTCCTTAAATTGGTTCAATCCGATTCGGGTCCGGTTCACCCGAACCGGTCTGGTTTTTTCTCTCCTACTTTGTTCTAAGGTTTCTTACCAAGGTTTATGAATTTCTTTAGAGTATAATGGAGTTGAATTCCTTTGTTTTGCCTGATCTCTATCGGTTCCGGTTCATGAACCGACTTAGTTCATAAACCGATTCAATCCTGTTGGACTCGGTTCATCCAAGCCGGTCTAATTTTCCTCTTCCAATTTGTCCTAAGTTTCTTTTCCATAGTATTTTGAACCCTTTGGATCACTTGTAAGTTATAAATTCCTCAATTGCCCATTCACAATTATCGAGTTTGTGAACCGATTCGGTTTTGTCACTTGGTTTGACCGGTTCTCTTCCCGGATTTCCTTAGCTCAAAAGGGTGGGGTTTACACAAAGGGTTCATTAAACCTTGGAAAATAAACTTAAGAAAAATTAGAAGAGAAAAACCAAATTGGTTCAGGTGAAGAGATCCCATAAGAACTCTAAAGTGAAGTGTGATTGCCCGAGAGTAGTGCGAGGATGGGTGATCTCCTGGTTTTTGTATCCCGAAATTTTGGTCAAAAAAAATTTCTATTCGAACATACGCCTTATTATAAATAGCTATAAATTAATATATATTTAATTATTATAACTAATACCAATAATTTAATTCCTAAATTAAATTATTGGAATTAATACAAATAATTTAATACTTAAATTAAATTATCAGAATTAATACCAATAATTTATGGTAATATTAATACTAGTAATAAATCTCTCCCATTTCATACACGATTTTACAGGTCATCTCCATTCATTCTCCTCACACCTGAACACTACTCTCTCTCTCTCTACTACTTCATTTCCCGGTGAAGCTCGAACCAAATCTTCGACTTGAACATTTTTCTTAACCTCAGAAGGAGAGGTCGAGCTCTTTAGAACCAGGAAGAAGTCAGCTATCTGATAGCAAACTCTAGTCAATCCGAGAATCGCTGGTGAAGCACCAGCATGATGGAACAGTGAAGTAGCTCCGGCGGACTGAAGCTACCCTATTTCGGCCAAGTTAAAATCGGCCATTTCGAGCCCTGCTCTTGCCAAACCAAGCCCTCTCAACACTTCCTCAGCCCTTCCACGGCCGAATTAGGACTGAAAGGTAAGCCAATTCGGCTCCACTCTGCAATTTTTCGCCGGCGCTAGAGAGAGAACCAACAGAATTTCATTTCAATAATGAAATTCTAACTCAATTCAGCATCAATTGATACGATTCTTGATTCTAGGATTAACCTTAGGACGAGAGCTATCTGCCCAGATCGAAAGCTCGGACCACCGTGCCTTCACCAGTGAGTAATCGAAGCTTTCTCTCTCTATAGATCATTTTTCTACGAAGCTCCGTTTGAGCTCATCCCGGCGTTAAAACTTGTGATCCCCATTGCTAAAAAATTGTATGAACACGTATAAACTCAATTTCAACTTCAATTTCAACAATAGGAAAAGTTTGACTGGTCAATTTAATTAAATCAAATTCGGCTGTGTTAAGAAGTTGGAATTGGGGATTTTTGAAGATTCAAAGGACCAAAATGCAATTTCCTAAAATTAAGGGCAAAATGGTAATTTTGGAAAAATTGGGGGACCAAATTGGAAATTTGGGAAATTAATCCCCTTTTTGTGAAGGAATAAATTGAGGTCCCTTGATAAATTATAAAAGTTTCAGGACTCAATTTGAGGAAAAAAATGGCATTAGGGACTTAAAGTTTAAGATAAATAGCTTTAGGGACCTAATTGCAAATAAATGAAAGTTTTGACTTTCTCATTCATTTGGAATGAATGAAGGCTATTAGGCCGAAGGATAATGATCTGAGATGTTCATATTGTGTAGGAACACGAAGTACCGAGAACGCCCACAAGGACAAGCTCGCGTGAATACAAAGAACCGGTCTAGTGGAATTCACGGCATTAACGGGTGAGTGGGTTTACTAACGTCATACCCGGTTGAGATGATGAGTACAACTTAAAGTTAACAACCACTTACTAGTTGTGAGTGGAATTTTATATCATACCTGATTGGGGATGATAAGCTCATCGAAATGAAAACCCACTACTATATGGTATTTTAAACATCACGACTTAGAGTAGTGATGTGAAAACCATACGGAAAAACTACTTACCAGTTGTAAGTAGATTATACCTGATTGGTATGATGAAACTTTCTCGAACGAAGTTCAAAACCTGTTAATTGGTTATGAATAGAGATGTCCTTATATCGGGTCGGTATAATGGATAGTGAAAACAATTTGGGAGACCTTCTCGACGGGAGCTCGAATAGCTCTTAAAGGTCGAGGGCCTCAGTTTTGGAACTTGGGGGCTAATATGTTTGGTTTTGAAAATCTCGCGCAGTGGACCATAGGCCAATGGGCACGAGCAGAAGCTCGTAAACGAACATGATATATGTATCATAAAACTTTAATGAGTAAATTGTATGGTCATCATACCAAGGCTGGTCCAACATTCTCAGTCAACTGGCAGCAGTGCGACATGACCGGTCTCCAGACTAGTCAAGACAAACAGCTGCAGGTTGAGTTGAAAGTTGGGACCGTTGGACTAATGACACTACAGATTACATGGCATAATAAGAAAATATTGTTTGTGCATGTACTATGAGTACGAGATCATCAAGACGCCCATGAGGGGTAGTGATGCATCCTAAGGACCCTGGACGACCTGGTGAGTATAAGGACAATTTGTTGTTCCAGGTGACCGTGTGAAATTTGGAGTAGCACCAAGCGCATGAGACCGAGGTGGGGACGGGATGAGGTCTCTGACGCCACAAGTGGGTGCAGTGAACGGGCTGCCTTGAGAATTTGTGATCCATTCCTCATGAAGGGCGTGTGTTGAATGTTGAACACACCTAATGTGGAAATGAGGAAAAAGTATTTTGAAAACTAGAATTTGATTCCTAAATGAAATAAGGAGTCTGACACACTCCGATTAAAACTGTTTATTTATAAAAACTCACTCCCAACACCCATTCACTAAGTTGTAGAAACTCACCCCTCTTTTATATCCCTTTTTAGGAGTAGAACAAATGACTAAAGAAAACACTCGGATCTACCATTTGTCAGTTATGCTTAAAAGTTATTTTAAGCTCACAATTTTATTATTTTATGTTATTCCAGGGAATAAGGTTAAAATTACGTCTGGCTTCTCTTGATTAAAGAAACAGTGAAACCCCTCTTAAACCAAAGGAGCGGTGGGTTGATCATGGTGATCCGACCAGACAGGGTTAGGGCGTGATACATACAATGTAAATTCCATTTTTCAGGGGACTCGGGCCACCATTTAAGGTGATTCAAGAGGCCACAAACACATAAAGAAGTCAACTTTCTAGCCCTTACCCACTATGTCGATCGACTCATCGTCGTGAGTGAGTTACTTGCATTTTTCTACATTGTATCTATTTTCCATCGAGGGCCTTAACCAAGCCAAAACAATATTGTTCTAACTAAGTCTAGTTAGAAAATGACTATGGGGATATGGAGAATATGCTTAGGAGCATGTTATGAATTTTTACTAAGATTGTCAAGGTGTTTTAGTGGAAGAGAAAGATCAAGGACTAAAATACATTTTGTGGAAAGCATGAGGGTAAAAATACAATTTTAGAAAAATGGTGATCTGAATGAGACTTAATAGAATTATAGGGACATGAAAAGAAACTTTAGAAATCTTAGTGACCCAAAGTGGTAATTTGGAAAATGCTAAGGACCTAAATGAAAGTTTGGAAAAGTTTAGGGGCAAAATGGTAATGCATGTAAAGTTTGGGACAAAAATATAATTTCTAATATTTGTTGACCCAAAGAGATGAGAGAGAGTGTAGGGACCATAAAGGGAGATTTGAAAAGTTAAGGGTCCCAAAAAGGATGAACTAAAAGCATATAGGCAAAATAGTAACCTTAATTAGTTTAAGAACAAAAATGTAAAGGTTGGGAAAGTAAGGGGCTAAGTGAAATTGTTAGAGATTTTGGAGCCTTAGGGTAAAGATGGACAAATGTTGGGGAAAATCTAGAATTTATGAATAATGGTAGAAGGGGTTGTAAAAATGGGTTCGTCGATAAGCTAATCAAGTGAATCCATCCCAATGGACAAAACCCGTAATTTTGAAAATTTATTGGATAATGCTAGAATACTAAGGTGAGTCCAATTTGGCCATGGTTATGTGATTGAATTTATGTAGAGTAAATCATTGTGTTAATACACGAGGATCGCACTTCATGAGGCAATTGGTAAACCACTAGGACAAGTCCACTCGATAAAATGATGAGTGAGATTTTCGACTTCGAGTCCAATTGGACCGATTTAGTTGATACTTGGTGTTTCATAAAAAGTTGGTATGTGTGTTTTTTATACTATTTTTAAGAAATATGTAGAAAAATAATACAAAGGTTTTAGTAAAACATGGGAGATGTCCCAATAGATTTTTGAAAAGTTGGCCAAGAGTCGATGGCCTAGAATAGATGGGGTGAACCTGAAGGTTTTCAAAATGGATGGAAACCCAACCCCTTTTATAATATTTAGGAGACGATCTTAAGCATATATCTATGAAAAGGGCCAAGGCCCTATTATTTATAAGTAATAGGTTAAAACCCAAACTTGTTTTCAGAAATGGGTTAACGACCCATTATATATAAAAATGGGTTAGGGCCAAAAGTGTTTATAAGAAAGTGGTTAAATCCCAAATTGTTAATGTCACGCCCCGACCCGATTTGGTCGGATCCCCATGAACAACCCGCTACTCTCACGGTTTATTAAAGGGTTTCCCCTTATTATAATCCATAAAGAGTAAGATGTCCTTTAAACCTGCACCATTTCCTAGAATAGCATAATCAAAACTGCATGAAATTTAAAACTTTATATACCTGTCTTACAGGCATCTTAGTTGATGGTCTTTCAAGATAAGCTTTCCGGGATTTCCTGAAAGGGATATAAGGGAGGGGGTGAGTACGACTACTCAGTGAATGGGTTTTCAAAGGTCTACTTTTAACTTTTAAGAAAAACATTTATATGGAGTGTGCCAGACTCCTTTCTTTTCAAAAAATCCCTTCATTTAAAAATTTGGGTTTTTCCATTATTTCTTAGTTACCGGTGTGTCATCACCCAACACACATCCTTCATCATGAAGGTTACACACATTCGCAAGTCAGTATCACTACTGAACCCGCTAGTGGCTTCGGAGCGACTTTTCCTGCCACCCGGATAGAAGTACAACCACTTCTACCCTGGGAATGAATGGATGTACGTGACATCCGACCCACAATCCCGAAATCACTTCTTCATATCCGTATGAGGACAGAGACCTCATCCTGTCCCCACCCCGGTCTCATGCGCTTGGTGCTACTCCAGATTTCGCACAGACACCCGGAATGATGATCTGCCCTTATACTCACCGGGTCATCTAGGGCCCTTAGGACACATCACTACCCCTCATGGGCATCTTGATGATCTCGTAATCATAGTGCATGCACAAACAATGTTTTCTTATATTACCATGTAATATGTGGTGCCACTAGCCCAACGGGCCCCGACTCTCAACTCAACCCGCTGTTGTTTGTCTTGACTGGTCCGTCGACCTGTCATGTCGCACTGCCGCTAATTGACTGAGCATGTCGGTCCTATCTTGGTACCATGGCCAAACAATTCACTTATTAAGTTTTATGGCACATATATCATGTTCATTTACGAGCTCCTGCTCGTGCCAACTGGCCTTGGGCCCACTGTACGAGATTTTCAAAAAACTGGGCATTCTAGCCCGCAAGTTCCAAAATTGAGGCCCCCAACCTATAAGAGCTATTCGAGCTCCTGTCAAGAAGGTTTCCCAAATAGTTTAAGCATTGGCACACAGTCAGGGGAGAACACTTTCGACAAAATAGGTTTTTACTGTCCATTATACCAAATGGCATAAGGACATCTCCGTTCATAACCGATGAACAGGTCTTCAACTTCCTTCGAGTAAGTCTCATCATACCAACCGGGTATGATCTACTTACAACCGGTAAGTAGTTTTTCCGCATAATTTTCACATCACTTTCTCTAAGTGGTGATGATTAAAATACCACTAAACAGTGGGTTTTTATACCGAGTTACTTATCACCCCCTACCGGGTATGATATAAAATTTCCACCCATAACCGGTAATTGATTTTTATCTTGAATTTGTGCTCATCATCCCAACCGGGTATGATGTTAATAAACCCACTCACAACCGGTAAGTGGTTTTTAACTTTAAATTGTACTCATCATCCCAACCGGGTATGATGTGAATAACCCACTCACCCGTTAATGCTGTGAATTCCACTAGACTGGTTCTTTGTATTCACACGAGTTTGTCCTTGCTAGCGTTCCCGGTATTTCGCGTTCCTACATGATATGAACATCTTGGTTCATTATCCTTCGGCCTAATCGCCTTCATTCATTCCAAATGAATGAGAAAGTCAAACTTTCATTTATTTGCAATTAGGTCCCTAAAGTTATTTCTCTTTAACTTTAAGTCCCAAATGCCGATTTTTCCTCAAATTGAGTCCCGTAACTTCTAAATGAATGGAATCTAGTTCACTTGAACCACTTTGGTTTTTGTTTTCTAATTTGTCTTAAGTTTCTTTTCCAATGTTTAATTAACCTTTTGGATCACCCGAGAGTTGTAATTCCCAACTTGCCCATTGAGAAATAATCGGGTTTGTGAACCGGTTCTGAATCCTCACTTAGTTTGACCGGTTCGTTTCCTGATTTTCCTTAGCTCAAAAGGGCGGGTTTTACAGTTAATCAGAAAGGGGAAAAGCTCTAATGGTTGTAAAAGGGGCATATAGCCCAGGTTTATAAAAGGAGTTAAGATACATGGTTAGGAGATGGCTTAGGACAATATTTATAAAAAGGGCATATTTTCCAATTTTTAAGAAAGTAGCTAATTCTAATATTTATGAAGATTAGTTTAAAGCCCAATGTTTAGAAAAGAATAAAGTTATCTAAATAAAGGAATTAATATCAAATTATTTTATAAGAAAAATACTAAACTACTCGAATAAATAAGAATATGAGTAATGGGGTCGGTCAAATATCATACTACACCGCATGAATTAAAATACTTGACATGTGAATGCAATTCATGCACAAAAATAAGAGTAATGGGGTTAGTTAGATAGCATATTGCACGTCCGGATTAAAAATGCTATTGTTTATATTGTTTTCTCTGATTAATTATGCTTGAAATAATTGTTTGGGTAGACGAGTTATGACATCGGAATGACACCTGAAAAAGAGGTGATATCAGTATATATGGAATAACGGAAGTGGTGATACAAGGGAAGAGTGGATTCTGAAAATTCCTAGAACCGAGGGAGGCTTATGGTTGGGGTTCAGGCATCTTGAGCGATCCTCATATAGGTGGAGCTGATCAAATAGATGTAGAATGTCATATTACACATCACTGGGATTCGTATGATGGAGACGATTGGATATTCCAAGTGAGTGTAGTTATATAGCGCACAATACCCTTGTGATGAGTTGCTCGTGTCTCATCCTCAGGGGATACGGTGGTCAGGTCACTAGGCATGACATCGACATGGCACGAGTTTCATCAATGATGGCACGAGTAGGAATGTCATTTAGAATGACCCTACTAGTGTGGATTACATACGCACTATAATCCCCTCCAATCCTGGGGCTGCATATGGAAGACCTCCCAGAGTGTTTGTGTTTATTGGTGTGATGAATTGAGTGTGGTACAAGAGATAAAATATGAGATAACCAATATAAAATAATTGCAATAAATAAAATGGGTAAACCCTATGCTCATGGAAGTAAAACTCTTGGGATCTGTCTCCTAGACAGAAATTGTAATAAGTAAAACTAACTAGGTTGTAATCTCTCCCCCCAAAAAAATATTTCATGTTCGGGCAAGTAAGCATTGAGGAGTTCACGTCACATTCAAATCTCGACAATCTAATAAGGTACAATACTATGTTGTATGCACGAAGGTTAAGAATTATAATTATTAGTTGTTTTATTCTCGAGTGCATATTGTATTAAATATTTTGGGGTTCAATGTATGGTTTATGAAAACTTAAAATTTTATATTGTAAAATCTTATATGTTTTTAGTTCAGAGTCTTACATAATATAGGCTTTACTTTGGTGAAAGTATCAATTATTGTAACATCAAGGGATGCTGTGATCGTTGTTATGGTCATGTTTTAAATTTAATTAATTATCCATAATTTCTTTTTATCAAATCATATTCCACTTATACTTACAAAAATTAATTTCATTCATGGTGGGTATTAGAATTGTGGTGAGAACAAATTAGGTCTAATTTCTTATATATGGATCTTCGATACAACATGTGTCCTTGTCCATCGGTCAGTTCAATACTATTTTGAACTGGTTTTCAGCGAATTTTTTTATATGTTCGTCAAATTTTTGTCATTTATTAGTTGATTCACCTTCAAGTTATTGTCCCAATTTATTTTTTAAAAACTTTTTTTTGTCCAATATCATATTAAGTTAGCTTGAAATTTTCTATTTTTCGATTTATGAAATTTATTAAAAATTTTGTGGATTTTTCAACTTAATCTTGTTTAATATTGATTTGAATCGATTCTCAATTAATCATTTCCTAATATTTTATTTTCGATAAAAAAAATCATTTAGGAATAATTTATCACATTATAACAATGGTATAAATCTCATTTTCAAATCTAATTTGATCTTTTAAACGGTTTCAGATTTTTATTTTTTGGTTCAATTTTGATTTTTTGGTATGACTCGATCGGATCGAATTTTCTCAATCGCGGAGATGAAATACTCATCAAATCCAACAATAACAAATGCAAACTATGGATGAATATCATCTAATCCAAACTTATTTTCTATTAATTTCCTATTATGGAGAAGTTGCTTCTCCCCTATTTCTACCCTTCCATCCAAAGGACTATCCATCTCCTTTGCTCTTCCTTAAAACTCTCGATGAAAGCCATTCAACTTATAATATTCATTGATCATATAGCCAATAAAACTACACTTAGAGCAAAATAGTTTGGTTGTCTCTTCCTCTAACCATACCCTTAATTAAATCGTGCTTCATAAATTATTATAAATTTTGGGATTTATTTACTCCAAATACCATTAAATTTTACAATATTTATCTCCTTTAATACATATTATTCATCATTAAAAGCACCAGAAAGATTTGTTCGCGAATTCATTTTGAGCAGTTAAATCCTCCCGCGTAATAGACTCTTTTAAAGCCATTAAAATAATTAGTTTTTGTTCAGGTTTATCTTAATGTTAAATTTAGATTTTATCGTATAAAAAATTTGCTTACTACTAAATATTTTTATATCGTTATTGTAGTGAAATCTAAATTTCAACTCAATCAAAATTGAGTTTTCAATACTGTCAACCATCTTTAGAAATTGTTATTTTGTTCGAGAGGCCATAGTTGAAATCTGAAATATGTGAGTTCAGAATTGTTCGAGAATAATTAATATGGATCGATTTAAGTCATTTATGGGAGCAAAAGGAAAAAACCTCAAATTGATTATTAGACAATTGGTCTAGTAGTCCATTTCTTCCTTCCTTTGCCCATGTACTGACCAGTAGAAAACTTCGATCTTGCCCTTCTTTTGGAAATCAATTTCCTATGATTGAAGTATGAAATAGAATATAGAACATAAACAAAATCCTATAATTTGGGGCTTGAATAGAAGATTTTGAAAAATGATGATTCGTTAAATATTTATCATTTCCATTAAAATCGGAAGAAATTTTGTATTATTTCTTTAATATATTTTTTTATTTATATTAATTTTAATTATTATAATATATTACTAATATTTATTTAGTCTCCTTACAAACTTATAATATTTCTATATTTTATCTAATTTACAATTATATTCTTAATATTAATCATCTTTAAATATTATATTTTAATTATATTTAATAGAAAATAAGAAAAAATTACAAATACATTGTAACTAGACGGAATAATAAAATCTAACCACTTTTTCAATACATATCATGATTGATAAGTAAAGAGGGTCTCTACATGTTGGTTCGCATCTTATATTGTCTATACCCTTAATATTATATACCACATAAAATGATGATATTTATGAAATACCTCTATTTTTTAGGTTAAACTTAAAAGGGTTTTTAAATTTATATCTATTTATTAAATTTTTCAATATATATATATATATATATATTTTTTGGGGGAGGATTCTAAGTTATGAATTGAAATCACGGGTTTATGCAATAGGGGTATCTTATCCTTGCAAGAGGCTTATCCAGGCTCAACTAAGCCAAACTGCCTACATACTTGGGCATATATAGGAGGAGCTTTCCCTATCATGATAGCTCTTAGTTAAAGTGAGATTTAATCCAACATTTAATGTTCGGCCGCAAGTGCTCGGATTCTCATTTAATTGGAGTCGAATTGGAATCAGTTCATCTTGAGCTCCTACTTTCCAACGTCACTTTCAGCCCAGTTTTTGGCGACTTTGATCAGCTAGTAGTGCCATTATTGTCGAAAGGAACTTAAGCGGTGCCCTATTGCTTTACGTGGGTTGAGCAGTAATTAATATATACATACACATATAGTACAAACTTTTCTTGCATGCAAATACTAGTATATATATCATATCATAATTAATATAATTTATTAAAACTATTGGTGACTTAAAACTATTGAGATGTTTTTATTGAAATTTATTAAATAATATTATAAATCACATTTAATTAATTTTATACTTAACCATTGCATAAATATGATTTTTTTCGGTATTAAACCAAACAAAGTTAGACATTTTTTTTTATATTTAACCAAAAAATGAGTAAATTCAATTGAATATAATATTAAAAAAAATATTTATCATCAAATATTTACATTAATTTTCACTTAAAATTTATAACTTATAACACCAATATTACTACTTATATATCTTACATTATTGGTAATCAATTATGGCAATACATTTATTTACATAGTTTTTATTTCTCACATCTTCCCCCAATTAGGTTATCTTGGAAACTCATTCATACCCAGCTAGTTTTAAAGTAAAAAAAAAATCCAAATAAGGTCACAAACCATAATTGAGCAAAAAAAAAAAGATCACAAGCCATGACTGATATCTCCAATTTATGTCATATTTTTTTTTACTTAATTTATTTAATAATTTAGATGATATTTGTTTTCAACATGTGTGGTTAAATATTGGAAGAAGCAATTATATTAAATCAATTAAAAATTGATGGTCTATTGAACTATGCTTTATTTGAAAATATTATCTACTATTTATTTCTGCTGACTAGTTATAACTAGAGAACAACTATTAATTTTTAATTGATTTAATATAAATTAATTTCATATTTTTTTTGTTATTACAATAATTAATGCATGACTCTAAAAAATAATGAGGAATATAAGAAGTCTTGCATTATTATGGTAAATAATTGCATTATATTATCATCACATGAATATTTCAACTTCTAAGAATAATGTCTACTACGTTCAAAGCTGAATTATGGCTGTTCGTATATATTGAAGAAGGCTGTCAAAACGAAAAAAATTAATAAAAAGGACATATAATGGGTTTTCACTTGAGCAAAAAAAAATGAATATTGATGATATCAAGTATATAAGAACTTCTTTTTCATTATATTGATGGCTGCCTCAAAGACGAAGACCCACCACAGTCTAATATGGAGCCAACTTGCCATTATCTTTTTTTTTCTTGTTTTTTTTTTTTGCTTAACTGGTCTTCCGGGGGAACAATCCATCGACAATCCTTGCACTTGGAGGATGCATGCAACCCTTTTTTGCCCAAATAAATCTAAATGTCACTTGATGGCTACCTACTTTATTGGATCAAGATGAAAAATCTGTAACGAGCTTACACTTGCCTATATATATATATAATCGATTACATGTTCATGCATGCATGCATGTTCATCAACACATGCCCAAGTTGCCTTTCTTGAGGTCCTCAAGCTCTTGACATATCACTCTCGTTTTTATCAAGCCAGCCACTTGCTTATAGCACCATATTCGTCTCATCATTCGGACAATCTGACTGCATCATATATATTAACAACATCTGACTGCACCCCATGCCCGGGCAGGTAGCTCTGTCATGCATTGTCCCCTTGTAGTCTCGGTCCACATTTAGAACTTAAAAGAAGCATGTGGTGCAGCCGACAAGGGTTCTTATGACACATTTATTCGAGGGAGAGAGATATTAGAATGCCTGTGTGCTTGCCTTCTCTTGGAAGTAAGTAATTGTGGATTATATTTGGACTTATTTTCTACACTTTAGCAAATAAAGTTCACATCAACACACGCCTCATATTTCACTCAAATACGTTAAAATTATACATATAAGAACGTTTAAATTAAAAGAAAAAGGACAGACATATATGGGCTCCCTCGTGCCTTTAACCCCTTCAGCTGGATCACAAAGAATCATGATGCTGTGCAGGATGGCCTCATCCCAGTAGATCAATAAACCCCCACCAAGTTGCAATTATATAACTGAGCTGTCCTTCACAAAGCAATAAATGGACCTAAACGTGTGGCAGTGTGTAGCGTGGTACCCCTTTTCCCTATAAATGCACACGATTCAATCTTAGCTTTCTCATCATCCCACTACATTCCCAAATACAGTACATTAAGCTACTGAACCTACAATGATGGAGTGGTTTTATGGTGCAGTAATGGCGGCGGTTCTGAAGCTCAGAGAGGCTTGTCCTCCGTGGGTGTTGCCTCTGCTCTCTGCAGTGATAAAGAAGACTCTCTTTGCTGCTTTTGCCTGCATTTTTGCTCTAGGTCTTTAATCCTCCTCTTCCCCAATTCCATGATTCTCTTTGTATCACTCTCTGATTCCAAAGAATACCTCACAAGTCCAGAATTAAGTTACAGAAGTAAGACAGAAATCTTATCTGTCCATATTACTAACAGTTTTTCCTCTCTTTTTATTTTGGATTTTTTTAGGAGGGGCATTGGTGGGAACGATAGTAGGGGCACTGAAGGGGCAGACCACAGAGACCGGGTTTGTAAGAGGGGCCGGGATCGGTGCGGTGACAGGAGCCGTCACTGCACTCCAACTGCTCGAGCTCAAGTTTGACGGAGAGTCGCTTTCAAAGGTAAACCCATATGACTGCAAATCTTTTGAAAATCATTGAAAATTCTGAACTGACCCGACAGATTTATCTATACTGCATCTGCATCTGTACTCTTCACTGAACCAAACATTTATTGAATCTTGGAAGTAGCTGTCCAGACAAGGTCCTACCCCTATCCTCATAAATGTCAAAAGATCTTGAATCAGCACCACCCAGTTAGTGTCAGCATGGACCCAGTTAGTATCAGCGCCTCTCCGGCTTAAACTCATTTATTGAGAACAGACGCAACCACCACGTACTATGAGTTTACCCTTTTAGGTGGACACCGGTTAACCCCTTTTTGGGTGTCTGTAGGTTGCCCTTTTGAGCAGTGTATTGGAGGGGAAGGTTTTCATGGAATGGGTTGGGCCTGCGTTGCTGAAGGCCTATCAGTGGCAGGTGATGACTTGAATTTGATCCCATTTCACTGTAAGCAAAGCGTTGGATGCCTAAAAAGATGGATTTTTAACGAAACCTGCAGATGAGCAACATGGATACTGCTTACCAGGAAATCTCAGACATATATGACACAACAGAAGATAGAGGTCTGTCCGACGACTGTATTCAGAGGATTCCTCTATACAGATTCAGGTCTAGCTGTGCTGTCTCCGACGAAGCTTGCTGCTGCTCAATCTGCTTGCAGGTGAATGCCAAGCCTCTGAAAGGCTCCAGCTGATCATGAAGGGTTGTTAAGGCCCTTCCTTTTCATTAATTTTCCTGACTGTTTTCGTTCGTTTTACCTCAGGACTTTGAGGAAGGAGAGACGACAAGGAGGCTTCCCAAGTGCAGGCACTTCTTCCATTTGGGTTGCCTGGACGCATGGGTGATCAAAAAAGCATCATGTCCCATTTGCCGGGGCAGCATCTTCGATGAGTACCATAATTTTTTGACATACTGACAAACTGCAGATTTCGGGTAAACACCATACAGGAAAACTAAAATGTATATGGTCATGGTGGAGTAGATAATATTGTACCAAAATCCATCGTAAATGAGCTTTACAGAAAGTTCATTTGAACTGTGTAGACGTGATTGATTGGACATAGGAGCCGACGAAGATGAATATACAACGTCTGTGTTGCTCTAATCTACCTCACAAGGATATATCATTTTCATCATCTCTGCTCCTGAAAATTGACATGTCCTATAGCTTGTGCATTCACTGCTGCTTCCAATCTGACGTACACCACAGCGCAATGTGAAGTTTGCCTTATTTGTGAAGATGAACGGTTAGAGGATCCGGAATCATTCTCAATATGATAGCCTCAACAAACCATTCCAAGACATCAGTAAGAGTAATCTTCCCTACTTTTGCTGGTCCCTGACAAAGTTAAGAGCAATGCCCTCTACTGACCTGGCTGTTCAATCCTTACGCATGAAAACAATGGCGTGAGCCTAGGAAGAATGAAGAAAGAAAGAGAGGAGAGTTTTTCCATAGGTTTCCACAGCATACTCTTGGAGGAAAATGAAGGGACATTTTACGAATTTGGTAGTAAAGATATCCTCGTTTAGTCCCAATAAGCATATTCTAAGCTTCTTTTTTTTATTAAACATGTTTATTAGATGGTCACATGTTTCATACCTCCGCCTATTCTTTTTGTACCAATTCCTAATAGTGATATGAGAGCTTAAATATTTGACTTGAAAAAAATACAAAAAATTCAAGAATATAAATAAAGAATCTGTGTATTAATTGGAGTCAAGTAAACATATAACCTAAATGGAGAATATCATCATATCTTGTGTTCAAACAAATAGGTACAATTAAAGAGTTATTTAAAGGCAATTACTATAATAGAGCTAACATATTAAAATCATAAATAAAATATTTTTGGTACTATAAGATAGGATATGAATATTCGTAAATATTAAAAAATGCTAAGAATACTATAAAACCTACAAAGGAAATGTTAAGTTTGATATTATAGGAAGAATGCGTTGAATGTAAAAATGATGAGATCTAGTTTGTTGACAGAGGATATGTAGTGCACGTATGTATAATAATGGAATATTAGAAAGCTTACGAGGATAAAGTGGATATTAAGAATTTAAATTAAATGGTTATAAATTTTAGGAACTTAATTATAATTAAGGTAAAACTTATAGAGCGATGTAAAAATATATGATAATATGAGATTTTTTATGTAAATTTTTCTTATATATACATGAACTATCTAGGAATTATTTGTCGAATTACTTATTTAAAAAAATAAATTAAGAATCAGAAATTTAGTCGAGACAAACATATTACAGTGGGAATTTTTAGTATTGAATCCAAGTGGGTCAATTGCACGTACATATGATAGATAAGAGCATGAACCTTCTACAATAGTATGAATCGTGGTGGTAGAGTTAGTTGTGATTATATGAGCTATGTAATAGGTTAAACTTGATGATAGCATTAATTACTTTGTTAGAATTATGCTAGTATGCTCATATTATATCGTGATCATATAGTAGGTCCAAGGCGATTGTTTTCTAAAATGACGTGGATTCAATGCTGTGTTTTAAAAATACTTGTTAAATGGGTCCAATGCCAATAGAAACGTTCTGTAAATAACATAATTGGTATGAAATAGGATTTGCCCAATAACTTCTATCCAGTCAAGGCGAGCATTAACTTGAAGGGTTTATAGAATAACAACAATGAATTAATGGGATCACTAGAAGTTCGGTATGTGGTAGTAGTGATTCTAGGTTGTTGGACATCAAGATTAGTACAACGGAAGTAATGTTTGTCCAGTATGTAAAGCAGTCCAGGAGTACTGTGCACTGTGCGCACCAGACCTTTTCATAGGAAGTATATTTGTGAGTTGGATAGTGGTACTTACATAGGAAGTATATTATGGACGTATTGGTCCACACATACACGTGACTCGTAAAGTTACTTCAGGCCACAAGTGGGACGGAATAGAGTTTTGTTGTATAACCGTGTGATCATTCCCTGATAGAACGAAATTGTTGTGTTGAACCCTAAATGATCAATACAAAGATCCTAACACTTAAAACTCTAACTTGGGAACTACTTCCCAAAATAAAAGCCTTTATACCTACTATAATGTAATACTATATCGTAATACATGATATCTTGTTGCTAGATAAAATCTACTCACTGAGTTGTAAACTCACTTTCTCTCTCTTCTAGGAAGTTCGGATTGAAGTAGAGAGAATTTTTAAAGATTTAAATCAGGTAGGTACACCTTTACATAATTCTCCATACTTGCATTCTCAAAATTTTAAACTATATTTTGAAAGTTTTTCAAGTATTTATTGTGAGATTTATTATTATCGAGACTATGATGGTGAGATTCACTATCATAGGATCGGAAGGTATGGCAAATTGTTCGCAAATCGAGCCGAAAAAAATCGAGTTAGGATGTGGCATACCCTTATATTTAAATAATGATAAGTTGTATTGATAATTTAAATATAATGATGTATAAGTTAAAATGGGAAAATAGGATCACCACACTTATAGAACTCAAATACTTAATAGGATTTGTCAATTCCAAACAAGGTTAGGGTTTATTAAAACTGAGTTTGGTTACACTTTTTCGATGCCATTCTTTTTGGATGGGGCCTATTTTACTGAAATTATTAAATATTTTTATATATTTTTGTGTGATATTATGTGATAGGAATGTGTCTTAACGAATTGTTGGACTTTATATAACTATGTGATTGGGTGATTTTTTTATGGTGTTTGGAGCATGAATCTAAGAGTTTGGGAAAGAATACTTAGCAAGTGCTAAGAGTTAAAATATACGTTTTTAAGAATTAGTAATGGTTATAATTTTTTTCAAGCTTTGTCATACGAATTATGTAACATGTATCCACTGATCCGGGTGAATAGCGAAGGAATTGTTAATAACTTAATTGTGTTATCGGATTCTATCACTAACCCGCTGAATTAGTGGGCATGCATTCCGTGCTAGTCCCGCTTCACTGACCAGTGGTCGAACCAATTGAACCAGTGGATGTGCATCAGGTGCCAGTCTCATCCCCACTAAAATAATGATCATCTCCCCTAGAATAGTAATTAATGTTAACTCTTGATCTAGGGATATATATTTGGTACTATTCCGTCCCACTAGACATGTGATTTTCTTAACTCGTAGTAGAGAATGGTTATTTTAGAGAGACTAATTAGGAAGTTTTCGAGAGTTTAGATGAGATTTCTCACTTATAAGGAAGATAGGGAGAATAAGGGGGAATTTCCCTTATAAGGAAGGTCCCTCAAAGTTTGAGGTTTGGGGGTCGAGCATGTTTGAGGACAAGGGGACTAGCCACCCTTGTGCTTCATAGTCAACATCGAGGGTTTATACTGTCCTGTTTTGTGTAAGATATGTGAATAGTGGTTTAAATTGTGAATTGATTGTAAACTACTCTCGGTGGAATCCTTTCTTAGTCTGATACATGTATTGGGTGTGTATACATTTTGGGCAAGAAAACTTTTATATCATTTTTTGAACAATTCTGTTTTTGTGTATTTAATGAACTGAAATGTTTTAATTTTAGAAAATATATTTTGAAAACTATCAGTATTTTTAATTTGTGTATTATAATATCAATATAATAATAATTTGATCAAATTATAAAATATGATTGGACAGAAATTGAGTTATCTGTACACAATGTGAGTAGTTCTACTGACTCCCACATGAAAATAAGCTCGCCCCTTACAAATATTAAAGACTCAGAAAACATAACCGCACCTTGAGAAGAGTGCAAAAATAAGAAGAAATTTTCAAATCGAGGTATTATATCCTCAACTATAACCAGTAGAAATCAATTAAGTTTTTCCGTCTAAACATATGCATTTTATATATTTGTAGGTAGTAGTTTATGAGAAAAAGTATAATATAATACAAAACATTTTCTCCATATTTATAGAATTATTTTTCAGTCTTACTTGGCTAGAATATACCATTTTTGATATACTTTCTCATTTTTATCAAAAAACTGTAGAGAGAAAGTGGTCACAATCTTACAGGACACACTGAGTTTGTCAGAGTTGAGGGCATTGGGCTAAAGTTCGACCTCTTGAGGTCGAGCGATTTTCCGGTGAACAGCGATTACTAAGACGGGCACTTGATTAGTAATATTAATGAGAGTGGATATTCGTGAAGTAGTGTTATGGCTTCATCTCTCCAGTATTACTATTTATATCGACAATGTCAGTCCAGTCATCCCGTCTGTGGCCGAAACCACATTCATGTAGAGGGGTTTAAGGCGATTGTATAGAGCCCAACAATCAAGCTTGAATTTTGATTTATTAGACTAATGAGCTGGGACCCATTTTACTACTAAGCATAAGCATGCCCAATAACAATATCGGGTCGTGCTACCTAACCCAATATATTTAACCCCAATAACTATTAGCTCAATCCCTCTTTTATGGTGTCCGGGAGGCCTTACACTCGTACCCTAGATAACCATTTTCAGCTAAATCAGCTCAGCACTAGAACTAAATGTTTTGATATCATCCTATGAATACAGTTTTAAAACATTCAAGAAGTAAGTTTGGTAATTTCATTGTTCTAGAATTATAAGCAAGCTTAAAACCGGAAATCACTAAGAGATCTTAGTTGTATGTCTAGGTGCTGAGCATTAAATTAAAGGACACCTGAGCTTTCCAGCAAGATAAGCAAACGATGGAAGATCTTTAGCCCAGAAAGGACAAGGGCTAGCCAAGAAAAAGCAGATGAATTCCCATTCAGTCTGTGTACTTATATGATGAATATTTCCTTGATGAAATGGAGGCCAAAAGGGGTGGCAAAGACCAACATCGATAAGGCATTCATTCTTATATAGAACAGAGTTTTATTGAATAAAATCGTACACAGAAATGAGACGGAGGATTTTGGTGCACTTTCTTTTACATCTTCAGCCTCCTAAATCTCAAGATAGACAACTTCCAGTGGAAAACGAAAGCAGAGCTGCATCTTCTCTACATCTTCTGCTTTAGCACCTGCCGGAGCTGCACCTTCTGGCTCTCCATCCTTGCTTCCAATAGCTTGGCTTTCAGGCTATTTTTCTGAGCTGCCCCGCGTGGCCACTCGATGCACCCCTTCATGGCCCGTGCTGCTGCATTGGGGTTACCCATCTCTGGAGAGCTCCACTGCCCCAGCGGGCTGTTATAGCTGCCACATTTGGCCGACCCACGATCAGGAGACATCAGGCCACTCCCACCGTTGGATATCCTCGCATTTGACAGCCTCCCGTTGTTTATACCTTCCACTGACATCATCTTGTAATTAATCAGGCTTTCCCCATTGTTAGAGCGAGATCTCCATAGCCTTGCTATGGAAGACACCTTCTTGTGCTGTTGTTTTCCAGGGACCGAACAGACCTCGCTGATCTCTGTCAGGGGGGTCTCAGTCCCGCTCCCTGATATGTTTGTCTCTCTCGGAATGTTGTTGACTGAAGGGGCACTTCCGCTTCCTTCAGGAGAATAGCTTGACCCCTGATCCTCAAGGTTGCTCACAGTTTCCCATCCGCTCTCATCATCCTCAATATCAGTACCTTTGTTATGTCCCGTGAAAGCTTTCAAATGTCCATCAAGACTCTTCTGGTCCCTAGCCACATTCATCTCTGGGCTCACCATGTGGATCTTTGAGGCAGGACTGTAAGGAATGCAGGCTTCAATCTCCCTCTCGTTTTCAGCAAAGTTAACTTCCTCAAGAACAGCGAATATGTCATCAGGGTTATGAGGCTCATAATGGAACTCCTTGACCTCCTGGATATTCACAGAGGTAGCAGCCAGTCGCAGGAGGTCCGCTTCTTCGAGTTCCTTCAAATCTGGATTAGAGCTCTTCAGCTTACACAGGAAATTCTCAAGATTGGCTACAAGGTAGTTCATCTGAGAGTATTTCTCCTCAAGGGCTACCTTCGCATCCACCAGCTTCATTTGGACTCGTTCTTCACGCCAAACTTCAGCCATCTGCAGCATTTTCCTCTCATCTTCCACTTCATCCCGGAACTTCACTGATTCCTTCTTCAATGCTTCCAACTCAGCCTTATCGTCCTCCATTTCCTTCACCAGCTCATCACAAACTTCCTCAACCATTTCTCTAGTCTTCCTCTCCTTCTCATACTCCTGCATGAATCGCTTTGCTGATAACTTGGCTTCAGCAAGCTCATCAACTAGTTTAGAATTCACAATTTCCATCCTCTGACGACTCTTCCGTTCTTGATTCAACTCAGACTTCATGTCATCGATAAATGCACGAATTTTCTCATGCTCTCTTCTCCTCCATGCACCCTTCTCCTCACTGACCTTTTTTAGGAAGTGTTCAAGCTTCTTCTTTGAGGTTTGACGCTCAGTTTCCAGCTCTAGAATGCGTGCTTGGGCTTGCTTGAGTTCAGCTTCAAGGGAAGATATCACCGATGCAGTACCCACTTGACGATCAACACGCTTCACACGACTATTTAGTTGGTGTGCTTCTTCAGATACTTTTAAGCATACAGGGTCCCACTTAGTTGCTCCCTCCATAGCAGAGTTGGAAAACTGATTAAGAATAAAATCAATCCAATAAAATGGTTACTCACATATCATATACAAACAAGAAACAAAAAGTAGACAGCAAAATCTCAACATGTTTACGAGGATATTCAATCTACCCAAGAAGCTGAAGAACTTATACCCCTTTCCATGAGGGGTGGAAGAGGTAGGTCTCTTCCTTGGAAGTTAGTTATGATGCGGACCAGCATAAATATAGAAAGCTTCTACAGAAAATAACCATGCCTATGCATTTATAACCTTTTTTCTCAAATAAATCCTCTGAGGGCTCAGGGGGACATCACATAAAATTTCTAGAACTGCACAACATATTAAATGTAAGGCATTCCAATCTGGAATGTGAAACTCTCATTTATGAATTCACGGAAATGCTCATTAGGATGAGAAATATGGAATATCAGGAGACTCTGAAATTAGATTTACAATCCACATATCTTGAAACAACTATAGATCATGCAAAATTGTCGACAAAACCTTACAGGAGTTACAGAAAATCACGTTTGCAACATGAAAGTTAATGAGCAGTTTATTTCTTTGACTATATAATCAAAATATATTTTCTCTAAATCTCTAGCTAAAAATTGAAGCAGCTGCAATGAAATTTCAACAAATAAGAATACATACCTTGTCAAGGAAACCATTCCTCATGCCAGAAACAGAAGTTGGGCTCACTACAGGATCCTTTGCTCCTGCAGGGAAAATCTTACTGCTACAATGACCTATAAATGAAGCCGCAACATGCTCAGCACCAACCTGCCCACAAAAAGAAGAAAGTGAATAAGATAAAAGAACATCATTTAAGTAAGGAGTGAAGGGCATTGTCATATGACAACTGAATAGAGACTACACAGTGAAAGACAAATAATTTCCAAAACCTTCAAAAAGGTGAGATCGCCCTTCTGAACTTTAGGTGAATGCAGATGTTGAGCAAGACAAATATGGAAGCAAGACTTTCAGTAAAAATCAACTGAAATAAAAAGAATCACCAGCTGGTTGATGAACTTTACATTATTGTTGAACTGACCATTTTCATTTTCTTAATAACAACTTTGGCAACTTCAATGGAAGGCGCATTTATGTAAGAGAGCTAGGGAAGGACATAGTACTGGAAAGTCGACTATCCTTGATGAGAGAAAGAGCCTGTCATGTCAACTATCAGATTCGATGATTTTGTGCTTCAAACAAAGATCATGTGCTTCCATTATTATTTAACTAGGGCAAGTACAAGCTGTAAAGCTTCGAGGCATTCAATCACATTCATGTCCAGGCAATCTATAGATCTCTGCAATCAATTAGGCGCAGTGAATGGAAAGATTGTAAGCTATCCAAAACCCTAATAATACCTCTTCACCTCTCTGGCGAGGGGTACCGCTGCCTCCTCCGGCAGGAACCACAGCCTCGGGCAGGTTTAGGCGCCAGAGCACGGCGGCGAGCTTCCTAGCCGAGACGGGGATGTCTCTCTGACGGCGCCTCCGTCGAGCCTCCGGTGGGGACGCCTCATCGCCGATGGGAAGGACATGCCTCTCTTTCTCCTCTGTCTTCCATTTGAGCAAGGGGGTCTCGGGTCTACTGCTCCGTTTTCCAGTCGGAACTCCAGCCCTCTTCAACCGGGTCCTGCAGCGCTGCGACCCACGAGGGGCTCTAGAAGGGGGGAGATCTGGGCGCGAGGGTGGGTTGAGACTCCTCGCAGGTGCCGGATCCTGGGTGCTCCCCGGTACGGCAGGTCTTCTGGTGATCTTCATTGCCGACGGCTCGATTTACCCATTTAAATCAAGGCAAGCGAAATTCGCGGAGACTCGAGAGTCTTCAACGCTTGGGTTGGTCTTCCTCAATGCTTGAGCTCTCTTGATGTGAACTATGAGTGACGTGCTGAAAGATGGGGACTGGGGACGGAATGGACCCAGGGGAGGGAGCTGACGGCAGAGCTTAGAGATGCAGCTCTCAGGGTGTGTACAGAGCAGAGAGAGAGAGTGAGTGACCAATCTGGGTTGATTTACTTGGAGAAAATGAAGTGGGGATAACTGTAGTCTATTGAAACTCTATATTGTCTATAGGAGCAAAGGAAAATACGCATATACACCTTCCTTACGGTCAATGTCTACTTGTGATTTTCTCACGTGATATAACCGACAATAGACATCCTTGTCTAGGTTACCCTTCAAAATGAGCTGCATCAATCACGTGACATGTTTAGAAAAAAAAAATTAGTAATTTTATGTGATAGTTTGAATATCAATTCATTATTATTAAATTTTATATATAGTTATTATTTAAAATATTAATTAAATTATTCAAACATTAATTACAAGTTTTGAACATTATTCAACCCTTGAAACCTTGAAAATAGATGAGACGACTGAGGAGGCTGACTACGTTTAAAAAAAACGCAGTCGTTTAAGCGGATCAATCGCCACGATCGATTCTGTCGGAACAAATGAATCGCCTCCCAAATGGCTCTGTCCGGGCGCGGACAGCTGCTGTCCGAAAGATTCCTGGCCCAAGAAATAATTATTTTTATAGCATCAGGCTAGGGCCCCAGAAGAAGAAATGGCATCCGAGGAGCCATCCACGTGGCACGTAGCCCACCACATCCGTGCCATTAGGTAAATATGCAAAAGACGACGCAATGGATGGTGCCCACATGGGACCTCGGGGTCAGGAGGTGCACCCTTAAGGCTCGGTTTCTGGCCCCATCAAGCAAAACTAGATCCAATCTTAGATTTCACATTTTTTTCTGTTTCTTTTTTCACCCTATTTTATCCGCTCTCGAGATCTGGTCGTTGATCCATCCCCATGCACGAGTCATTTTTAGATCGTCCCATCCATCGTCATTCTCTCGTGGTCCACGTCCATCTCCATGGCCATGTCCCAGGTTTCAGCCACTGGTCGATATGGTCGGGCACGTGGGGTTAACAAATAGATCCTATTTTGGAGAGGCGGTGAAGGTACATTGGTTTAATTGGAACCACGTGTGTTCTATTCCCGACAACAATGCGGGGTGATTTCTTCTGCAAATTATGTCAATAACCATTAATTTATCCAGTAAAGGATGTTTATTATATTTTAGACTTGAATGTTCAGTATTTAACCATCATATTAATCTAAAATCGGACACTAGGACTTCTATCAAAAGTTTAGAATAGAAGGAATTTGTCTTATTCAAAATCGGTTTGTGGTTTCATTGTAGATTTTAAGGTACGTTATAAAATTTTGAAAAAATAAAAATAATAAATTAATTGAGTTGTTGAACGGTCAACTAAATGAGTAGCATGTCTTCTTCTTCCCTATTTTGTTTGCGCTTGCAGAGGAGGGGGAATAGTGACACAATTGGGTGTGTGTGTGTGTGGGGGGGGGCCAAGTGGCGAAGGAGGCACGCCACACAATCGGAATGGGGTCACCTTCTTTGCTTCCGATTGTCGGATGTTTCCATACCGGTGTTCCCTTTCATAGCCCCATAAAACGCCATGGATGCTCTGTGGACCATCCTAAGAGACTTGGTGACGGCTAAACTTCCTTTCCTGACATCCTCTACCCTTTCTCGACCCTTGAGTGGGTGTGAAGCAGCAACTGAAACCCAAAGTCGCCTCCAACTCTTTGCTCTGTTCCCATGGGGGCTCGGCCCTATTTTTCCCGAAATCGATCAGAGCAGAAATCAGCTCCAACGAAGCGCACATGAGTCCCTCCATCCTAGTTTTTGTAAGGGAAGGGGCTGATTGGGATATTTAAGGAAAGAAGGAGGACATCTTAGGGAATTTACATATTTTAGGCTATTTTGAAAGGTAAGCGAAGTTGAGCAGTATTTCTGGAAATTCAAAAAAATTGAGCTAATTGTAAAATTAAAGAAATTGATGGGTCATTTTAGAAAATTTTCATAAATGAGATTGTTTTGAAAATCCAGCAATTTTTGGAGGATATTTTTAGAAATTAAAGAATTTGGGCTTATTTGAAAATTTAAAAAAAGATATATTTCTACTATATTTTAAAAGCAGTAACTAAAAGTTTTATAAATTTTCTACCCTTATATTGATTAATCACTACATTATATGAGATTTTTAGAGTGTCAATTAACACTAGTTAAACGATTATATAACTCTTTTTTGATGGATTAGCATGTTTCTACATAAATAATTGGAGGTCAAGTAGTTTTAATACTGCTATACCCGATAATTTTAGATCTATTATTGATAATAAGATAATTATTCCATTTTTATCTTATTATTGTACGGATATTATATATAATTTGATAAATTAATGAAATAGTAATTTGTTGAGCAAAAAAATTATGAAAACCCAAGAATACTGGATATTTTAGTACCGTGCAAACCCCAAAGAATTTTAATAAAAATCCTAAAATTTGGAATATATGACGAAAACTAAAAAATGTAAGATAATCTTAGGAAAGTAAGAAAAGTGGGGTATTTTACAGAATCTGAAGATCATGAATGCTTTTATGAAAAATGAAGATAAGAAAAATAACTCAAGTAGTACGTTTCCATAACTTACTACAATATCGAATGTTGTATAAGTACACTCGATAATCTAGGGAAGGGGTCGAAGAAAAGGGAGGGGCATTTTCTAGTTTTTGGAAGGGAAGGGTTTAATTGGGAAATTTAAGTATAGGTATCCTCAAGAAGCTTGGATCACCCAAACATGCAGGAACTCGAGTACTTACTGGTATTTGTTAATCCTGAATAAGGTGAGTGAGTTTATTCAAATTGAGTACAATTGAACTCCCTCGAGTCTCATCCTTTTGTACGTGATGTAATTTACTGAAACCATCTAAACGTTATATATATTTTTTGTGTGATATCATGTGATAATGATGTGATTTGATAAATTTTGTAATTTTATATGATTAAGTGATTTATTTAATTGTATTTGTGGCGTGAGACTTGAGATTTTAGAAGGGATCACTAAAAAGAGTTAGGGAGGAAAATTATATGATTTAACAATTAGAGCTAGTTATAGTTTTCAAAATTTATAACGTGGTTTATGTAATATGGCCCCATTAATTTAGCTGAATGATGAATAAATTTTTAATAGCTTGATTGTGTGTGTCGAGTTCTAGTCTCGAACCAGATGGATTAGTGAATGTGCATTAGGTGCTAATACCACCTTAATGACCAATGGCCGGACCAACTGGACTAGTGGGCATGCATCAGATACCAGCCCTGTCCCCACTAGGTCAGTGACTAATGTTGGCTCTTGATCCAGTGAATATGCATCGGGTACTAATCTCGCTTTATTAGGCATGTTATTTGTATCGGCTCGTGATAGAGAAGGGTTATTGTCACGCCCCAACCCGGTTTGGGTGGATCCCTGTGAGCAACTCGCCACTCACACGGTTTATTAAGAGTTTCCCCTTCTCTAAACCGTGAGGAGTAAGACATCTTTTCACATGTATCTTTCCCGGAATAGCATTAATCAAAACTGAATATATTAAATCTTACATACTTGTCTCGCAGGTTCGACTATAGGAAAATCTTTGGGTTTGTATTCCCTTGGTTACCTGAAAAAGGGTAAAGGGAGGGGGTGAGTTCGACAATTTAGTGAATGGGTGTTGGGTAGTTTTCACAAAAACAACTTTAATATGAGTGTGCCAAACTCTTTATTTCATTTAAGAATGCTTTTGTTCAAATTCCGATTTTCAAAACCTTTTTCCAAAGTTTACCAATTTTTTTCCAAGGATTCTTAAATACTTTCCAAGGTTTTCAAAATCTCTTTCTCATTTTCATATTAGGTGTATTTGACAAACAACACATACCCTTCATCAGGAAGGGTACACACACATATTCGCGAGATGCAGTTATGTCGACTGCACCCACTTGTGGATCGAAGCGTTTTTACCATCCATCCTGATAGAAATCCCTGACTTTTACCCGTAGTCTAAGTGAACAACTCCGATTTTTAATCCTCAGACCCAAAATACTTCATGTCCATATGAGGACGAAGACCTCATCCCGACCCCACCCTAGTCTCATGCGCATGAAGCTGCGTCGAGCTTCCTTAATTGCTGGCATGACAAACTACCCTTATCTCTACCATGTCGTCCAGTAGCCCTTAAGACGCATCACTACCCTTCTTGGGCGTCTTAATGGTCTCGAACCTTAAGTGCATGCACAAACAATAATTTTTCCACAAAACCATTTATCTTTGGTACCACTAGTTCAATGACCCCGACCCTTCTCGTTAATCAAATGAGGAGCCAGGTACTCCTCTGCGTACCTCTCCTCAAATTACTCCTAGGTGGGGGGGGGGGGGGGAGGTATGCAGGTTTCGGACATTGTCCCACCACCTTTTGGCACTTCTCTCCATGAAGAATTCTGTCAAGATCACCATTTCCTATGGTGGTATCCTGACGTTTCCCATCAGCTTCTTTACATTTGCTAGCCAATCCATGGTGGCACTAGCATTTTTCTCTTCGAGGAAAGCCTTACACCCCAATTGATGGAGAGTCTTGAGATTTTTGGGAATGTCTACTAGAGGGGGATGACTAACAGGAGGAGGATGGGATTGTACTTCCTCTGGTTCAACCCGAGAGTTGGTGCCTGCCTTAAGGACGAGGTTAGGTTGCCCAAATACACGGGTGAACTCCTCATACAACCTTTGGTGTTCCGAGCTAAGTCTAGAAGGGGTTGTCTAGGCTCCTCAGAGAGTTTCCACAGGTAGGGGTGGTTGAGTAGTGTCGAAGACTACAACTCTAGTTCTCTTAGTTCCTTTCTTGGGAGCCATTCTAAAAATTTTAAAACCATCCCTATTAGTTACTATGTTCTCTAGTCTTGATAATGTATTCGAGTAAACAGGCTTTGATACCACTCAAGTTGTCACGCCCCGACCCAGTTTGGGCGAATTCCAGTGAGCAACCCGCCACTCTCCCGATTTATTGGGTTTTCCCATTATTTAAACCGTGAGGAGTAAGGCATCCTTAAAACCTGTACCTTTCCAAGAATAACATTAATCAAAACTGCATGAAATTTAAATACATGTCTTACAGGTGTAGCTAACTGGAGGTGTTTAGGTAGGTTTTCCCTTGGTTACCTGAAAGGGGTATAAGGGAGGGGTGAGTTCGACAACTCAATGAATGGGTGTTTGAAACTTGATTTTCAGAAAAATAGTTTGAATTGGAGTGTGCTAGATTCCTTATTTTCTTAAAACCATTTCCTCAATTTCTCGATTTTCAAAATCATTATTCCTTGTTAACCATAGTTGGTGTGTTTAACAATCAGTATATGCCCTTCATCATGAAGGGATCACACATTCATAGGGCAGCCTGTCCACTACACTCACTTGTGGCGTCAGAGCGACTTTACCAGCCACCTAGATAGAAGCCCATCCATTTCTACCTTGGGAATGAGTGGATGTACATGACATCTGCCAAACACATCATTCATTAAAGTTTTCATGGCTTAATTTTATGTTTGTTTACGAGCTCCTACTTGTGCCAACTAGCCTTAGGCCTACTGTACGAGATTTTCAAAATCGGGCATTTTAGCCCCAAATTTCCAAAACCGAGGCCTTCGGCCTATCAAAGCTATTTAAGCTTTCATTAAGAAGGACTCCCAAAATGTTTAAGCAGTGGCACATAGTCAGGGGAGAGCATTTCCGATAAAAATAATCTTTTCATTCGTCTATCACACCAATCGGGTGTGATGACATCTCCGCTTATAATCGGTAAACGGGTTTTCCACTTCCTTCCAAGAAGTCCATCATACCAATTGGGTATTATCTTTTTCATGGCCAATTGGCCCTCAATTTTGGGAAATTGTACTTTAGTCCTTCGAATTTTTGAAATTCCCAATTTCCCTCAAATTTCCCCCTTTCAAACTAGCCAAATTTGATTTTATCAAATTGACCAATCAATCGAGGTTCATTGTTGTAATTGAAGGTGAAATTGTGTTCCTACACATCCATACGATTCAATTGCATTTTGAGTCGCATGAATTGACATTGGAATGAGCACAAACGGAGCTTCGCTAGAAAACTAGACTTAGAGAGAGAAAGCTTTGAAAGCTTACCGTTAGGGGCACGACAGTCCTAGCTTTCGATCTAGGTAGATAGCTCTCATCCTGAGGTTTCTCCTATGATTAAGAATCACATCAATTCATGTCAAATTGATGGAGAATTTGGTCAATGAAATTTCGCTGGTTCTCTATCTAACACTAATCAAAATTTACAAATGTTAGCCAAATTGGCTTACCTTTTCGCTCCAATTCAGTTGTATAAGAGTTTTGGAAGTTTTGGAAGTGTTGGGAGAACTTGGTTTGGCCTGAGTAGGGCTCGAATTGGCTATTTTAGCTCCATCTAAATAGGATAGCTTCGATCCATCAGGGCTGCTTCACTATTCTATCACGTCGGCGTTTCTCCGGCGATACTCGGAGCAAACGGAGATTACCGTCATGTAGTTGACTTCTCTCCAAATCTAAAGAACTTGACCTCACTTTCTTTGGCTTAGAAAAATGCCCAAGTCAGAGCTCTAGTTTGAGCTTCACTGGAAAATGGAGCAGTAGGGAGATAGTAGAGTTTTCAGGTGTGAGGAAGATGAATGAGGAGGGGCTCTTTATATAGGAAGCTCGAGTACTTCTTAGTCGTCTGATTGGAGCCTTTATGGCGGTCATTCATTGCCTGAAATTTCCTGGCTGGAGACTTTTCATCTTCACCGACACTCCTCAATTTTCCTATGAGTGAACAGTGATGTCATTTGAAGGAAGAAGACGACACTGTTCCGAACCGAACCAGACCGGTCTGAACCGGTTTCAACGCTTAAACCAGCTAGTTCAGGCCCGATTTGACCGAGTTTTTCAAAATTAAAAATTTGTAAATTCATCTAAATTCATTCTCTATCAAATGGTGGCCTTAATTATCCAATTTGAATTTTCTAATCCACCTAGAAAAATGAATTTAGAAATCAGTTCAATAGTAGTTCAAACTAGTTCAGGTCTAGTTCACTTGAACCGGTTTGGTTTGAACCTCCAATTCATCCTAAATTTCTTTCTTATGACTTTTGTAACTCTTTAGGTCACTCGAGATTAATAAATTTCCTAGTTTGCCCTTTCTCTATCGGTTTCTATTTATAAATCGACTCTATTCTCTCTTTGAAAATGGCTGTTTCTTTTCCTGATTTTTCTTATTATCAAAAGACGGGGTTTACACAGTAGGTCGGACTACTGACCAGTTGAGGAGTGGTGGCACTATTTGAGCTTCCCCGCTCTTCTCCAGTGGTCCTCAGGCTTAAAGGAGGGTGCAGCTAGGTAGAGGACTTCCTCCCAGTTCTAAAGACACTAAATGCAGCTTCAGAGGTTGAGGAAAGTCCCGCTGTCGAAGCTTTGGTTTGCTACTCGTCAGAAACTAAGACACTTCACCTTCTTTGCTCGATTGTGAGATGCTGAGAACGAATGAGGGGTGCTCTTTATATAGGGAGCTCGACAACTGATTGGGCTACTGACGGGCATAGGACTCAGCCTCCAACTTAGTCGTTGGCGGTCATAAAAGCTCTTCCAGGGTCGTCGGAGGAATTGCCCTCCCTCTCTCTCTATCCTTTCTGTTAGCTAATTGAGGAAGACGATGATGATGTGGTGGGCGTGCCACGTGGCACACTGTGATTGGTTGATTTTTCTGATGTGGTGTTCCAACTCAACTGCCATGTCAATTGGTAACCGGTTGATCGGACACATGGCAACCTCCCATTGGCTGCTTGCGTCTACGTGGCAGTCTAACCGATCGTTTGATGACCGTTGACCGGATATGTGGTAGCCTCTCATTGGTTGCCCATGTCTGTGTGGCTGTTGACTGGGCATCCGTTGATCGGTCAGGTCTGTTAACCAGCTGGACTATTGATCGACTAGACGGTTGACCTCTCCGATCTGACCGGCTTCGGTGACCCGAATTCAAAAATCGGCCGGTTGAGGCTCGATTCGACCGATTTTCTCAGAATTAAAATTTTCTAAATTCATTTTCTATCTAACGGTGACTTCAAATTTTCAATTTAACATTTTTAAACTACCTAAAAAAATGAATCATTGAGCCGTTTCAATCTAATTCAGTTTTGGTTCACCCTAAATTGGTCCGATTTTCTCATCCAATTCACTTCATGGTTATTTCCCATGATTTTTTTTATTTTTTGGTCACTTAAAATTTTCTAATTTCCCATTTTAACCCCTTTTTTTTTTATTATTTTTGGTTCATTAATTGACTCAATTTTCTCAAAAAACATTTGTCGGTTCTTTTCCCGGTTTCCTTGGTTTGAGGGGACGAGTTTCATACTACCCATGTTTCTTTGGGGTCAAGGCCCCAAGTTTCATGAGTGTATCTAAAACATGGCATTGGCCCAAATTCTTTTGAAAATGATGGCATTAGATCCACTTTCACAAAACAATGGTCTGACCTATTTCCGTCAACCATGGGCTTGACCCATTTCTTACGTCGAGAATGAGACTAGACACTATCTTTAGAAAAGACTTTAAAAAATTATTCCATTATATTTTTTCTTCATTTTAAAATAATTTTCTAAAAATTACTCATACTTTAGAAAGTGAGAGTAATAATAGATTATCGGTACAATTGGACTCGATACCAGAAATCTCACTAACCGGTATTTTGTTGACACTTTCGTTATGGAGGTATTCTCAAATCTTCGTGTCCTTACTTCCACGAGTAGGTATGGATGTATGCCCTACAATGATTTAGACAATTATCTATGAATGATTTGGGTTGGCTCTTGGGGTGTATTCACAATAAACCATAATTCACCATACCTTACAATTTTAACCCTAAGGTCACATTATCTAGATTTTGCGGCACCCTTCCTTTAATATTTGAGCCTTAACTTCTCCCGATTCATGAAGTTTTTTCAAAACTAAATCATACTTAA
Organism: Trapa bicornis; assembly: GCA_030064425.1. NCBI lineage: Eukaryota > Viridiplantae > Streptophyta > Magnoliopsida > Myrtales > Lythraceae > Trapa > Trapa bicornis. The sequence goes on along the minus strand of CM057748.1, from coordinate 11,135,516 downwards.
TAATTAATCCTTTTCCACAAAATATTTACACTTAAATTCTTATACTTTCCTTTAAGTGTATATAGGTCCCTAAGGTTTACCTTATTTTCAATTAGGCCCATAAGGTTCTTAGATCCTTTCCTTAGGTCCCTAACATTTCCTTTAACTCCAATTGTGTCCCTAAACTTATCCTTATTTGTAGTTTAGTCACTAACTTTCCCAAATTTAAAAAATAGTCCCCAAAATTTTATTCTTCATAAAACCAAGTTTAAACCTCTATATTTCGACCCTATCAAGATATTAATCGTCTTCCTCATGGTCTCACGATCATTTCAAGTTTTGAATCACCTAATTTGACCTATAAATGAGTTAGAATGGAGTTTCTCCCGAAAACTAGTTCTAGAGAGAAAGTTTCATTTTTTATGAGCAATGGCACGACGATTGGAGCTATCTGATTGGTCATCCTGACTAATGTTACTTGTTAATGGAGATTCCTTTCCGTTAACTATTATGACTACCACGTGTCACACCATTATTGGTGAGCACTTTCAATGCTTGTATAACAGTTGACTGGGTGCGCTTTCCACATGGCATTCGTTGGTTGGTCGCACCTACCAACGTAGAGCTCACCTGACATTTTGGTCCACTAACTAGGTTGATCGTGTTACCCTGTTCGACCATTGACCGGTTCAATCCAATTGAATTCTAATGACCTGAAATTATTTTTTGGTGGGTTCGTTCCCAATTTGGTCAGTTTTCTAATATATAAAAATTTCTAAATGTATCTAAATTCATTTCCTACTTGATGGTGAACTCAATTTACCAATTTATAATTTTTTTATCATGAAAAATGAATCTTTTAATTAGTTATTTTCGATTTAGTCTAGTTCAATCCAATTTAATTTCACTTTACCCCATTTTAGTCTAGTTCTCACTTCTAACTTCCATTTAAATAAATTTTCTTTGAAATTTGATAAATTATATCTCACTTTATATCATTTTCAATCCCCGATTTCTCTTCGTGATCATGGTTCACCCTCGATTCGACTGATTTTTTATCCAATTTATTTTCTAAAAATTCATTGTCCAATTATTTACCAATAGAACTAAAAATTTTCCATTTTGTTATTTTTATAACCCTTGTTAAAAATCATAGGATTTTATGCTACGAGTTGGTTAGATCGCTATTCGTACTGGTTTTCATTCGGATTTTTTTCAATTCTTAATTTTCAGGAAAAATAGGTTATATGAGGGTAATTCAATATATGTATCTATTTTTTTTAATATTATGTTCCTAATCGATTTATCCTCCAATTCGATTTCTAATCTCGGTTTGGGTTTCCCTTCCTGATCCAATTGACATAAAATCACGGTTTTAAAATTTCTAGTATTACAATGATGGTGGTTGACTAAGTGGTAGTTGGATTCATGGTAGCCAAAGTTTGCCTTGTCAAAGGTTAACCAAATCTTATAAAAGTAGGGGAGAGAGCGGGAGTTCTTTTGACATTGGTATCAATGGGAGTGGTGGCGGAAGGTGGTCGAATTTAACTTCAAATGGGCGATGACGAGTCACTGATTTTTTGTCCTAGAAACAAGTCAAGAAAATGACACTCATACGATGGTTTGTAGCCACTTTAAGTCTTACCTATTCACATAACTCAAAAATAGTATATTAGCGGTATTATAAGATAAGAATAATCTTATTTGATGGTCAAGTGATGAACAATTTTGATATTAAATCTCTAGCGGTTAAGAGTATATTAAAGAACGATTTTTTTTATTTTGGGAAAAAAATTTGATATGATAGGTAGTAAATAATTTAATTAATTTTATAAAAAATTAATTTAAAAGTTATCAAGTCAAAAATGAAATTTATTACATGCAATTTAATTAAAAAAATGAGTTAATTTAACCAATTTTATAAAGTATTTTGGGTGGGGATGTGAGGGTTGGTAGGGTTTGATCGAACTTTGTGGGCTTATTTTTATTTTTATTTATAATTTCTCATTTTTCTAAAATTATATATTTTTTATTTTAATTTCTCTCATTAATTTAAATCATATACTAATCTTTAGTAGTCTAAATCAATTTTTTTAAAAAAAATTAATTTTCAATCAAATTTAATATTAAATTATTATTTTTATTTCAAATTACTGGTTAAATTTGGATTTAATGTACAATTGAGCTAAAATTTTACTATTGAACAATTTAAATATTAAAGAAATAAAGTGAAAGTTCAAAAATAAAAATTTAGGATTAGAAAACATAAATGAGTTAACTAAACTTGGGTAAAAAAATATAAATATTATATACTAATAATTTTTTTCTATTTTATCTAATATTTAATTTTAATTTTCTAAACTTTAATATTTATTATACTTTTTTTCACGTGTATAGTTGATACACGAATAATTTTAATTAAATACCGGTAGTTATTTACTAATTATGTATAATTAAATAATAAATACTTATTATACATTTATAATAATAACAAAGTAGATACAATTTAAATAATTCAACTCTTATAACATATTAAATATTTATAGATAAAATATTGTACATTAACTTAATAAAAAATATAATTTATAAATAATATAATTTTTTTAATTTTAAATAATTATAATATATATATTTTTATTAGTTCTTGTTTACAAAAAAAAAATAGAAATTATGATGTATCACCCAGCTTGATTTATATTTTTTACTTCTTACTCCGTTTCAATGATAATTAAAATAATTTAAATGAAAATATAGTAACTGAACTAATAAATTTAAAAATTCTTTAATAATAATTAATATATTTAAATTTATTCTCTATATATAGATTATTTATTGCCAAGAGTGCCAACTACTTATTTTAAAGTCACAAATATAGTTGTGGGGGCCCTTTGTTTTTCATTTCATTACAATTCTTCCCCCCAAAAACCTCAGCGAGGGTTTTGTTATCTCTCCTCCTCTCGTTCCTCTGGCTGGACTCTGAGTTGCCATGGCCTTGTCGTCACTGCACCAGTCGGTGACCCACTTGCCTACTCAGCCCCAGGATTCAGCTCCATCTCGTTAGTGGTCCCACAAGCTCAGATATCCAGAGGTCAAGGGGGATAACCTCTCAATAACCCTACAAGACGGCTCCTTTATCCACTCCAGCGAAGCTGGGAAGAGCCATGGCTATGGGAGTCTCCTCCTTCACCACCACCCAGGGCCCTCTATTGGGGCAGCGCGGCCCCTCCTCCTTCATCTTCCCCCGGTCACGCCTTTGCCGCTCACGTTTTGTCGGCTGTTCATCTTCTCGCTCCCTCTTGGTTTTCGCTGAAGCCTTCCACAGGTGAACATTCCAGTTGCTATTGATTGCTTAGCGTCCTCGGATTCGCGTTACTTTTCTGCATTCTCTGTGTTTTTTGTCGCGAGGCTTCTAAAATTTCTTCTGGGGATGCTCTTATCTTTTGCTGCTTCATGTTCGGTCGTCCATGGGCGTTGGGTTCTTTTTTTCTTCTTTTATACACGCTTTGATCACTTAGTTTGGTATCCAAGGCTCTCTGTAGGTGATTGTTCCTCTGCCCGGCATCTCCCAACGAGTCATTCGCTTGAAAACTACATGAGCTAGTCTGTTGGCTCAGTAATCAGACATTTTTGCTCATCATGCCATGTCTTGGGAGTCTATTGTTTCACTCATCAGTTGTTAATTGTTACTGTTGAAAAAAATGTCACAGGGGCGAAGCAAGCAGAAGGGAAAATTCGGAAGGACGCGCCTTTCCTTTTGCCTCGATTACTGATCCTCCACAGTATAAGAGTCATCTTTTTAGCCCAGTATCTGGTGAAATGTATGTTAACAAATATGGCCAGTACTTTCAGATATCTGCGAAATTTCAGTTTCATTTATCATGTTAGTTTCAATTCCAGGAATCGGGCGGTTTCTCCCTTGGTGTCTTCTTCTCTTGACAAGGGAACAATTTATGATAAAAATATGATGCAGTGGAGAAAGGCTGCTGAATACAACAGGATGTCCAAAGAGAATATTCTGGGAAGTGCCAAAGTTGGAATGCATTTGGATAATCCCCATGTGGCCCTAAGAAATATAGAAACAGCAGATGTTGGGAACTCGAGTGACTACAAGCCTAATGGGATTGGGCTATCCCATAAAGGAAATCATGCTGAAAAGCTGAGGAAGTTCGACCAACTTGATAAATTTGATTCGCCATCAAGTCCCGAACTTGATGATGAGATGGTCACACATTTTGAGTTGAGTGAAGTGAAAAATGTTGCTCTCCCTGTAATAGATGTAGAGCAAATGCAGATGAATAACCAGCAATTTAGTAGGGTTGCTGAAAAAATTGAGCCAACCCAAAGTGGTTCCAGTGGCTACAGCAGCAAATGTTCTACCATCAGTCCTGGTGGAACCAAAAATAGTTCCTTGAGGGAACAAATGCCCCTAAGATTGCAAAATGCACAGACCCTGATATCAAGGGATACGACAAGCAGTCAACTAATTAAACATGGTCAAGTAACTTCTGAAGAAACTCCTGTGATAGATGTGGTGCAAATGCAGATAAAGAGCCCGCAAGGTACTAGGGTTGAAGAACCTGAGCCAGTCCAAAGTGGTTCTGGTGACCACATCAGAAAATTTCCTTCCATCAGTTCTGGTGGAATAAAAAAAAGTTATGTGAGGAAACAAGTGCCCCAGGTATTGCAAGATGCTCATATCCTAAGGTCAATGGATGCAACATGCTCTCAACTAGTCAAACAGGCTCAAGTAACATGCGAAGAAACTCCTGGGAAATCTTTTGAACATAATGTTATTGCTCCTTCATTGGAAAAATTGGATGAAAGTGGTGTATTGGGTTCTATATCGGTTGAAGACGAAGCTGCTGATGGCTCTGGAGTTGATATATCCAAGGACTCTAATGCCAGCCTTAGAAAGAAACTTATGGGTGTATATAACGAAGTTATAGTTGTTGATAACATCTCAATGGCAAGAGAAATTGTTCACAAGCTCACTCACCAGTATAAACATCTAGTACATGCATGTGATACAGAGGTGCGTGCAGTTGTACCTTCTGTTTTTCTGATTCTCACAAGTTTGTTCCTTCTCTTTTATTTGACATACTTTGTACAGAGCACATGTCATATTTAAAAATGAAGTATGCATTAAAGGTTTTTGATATTGTTATGTATGATTGATTTGATAACAAATACCTTTATACAGGTGGCCAAGATTGATGTAAAACAAGAAACTCCAGTTGACCATGGAGAAGTTATTTGCTTCAGCATTTACTCTGGACCTTGTGCTGATTATGGCAATGGAAAGTCCTGTATATGGGTAGATGTTCTTGATGGTGGTGGAAAAGATCTCCTACACGCTTTCATTCCATTCTTTGAGGACCCTAACATAAAAAAGGTGGTTATAATGATATAATAATACACAAGATTCTTGGTTGTCCGTGTAGTTTGTTATACTCCTTTACATTGTAGCTAAAGTTAAAACTATCCATTGTAGGAGATTTTGTTCCAATAATCTCAGTTCCTGCTTGTTTTAAGGCTCCATAACCATTTGATACCCATGTACGACAGTAATACTAAATAATATCAAATGTGTGTGATCTAGCTATTTAAAGGATGTAATAATTGTATCTATTATTATCCATAAGTGCTTATATATATTGCTGGCACATTTTTTTCTACTGAAATTTGAAGATATCTTTTGTGTTGGCAAAATTTGTAGGTTTGGCACAATTATAGCTTTGATAGCCATGTTATTGAGAACTATGGTTTTAAGCTCTCTGGGTTCCATGCTGATACGATGCACATGGCTCGGCTGTGGAATTCCTCAAGACGAATGGATGGTGGATACTCTCTTGAAGCACTCACAGCTGACCGTGAGGTCATGGGAAGTGCACCACTAGGCCCTGAGAAGGAATTGATGGGTAAAATATCGATGAAGACAATCTTTGGAAAGAAAAAGTTGAAGAAAGATGGGACTGAAGGAAAACTCATTACCCTTGCTCCTGTTGAAGAACTACAGAGGAAAGATCGAAAACTATGGATCACTTATTCATCTTTAGATGCAATAAGCACTCTAAACCTTTATGAGAGCTTGAAGAACAAACTGGTTGCAATGGCATGGAGGTTTGATGGGAAACCATGCCCTGGAAAATCAATGTTCGACTTCTACAAGGAATATTGGCAGCCTTTCGGTGATATTCTTGTTAGAATGGAGAGGGAGGGGATGTTAGTTGATCGCATGTACCTTGCTGATATTGAAAAGCTAGCCAAGGCAGAGCAAGAAGTTGCAGTAAATAGGTTCCGAAATTGGGCTTCCAAGTATTGCCCTGATGCCAAGTACATGAATGTGGGAAGTGACACTCAACTGCGTCAGCTACTTTTTGGTGGTATTTTGAACAGGTAAAGAACTTAAATTTTATTGCTCTACACTTGTGAGTTCCAACCCAGCCGTTGTTTTTCCTTGATATAACTGTATATTCATAGTGGTATTGTAAATTGCTTTATTAGGTTACCATGCATCTACCACTTCACATTTACCTTCTCCCCCTTGGCCCAAAATTTTCCTTTTGGTGACAACTGCCTGAAGTAATGCATTTTTTTGGTTTAAATTGTCTAGAAATTCATGACATTTTCTGAAATTCTCCAAAATATATAAGATCTTTAGTAATTGCCTAGAAGAAACATAGGATTGCATATTTTGTGAACTAAGTAATAAAGATCATACTTTTTTAGGCAATTAATAAACTCATGTATATTTAGAGGAATTCCAAAAATCTATGTGATCTTTTAGGCAATTTTCCTTTCCTTTTATTCTTGGGCGACTAGTGCACCTACTTTTAGATGAAGTCAATAACAATGGAAGTGACTTATGTGTTGTACTGGTTCTACTTATAAGATTTACTTGTTAAAAAAGGTTCTGTGAAAAAGTTTTTTTATTAACTATTTCTGTCACCAGTAAGGATGCCAATGAGGCCCTACCAGAAGAGAAGATTTTTAAAATCCCAAATGTTGATGGGTTCATTGAAGAAGGCAAAAAAACAGCTTTGAAATACCGGAACATCACATTGTGCAGTATTGGTGCCAAATTTCCAACAGAGATTTACACAGCCACTGGTTGGCCTTCAGTGGGTGGTGATGCTCTGAAGATTCTTGCTGGGAAAGTTTCTGCAGAGTATGACTTCATAGATGAAGCTCCTGACAAGGAGCAGCTGGAACAGGACAGTGATAATATTTCAGAGTCTTATACTGATGATACAGTTGGTAATAATGTGGATATTTCTCAGTATGGAACAGCTTATCAAGCTTTCCCAGGTGACGAAGCGGCAGGGAAGGCAGCATGTCACGCTATTGCTGCTCTATGTGAAGTTTGCTCTATTGATTCTCTAATATCCAACTTCATTCTCCCATTACAGGTACATTGGTTTCTATTTTTCCTCATATTCTGGAGGTCACTTTTTTACCATGAAACTTTGTATTCCAAATTTCTATCTGATAAAAAGTGATAATCTATCCTTTGGAACCAGTAGAAGCAGTTACATGTTTCACGCCTATCTGTTCTCATATTTTGTGTGTAATAATGTAGTGGGCTTGTATTTGTCTTTAGCTCCTGAGCTGCTTTGTTCTAATTTGTATCTTGTAATATTCTGAAGGGAAGTATCATCTCTGGCAAAGATGGACGTATACACTGTTCATTGAATATTAACACTGAAACCGGGCGCTTGTCAGCAAGGAGGCCAAATCTGCAGGTTTTCTTTTCTAGTTGCTAAGACTAAGTTCCTTCTCCAAGATATTTTCCAATGTGTAGTACTAACCTTTTCATTCCATTTTTAATCTTTACCAGAATCAACCTGCCTTGGAAAAGGACCGTTATAAGATTCGGCAGGCATTCATTGCTGCACCTGGGAACTCTCTCATTGTAGCAGATTATGGACAGGTGATTCTTGTATGTGATAATGCACTTTTTCTAGATCTTTGTCATGTGCCTGGAGTAAACAAAGTTATTGTTGTCATCATAGCTTGAACTTAGGATTCTCGCTCACCTTGCAAATTGTAAGAGTATGTTGGAAGCATTTGAAGCGGGTGGAGATTTCCATTCGAGAACTGCATTAAACATGTACGATTATATACGTGAGGCTGTTGAAAAGGAGGAAGTAATTCTTGAGTGGCATGGTCAACCTGGTGAGGATAAACCACCTGTTCCACTTTTAAAGGTATGGTTGTGATTTTTTTTTAAATTTCCTTTTCTTCAATTAGTGAGTTTAGTGTGCAATGGTCCTTTGCAGTTAACTGTTATGCATTGAATTATCATCAAATGACATTTCGTGTGAGATTGTGCTGCAGGATGCATTTGCTTCCGAGAGGAGGAAAGCAAAGATGCTTAACTTCTCCATTGCATATGGGAAAACTCCCATGGGGCTTGCCCGAGATTGGAAGGTATTCCACATTTGCCAACGTTTGACTAGTTTAACACAGTAAAAAGGTTTGTTTGGTTGTACTTGATACTTTCCTCTTTTTTTTTTTTTTCCTTTTAAACCATAAAGGTTTCTGTGGAGGAAGCAAGGAAAACAGTTGATCTATGGTACAAGGAGAGGCAAGAAGTACGTACTTGGCAGGAGAAGCGGAAGTTGGAAGCAAGGGAACATGGTCAAGTCTACACTCTGCTGGGACGGGCTCGGAGGTTTCCTTCTTTCTCCCGTGCTTCCTATGCTCTGAAAGGACACATTGAACGAGCTGCCATTAACACTCCTGTCCAGGTTCAGCCTTTCCTTTGAGTCTTTCACCTGGATGGCAGCCCATTTTTTTATTTAATTAAACAATGAATCTCAGTATTAGATGAACTGATGAAACAGGGTAGTGCAGCTGATGTTGCAACATGTGCAATGTTGCAAATTTTCAAGAATGAACGGTTGAAAGAATTGGGTTGGAAGCTTCTCTTGCAGGTTAGGAGCTAAAATGAGGCTTTATTTGGACTTTAGGAGGAAGTAAGTTATGGATATCCCATGGCATTTACAGACTTGGTTTGATCTTGAGCACAGGTCCATGACGAGGTGATCCTGGAAGGGCCGAGTGAGTCTGCCGAGGAGGCCAAGGCCATCGTTGTAAACTGCATGTCTAAACCCTTCGATGGAAAGAACATCCTTAGAGTTGAGTTAGCAGTTGATGCCAATTATGCAGGGAACTGGTATGCTGCTAAATAATGAGGGATAACCTACTCAACCCCACAAATGGAAATAGAATCAATTTCAGGCAAGATGAATCCAGCTCTATACTCCTGCAAATCAACAGGATTGGGATCATGAATCTATCTGTATTCTCTTTGACACTAAAACATGTTTAGGACTTGCTTTAGGACTTGCAAGGATCGATGAAGTCAGGCATTGGAGCAGTCTCCTGAGGGCAATTTTGAAACTCATTTAGGCTTATTAGCATGAGGTTACTGATGTGTGTCAACTTGGAATATGTATATAGCATCTGGGGAAAATTGCCCCTATTTCTCACTTGCTGGTATTTGGTCTCCTCTTCGTTCCAGTCTTGTCCAGTTGATTCATTATTTTTTAGAGTCATTTAGGAAACGCTTTCCGCAAGTGTGACAGATTTTAAATATTTGAGCTTCAATGCTCCTTCATGGAACATTTGAGCCTTAATGCTCCTTCATGGAATCCAATAGAACAGGTTGTGTCCACATGATAAGTCCATTTAGGCCCAGGTTTTCCGTGGCATTTGGTTTTGGATGGTCATTTTGTGCTTACGACCCTCCAAGAGACACCATTTTCAGCCACCCATTTTTCTGCACCACTGGCTAGGCTACATACAACTGTTCTGAAAAAGTTAAAAGAACAAAAAAAAAAGTTGCAGATGCCTCTTCTATAACATAAAAATAACATTATAAAATAGGAGCCGTCCAAAAGGGTTAGCTCTTCATAATACATATATTATCTCCTCTGTCACATCCCTTGTATTATTAGAAACTTCCCTCTACCATCTCCTCCCTTATTACAAATGAAATACTCGAGGTAAACGAAGCTGCTTGGTAAAGTTTTGTTCTCTCTAGGAAGACTTATTATCTCCACCAGATGACTATACAAAGACACCAGAGACCAAGTTTTGTACCCATTCAAGATCTTCATCAACTCCAAGTTTGAAATGATGCAGGTCCCACTCACTGCTTTGCCTGCGCTTGGAAAAATCAGGGGATTCTTTCATTAATAAAATTGAAATGCGAGATTTGCGCATGCGATAAAGTTCAGAGGAACATCATAACATGGGGGAATAAATGAGGAATATTCCTAGAGAGTTTTAGTTTCACATCAACTACCAGGGAATATGGCACCTAAACAAGTGGAGGACTCCACCAAGTAAAATCTAAATGAGACCATCACTTGACCCCAACTGCAGGTCAATTTAGTGGGCAAATGGTAACAGCTACTGATCCATAAGAATGAGACAGGATTAAGTGCTAAGTTTAGATTAATGGGTCTTGTGAAAAATTAGATGAGTTGATGAAATTATGAAGAAAAACCAAAAACCAAAATATGCTCAGGGCAGAGTGAGCATTTAAGCAAACATTACTCCTATATGCTTACCAAATACTCTTGGAATTACCTGTAAGGTAGTTGGTCAAAACATGTCATTTGCAGTTCAATAATGGACAATCCAATATGTACATGGATTACCTGAGAGTACAAGAAGGTTCCAAGAATAGCTATGGCAGCTCCAAGGGCATTGACCGGCTGCACAGGGGTGTGGAAAATTATGATAGATGAGACAATGACTGATATCCGCTTCATTGTGTTCCCAATACTGAAGGTCAAAGGAGAGATCTCATCCAATGACATGTAGGATACTTGGTTGTATAGATGGTAGAACACACTCTGTGCCGCCATCCACCTAAGGTTGACATAGTTAGATGCCATAACCTACTTCTTCGTTTAAGTAGATTGAAAGGAAGAGAAAATGTGAAGAAAACAAGGCAAACTCTAGAGCATTAGGCAAGTGACAATCCATATTTTAGTGGTATAGCCTACTGGAGAATTACTATTGACAAATATATAGAACCACCAATGAGACACCTCAGTACAGGGATTCAGAGTCAGTTAGGGGTTCCAAATGGTTCTATAAAATTTTCTATCACAAATAATTATCTCTATAGTATGAAAAACGGGCATAGGAATGATATCCAGAGCCATTACTAACAAAGGTTTACTGATTAGCCTTCAAATTACAAGTTATTGATCAAATAACTTTAATATGAGCTTGTTTCAAGGCATATCATGTATCAATATTCATGATTAAGATTAGCTGTAAATGAAACAGCTTATATCATATTGGCGACCAAAGGCAAAGAAGAAAATATAGAAAGCCAGAAATGTACAAGGGAAAACAACTCGCAAGTGGTAATGTAGTTACCAGACAATCTGGGGTCCAATTTCAGACAGGGCCTTTTGAAACCCAGCAGCCCACATTTGTGGTCCCTCCACAGCAATTGCAAATGGAGTAAGAATTAATAGAGACAGCATTGAGAGGCAGGCATAGTAGTTCATTCCGCTGACTGACTTTCCCTTCATACCCTTCTTAGAGAATATGTTGCGGAACACAAAAGCAAGGTTTGATATCATGGCTCCCATGAAACCTGAGAAGGAAGGACAAAAAAACCAAATTCTCAATCTCAAAACAATCTACAAAAAATGGCCCTCCAAAGGGAGAGGCGGTTAGAAATTCATTTCTTCATTGACTAAGGTAAAATGATACTGCACTGACCCAACAATCAAACTGATTGTCCTGCAATGCTAGTCCAACCAAACAGTACCTAGTTGCCCCACCTAACACCGAGTCAGAGGATTGAATCTAAATGAGTAAACTTTATTTGAGATTAGCTTGTTTCCAAAGGTTCAATGTAGTGGAATAACCATTCAGTCCAGGGCTTTACTAGATGTCATAAACTCATACCTTAATATAGTATTTGGAGAACAAATTGATCAATGCCTATAGAGTCCAAAGAATTGACCGTACCAATCATGTTAAAGTTGAGCTCAGTCACAGCAGCGAGGGCACAGCCACCAATAATAGGTAGAAGGGACAAGTACACGGAGACTGGGAATGTCTCACCCAAGAGGAACCTTGAGACCAGAACACTGAAAGCGGGCTCACCACTCTTGATGATGTGTGTGAATGAGACTGCAACCTTGGACATGCTCACAGTAGCAGCTACATGCCCAATGGTATGTGCCACGGCGACCTGAAGCAAGAATCATATGACAAAGACATAGATCCAAAACATAGCAAAATAGACAGGCCAATCTTGAAGATTAAAATTTATGACCAGTCCGGTAAAACTGAGAAATTCAAAACACGCTTTAACTTTTGCTTTTGAAACTAAGAATTAGACTGCCACAAGCAGCCAGATTTAGTTGTTTTCATTCCCCCATAGCCGTAGAAGCATTGAGAATTCAAACATAGGAATATTTTTCCTGATCGGATCTTGAACAAGAGAAAAAACTTCAATTTTGAAGCCAAGAAAACAATATCTTCAAAGACTCATCTGAGCTGACTTTTCACAGCAATAAAAAGGAAATGTAAATTCAAACATAGAGTTTCTTCCTTTGATGAGAAAAGGGTTAGAAGAACAAGCAAATTAAGATCCAAAATTCTCTTTGTTAGCCCACTTCACACTAAGAAGATATACATCAACAGAGCACATAATAGAAAGAAGACATTGGACATGAAAATTAATACTTCAAGTTCTGATCAGATTCACAATCATGCCATGAAATAAGATGAAACAACAAAGTAAAACATTGGATGCCTCTGTTTTCTCCCAGTTTTCGATCAACAAAAAAGGGGGAAGAAAGTATAAAGGCCCAGTCATGCAAAATCAAACTTCAGTTGTTCATTAGTATGTCAACTTCTTTTTATGGCAATTAGCAGGCAGACCATGAAAATAAATTCTACTTTTTTTGTCCTATTGATCATAAAAAAAGGGACAAAATCTACAAAAAAATATATACCGGAAAGAGGGTCTTCCAGAAATCGAAGTCCGTCTTGGGGGTCTCCGCAATTCTTAAAGACCAAGAGATCAGCATAATGAGAGACCCAGCTGCTAAAGACAGGGTCGAGGTCAGCCAAGGGTAGGGATATGCATTCAACACCTTCTTGTTGTAAATATTGAACACCACATTCAGAGCCCACCAGGTGGCGAAGTATATCCCAATCTTTACCCTCTTCGAGGCATCTGATGCCGCTGTCGCCTCCGAATGATCTGCCTCGTAAGATCGACATTTGGAGAAATCGTCCCCCTTCTTGGTTCTTATTCTCGATGGTCCGAACTCTTCAATTGATGAGACATGTAAAGGTCTCGTCAGTGAGAGTACGGGCCGTTTGTAGATCTTTCTCCACGGCAACGGCGGCAAGGAGACGGGTCTTCTGGTTGGGATCAAGGATTTACTCCCATAAACGAATTCAGAACCATGAAGCGACCGCACGGACAGTGATTTCGAAGTACAAAACATTGCTTTCTGCAGGAGGGCGCAGATAAAAACCGGTTAACAAGAAAAAAAAAACTTGTCCACAGGCTGACGAGTGGATCTATGTATTAATGAGATCACCCGATACAGAGATGGAAAGTGCTGATAGGAAGATCTTCATAAAACATAAAACCATGGAAGTGCAAAAAGGAACGATTTTTAAGGAAGAAATAAAAAAAAATAACGATTTTTGTCCCAACCCACAAGAGACGCTATGGAACGAACGATCAATCAAGGGCCAGCAATTCAAAGGCAAGTAAGAAAGCCCTCGAGGTTGGTGGTCGGTAATGAAATGGAGGTTGACGGAATCAAATAAATGCACAAGGGACCGCGAGCTGGTAGAGGACGAATTGGGAATTACAAACAAGGCCTCTTAGGTGGTAAATTTGCCCTGAAATCTCAAGTCCCAATAGCCTACCAAACACCAACTCTTCCTCCTCTTCATGTGATCACGTATTCTGCTTTTATGGAGTGAGAGAATCAAGGAGACCTGCTTTCCGTTTCAGAAAAGCAGTGCCACACTAGCCCATCCTAGATGGTGACAATTTAGTTCAGCAAAATATACTGAATTGTTGCTTAAGATTTTTAGAGGAAGGCGGGGCTCTCGATGCGGTGCCGCCATTAGCGTCTATTCTGTGGTCGATCAAGTGAATAAATAATGCCACTTGTACGGTCGAAAGCTCCTCAAATTGATGAACATATACATCAAATCCCTTGAGGTCGAGCACGTGCAGATGCCATCCATATAATCAAAATAGATGTTGGGAAAAAAAATCAGGTGCGGGCACCATTTTTAGGGTTTGTTCGTGCATGCCATGATCCATGATTCCAATCTCGGTCTCATCGCCACTGACTTTATTAATTCCATTTTGTTAATTTGTTGTCGCATTTCTTCCTTAAGTTGTCAAGGTTCTTCTGAAACAAATTTTTTTTTTCCAAAAACCATATAATCGCTAGTTCTTAAAAATTCCAGGTGTTTAAAGGATCTGCAGTTCTGGCCATGCAGAAATCATGAGAAAGCATCCATAGTTAGATATATGGATTGAAGAATGGGGGATAGTGAGATTGATAGACAAAGAGTGGAGTATTAGGATTAATTCGGTAAAACATATATTATATGACCTAAAACTGAAATTAAAGTTTATATTGATGGGGAATGTGATTATATAAGTTAAAATTTATAAGTTTATTTTTAAAATATTCAATATATTTAAATTTATAGATAAAATTATTATAAAATTTTAATTTATTTTAATTTTTATCTATAAATACATTAATTGTTTTGTAAATCATGAAATATAAGAATAAATATATATTTATGATTTGAAGTTAGCAATTTATTTGTGAAATAAATAAATAAATATAATCATACAAAATAGAATAATGAATCAGTAAATAAAAAAAAGAGAAGAATGAAATAAAAATTAGAGAAAATGAAAAAAAACATTTAAAAAGTAAATAATTTTAGATAAACTAGATAACATTTGATAAATTTGGGGATAAGAGCTTACCTTGTTGTTAAAATTTTAAATCCGATAAGTTTTGATAAGATTTGATGGCTATTAGTAGTGTAGGTCGTGTAAGTTACCTTAAATTCAATAAAATGGAGAATTTTGGAGTTGAGATGTTTAGAATAAAAAAAAGTATAAAAACTCAAATGAAAATTTTAAAAATTATATAATCTTAAAAAAGAAGAATTTCGAGTTATAAAAGTAAAATATAAATTTTAGAAAATTTAATAATATAAATAAGAAAATTAGATATTTTTAGATATTTTAAAAAATGTAAACCAAAATGTGTATAAATTTATATTGGTAAAAAAATAGGTGGAGTTAGTTGTGACGTACTCGTTAATAGGCGGGAGCCGAGCGAAGGAGCGAAAAAATTATAATTTTTAAAAATTACGAATTATTATACGGGTACAAAGTAAAAGTTAAAAATTACTTTAATTTTTTTATTTATGTAGAGAAATTTAATAATTATTATACGAAAATCCTACTTAAAAAAATACAATAATGACGAAAAAGTTTCAATTATAAGAGTTAGTATGATTTTCAACTTCACATATTATTGCTCTTTATTTTATGAAATTATAATATAAATATTTAGAAAAATATTTTCTTGAAAAACTGACATAAAAGTTTTTATCAAAATATATGAGATTCCAAACATTTTTTAAAAGCGCTATAACGTGTGAATGCCATGATTTAAAAAATGGTTGAGACCCCAACCTTTTAAATGTTTATAAAAAGTGGCATGATTTATTTTTACAAAAAAAGCCTAAGTACAGAAAAAATACGCTAAGTGTAAGACCAGAAATTCCAGACCTACGGTTAAGCCACTTATATCGAAAAAATTGTTGTTGAATCGGGAACGAAAACTCCATAATAGAGTGTTGAAAGTAAATTATGTTGGAAATCGGTTTAAACTCTAAAATTTAGGAAGTGGGTAAGTCCACTAGATTAAGAGGAAAAACCTTTATGTACCATGAATCGAGGAATGGGAAAGGTCCGAGTGAAAACCGGCCCAAATTGAAAATGAACCGATTTAAGAGAAAGACCCCTGATTTTTAAGAGGATATAAATAACTCCTGAAAGGAAAGATATTGACTCCAATAAAAAGAGAATGAGAGGAAGGATTTTTAGAAAAATAGATTGGGCTAAGAACCCGTCGAATTAGAAGTGAACCGACCACAGAATAACCGAAATCGATAAAATTAGCTTAAAGAGGTAAAACCCTCGATTTTTAAAGGGGGCCAATCCAAATTAGAATTTAGAAAATTTTGAGCCAATTAATAGAAAATTGGACAAATAATTTTTAGGTATTTTTTATTGGGCTAAGAACCGACCAGAAAATTGGAAATCAATTTAAACCCTAAAATTTAGGAAGTGGGTAAGTCCACTAGATTAAGAGAAAAGACCTCTATGGACTATGAATCAAGGAGTAGGAAAGACCCGAGTGAAAACTGACCCAAATCGAAAATGAACCGATTTAAGAGAAAGACCCTTGATTTTTAAGAGGATATAAACCACTCCTGAAAGGAAAAATATTGAGTCCAATCAAAAGAGAATGAGAGGAAGTATTTTTAGAAAAATAGATTGGGCCAAAATTGATAAAACTAGCTTAAAGCTGTAAAACCCTTGATTTTTAAAGGGGGCCAATCCAAATTAGAATTTAGAAAATTTTGAGCCAATTAATAGAAAATTGGACAAACAATTTTTAGGTATTTTTATTGGGCCAAGAACCGACTAGAAAATGGGTGAATTGTCTAAGAAACGGCTAAACCGACTGAAAAATTTGCCGGAAACCAATTTGTTACAGTGCGAACAGGTCGACGCGCCACATCGAGCGCACACATGTGCCACACACGTGGTGCATAGATGCATGCGTGTCGTCTTATTCGCTCGACTGGGAGGCACACTATCACACCTTGTCCCGATTCACTCGGGTGGGGACCCGTGCAACTTGTCAATCCACTCAATGTTACAACGACAACTACCTTTTCCAAGATAATGCCAATAGGACCAAAGCTAAGAACAGTAGAACACTTGTAAAAACACAATGAAAAATTTGAACTTTTTATTTCAAAGTTTATCATGTGAGCCCACAAAACAATTCATAAAAAATTATGGGAATAGTAGCAATATGATAAGGAAATCAAACATTTGTAAGCAGGGAGCGAGGTCACCTCAAGTGGGGGTGTGCCTCAGGAATAACCATCCCTTTTGTAATTGTGCTTCCTCGACTTATTTTGCAATATGTTTAGGGGAGGGGTGAACTCACAACTCGGTGAGTGAGATACTGATGTCATGCTACTACATGACTTAACCTATCCTTTCTGTAAACCACCTAACATGATATCTTTATCTTTTTACTCGTATTAAATTCTTTGAGTCCCATTGTTTACTATGCCCCATGAGACCCTTGTCTTACCCTATCTAACCTGTAGTCTAAGCTACAGTTAGGTTATCCTTGGTCTCCTCTTTCCCATTTACATTTTTAGGGTATCATATAGAAACACTGGGACTTAATCTTGTACATAAGCATGGCTTATGCTCGGGCAACATTTTCGTGTTATTCACAACCCTCACCTTGACCCGACAACTTAGGCCTTAACAAAACATGGGCAACTCATGGCCCAAAAGTAAATAATAACACGCATGAAATGTATAGTCTCTTAGGCGATATTGGACTAGGAATTGGAGTGTAGGAGGCCCAATGCACTCTTACCACAATAGGCATATCTCCTGTGCCATCTCGTAGTTTGGTGTCTCAACACCCGGGGTCTTGGCTGCCTTGTGGCTGTTCACTCGCACAAGATAGGCACTTAGGCCCGCACACAAATAGGCTACTCGGGCTCCACATATATCTCCCCTGGGATGCACCGCCCCACTTGGATGATACCATACAGGGAAACTAAAGTTTAGGGGTCATGAACCCTCTAACACAACTGACACCATTAGGCATTGTCTCGCAACGGGGTGTCTTGGCACCCGGGTTTATGGCCACATAACTGCCTCCCATCGGCCCATGCTCTCTACATATACAACTCAATTCTGTCATCGTCTCGTCGCGGTGGTGTATTGGGCCGATACTCGTACGTCATTCGGGTGTCACAGGAAAAATGGAAGATATCACATAATTCACTCCCCTATCTCCTTTCTATTTTCCCTTGAGCGGTAACACATCCACTCAAACTTTCATCTATCACCTTCTCCTATACGTATTAATAATAAGAAAATAAATGACATGACCCATGGTTATATCCGTGGCACTCACGACCATTTACGTAACTACATTTAATGCATCTTGTTATTGGGAGCTCAAAGCATTTCTCGCCTGACTTTCCTGAATTCACACACACACAAACATATGCATCAAATCGACATGCTTCAAACATGGATATGCTTGGGAGTCCAGGCCCTCAATTGGCCAACTTCCCACAAATATGAAAAACAAACATCGGGAGTTCTACCCATCACAAGGTCGTCTCACCATATCACAAAATTTGGCCATCGGGTCCTAGTTCTTGGGTCGCACGACCTACGTGCCCCAGTCACTCAGTTTAGCATGGAAACATGTCAAACACACAAGTTAGGAGCCTGACCTATCACTCGACCATTTCCTCAAATTTGGACATTATTCCCCACATTCGGGTCTCACGACCTACCCATGCTAGGTCACTAAATTTAAGCATGCAATATCATAGAGATACTTATTTGGGAGCCCGACTTACCACTCAACCATTTCCCCAATCTCAACAACAATGGACCAAGGTCCAATCTACATTTTGCTTCCTTAGAACCCTACTAATGCTATTTACCCGCTCTCACGTCCGATTCTTTGATTATCTTTTAAAAATCACATTTGATTTAGTGGGAATGATCTTGTTCATTTGCACAGCTTATATGAATTCTAAGGCCATCTTGCTACTTATAATCACACAATCACACAAGCATGTTAATTAAAGCCCCGGTCGGTCCAATAGTACTCATTGTCAAACCCGCTCACCTCTATCCACAAAATTTGTTTGTTCCATAGGGTTTTCAGAATCCCGTTCTTGATTTTGTGTGAGTGCTTCTTGCATTCTCTACAAGGTATAACAATAATATGGCCAGTCTCACATATTACCATTTCATAGTTTACCTGGTTGCACTCTTTCTAGAGTCTTACGGTTTACCCCTTTCGGATTCTGGTTACCCGACTCATTAGTTGGTAACGTGACCCTTGGTCTAACATTCTCTAAGGTTAACCTCTTGAGTCTTGACCCGTTCTCTTATTACCTAGCACTGAATGAAATTCCCGTATTTTGTTAACTTACCACCTCGTGGTTCCATTTTTCCCAAATCACCATTTGGTCCTTAATTTTGGAAAAATTATCATTTTGTCCCTCTTCTTGCGTACTTAGGCTTTAGGATCCATTTGACCCCTCCCTCCCAAATTTCTCACATCAGTCCCTAAACTTTCTTCAACTAAGTTTAGGTCCTTGTACTATTCAAAAGATTCCTTTTGGCCGTGCAAATACTCATAATTGCCCTTTATTCCTTAATTTTGCTTTTATTGTAAATAGGTCCATAGACCTTCCACAATAGGCAACCTCGGTCCCCAAACTTCACCAAACTTTCTAATCTACCCAAAACTTTATTTTGATCATTAGGAAGGCCCCATAGAAAGCTTAATCCTTTTTGGGTCCCCCAAATTTTAATTTTTTTCATTTTGGGCCCCAACCTTTGAGCCACAACCAAAGTATCTCTAAAAATTATCAAATTAAGTGGGGAGGTATCCCTCTAGCCTATCATAAACTTAGTTTGGCCAAAGTCAACCAGAATTACTCTGATCAGGCTTGATTAGAAATATGTGTATATATCGTCACAAGTCGGGTCAAAGCTAGGAACTCACCGGAGGTGGCATATCGGTCATCGAGGTTGGTGAGGCTGAATAGATAACTCTCTAAGGAGTCAGTGGCCACTTGAATCAACTCAAATGGTGGCATGTAACTCGTGCAATTAACATTTTAGTCAGCTCGACCACTTAACCCATGATCTAGAATTTGGATGATTTAATTCCTCCTTAATTCTTACTCAAATCGGGCAAGCCTACTATGGAAAGCTGGTGGTACAAGGGACTCACCCAATTTTTTTTAGCTCACGAGTATTGTTGTGTCCATCAAAATTGACCTCTAAAATAGTTGCTCTATTTTGGGTCGCTAGCGATTGTGCCATCTTGCCGGAATCGATAGATGCAAAGTTGAGGGTCGAGAGAGGTGGAAATGGAAAGGTAGGGTCCTCAACTTTCTAGCGGTACCTGGATGGTCATTAGAGATGGTCAGATGAAATAATTAGACTCTTTGGTAGCAAGGTCATTGGAGTTGGGAGTAGTCGGTGGTTGAGAGAGAATTTTAAGCAAATTCTGGTGATGGAGCAACCCCAATTTATATTGATGTGATCTAGACTTGCATGCCTACCTATCTATAACTTTATTTCATTAATTCTAGCTTGTGGTGTTGGCAATGAATTAATTTCCCCAAGCAGTGGAGTCAGTGGGTCAATGATACACTGTTGGGTTAAAATAGGGTATTCGGGTTTGAGAGTCGGGCGAGGAAGATGACACGCACATGTGTGGTGGCACGTACGTGCGCATGGCATCTCATTCGACTAGTTTTACACTATAGCGAACTGATTTTTGGTGAATTTCTCAGCCGATTTCTGACAATTTTTCATAGACCCTTGTAGGAACCTGACCCTAATCTTAGGCCACTTCTGCCCTACGGTTACCCTGCTCAAAGCCCTGGGTGTTACTTGGTTGAGCTTGCACTGTTGGGTAGTATGGAGGTCGTCCAACAATGTTTCCCCTGATGTCGACTTATTATTGGCACTTCAACACTCTCTTTCCTTGTGATCGATCCTCCCACACTAGAAGCATCACATGTGTTGATAGGGTCCTTGATGGGACCTTTCACACTTGGCTTAATGTGGGGCCATACTCCCTAGGCTGCCCATGTTTTTCAATTTTTAAATTAAACCATCGCTCTTTCTCTCTAAAAGGATACATATCCACGTTTTTCTTCACGAATGTTAGCCCTCTCTCCTGGAAGAATTTTCGAATGGCCCTGTAGTCCTTTTAGTTCGACAAGAAGTTGATCATCCCCTTTAGGGCCTTCTTCATCTCGACGGTCACCTTCAGCCCCGAGAGGTTGATCTCCGTCACATCAGAATTGAATAGGTCACTATCTTTGTATTTGTAATCGTTGGCACTGTTCGTGAGGGAAGATAGCCTCCTCACAATCGCTGTGAAGAAACTATTGCTCCGGTTCATGATGAACTTCCCAATAGCCGGCATGTCCATAACTAAACTATCAGTGAGGGACTTCGATCATTTTATCACCGCAAAATCTTCCATATGCGGAGCAGTGAAGAATCCCAGCAGAGCCTCCGACTTTGGAAGCAGCGAATCGGACTGAGCTTGCGATGATGAGTTATGGGAGGTATTAGCATTGAGAAGCAGGAATGGGAAGAAATGGGTGGGGTTATGACTATAGTCGATGGGCCAGAGGGAGAAAGGGAAACTGTTTCTACCATTGATGTGCCAAAGGTTATCATCAAGCAGAAGAAGATCACCGTGATTCAACCCCATTAGGCATCTTGAATCTCGGGTTTCTAAGTATCCAACTAAACTCCCACCCTTCCTCTCTTTATTTTAGTTGTGCCTTTGTCTAATCTAATTTTGCTGAGTAGTATAGGCCCAATTTTATATTTTCCCTTAGATACTTGCCTGAAAAGATTTGTATCATAGAATTTCCTCCAGAAATTTGTTATATAATCTTTATATTTTTCTATGAATAGTTTGTTGCAAATTAGTCTTGGGTGTTTGATGTCATGGGTTACATGTAAATGCTCGATGAGTTTATGTTTTATGTTCAGTATGTGGACTTGTGGTGCGGAGGGAAAAGCTTACAATGCATCCTGCTTTGGGACGGTGATCATTAAGTGTGGTGTGAGGTTGTCAGCTCATGTGTGTTTTCATAACTAAAAGCAGATAAAAATAGTAACAAGGCGAATGCAATAAGGTCAAAGCATTCAATCAGAAAGCAACACAAAAGAAGTAAGATAAATAAGAGGCAAGTGTGTGATATTGTTGTTCAGTGGGCTATTAAAATTTGACATTTGCTCTAGGGAATTTTGAAACTCTTAGTATAAAAGGACTTTTACCTATATTGAAGTGTGTTCTTTTCTATTTCATTTTTCAAACTGAAATGCCCTAGTATGGAAATGAAGTGAAATGAAGTGATTCAGTGAGACTATTTCTCTAGTCTCCCCATTATTACTATCCATGTGACAACTAACAACTAAGGGAATTTAGAATTTTAATTTCCTTTGGGCATTTTCATTTCACTGTAATGTTGGGCAAAATCTTGAGGGTATAAATCAACATGTAATCCATAAAAACTATTTAACATTCACAAGTTGCTACATGTTTTTGCATAGATGCCTAATGGGGCTGAATCACGATGATCTTATTCTACTTGATGATAACCTTTGGCACATCAATGGCGAAAATAGTTTCCCTTTCTCCCTCCAGCTGATTGACTGTAGTTATAACCTCATCCATTTCTTCCCCTTTCTGCTTCTCAACACCAATACCTCCAATAACTTATCGTCACGAGCGTCACGATCAGAAACCTTCCTGATGGGTTTATCACAACTTTTCTCTTTAGCTTGTTGCAGCTCTTCTTCTCTAGTTAGCTTTACCGCCACATTTTGATGATTTACATTTGTAATGAGCTCTATTAATACTTTAAGAAAGAATCAAGTAGTAAGAGTTTCAAACTTTTCCAGTTAGAAGAGAAAGAACAATAAAGAATGGGTTTAGGGGGCCATGGAAGCAATGCAAAATGTAGAAAAAATGTTGATTACGTGAATAAGAGGTTTAATGGCTATATATATATATATACACACACACACATGGGAGGAGGGAGGTGGAGGATGGAAGGTTTAAGTTTGAATAGATTTATTAATTATAAATAAATGATATTTTTTTTAATTTTTAAATGTCATTTTATGAATGGTTCGATTCAGGTTCTTTTGGACCCGAGCCGTGGGTTTGGGCCTAGAACTTGGACACGAGCTTTGGGTTTATGGACTCGAACCTCGAGTCAATTAGCCCACGGGTCTGTTGGACCCACCTTTGGGTCGGGCGTGGGTCCACCAAAACCCGCCCGACCCGAGAAATTGACAAGCCTACTTCCCATGCAGCATTGGATGCTGGGATCTAGCCAATCCAGAAATTGCTGATAGATGTTATTTGGGTTTGCGAGGTCCAGAGCAAAAGCCCTGAAGGCGTTGAAATGGTTCTCGTATTGGGTCACTATTCCCTAGCCTTGTTGGAGTTTCAAGTACTCCTGTTTCTTTTCGCTGATAAGGTATGGAGAAATATATTCCTCATGAAACTCTCTCTCAAAAGTCTCCTAGCCGAGAGGTATAGGCGTCGTGGCCTATAGGTTTAGCCACCACCTCGTGGCATGTCCCTCGATGAACAATTCAACCATGGTTACATTGTCCTCGTCTGTGACTTTGACCATAGTCATAAACTTTTTCATTATCCTTAGCCAATCCATGGCTATGATAACGTCTTTCTCTCCCTTGAAAACCTTGTACCCTAACTGTCTTACGACCTTGAGGTTGTAGGGAAACATCAAACATGTGGGGTTCTCTAACCGGAGGTGGTGGTATGTTCGGTACTTCCATAGTTGGAGCCGCTGTGGGGAGAGGGACTTATGCCAGCACTGCATCTATGTCGTACTCCCTCATAATATCCAAGATTTCCTAGACATAAGTCGGAGTTGCTGCCTCCGCATGTGAGTTCCCAATTGGCACTCCTGTCGACCCTTCTCTGAGAAATCCTTGGTTAGGTTCTACCACTGACTCATCGGTGTGCTCCAATTCTATGGATAGAGTTTGACGTTGTATTAGTAAGGGAATATTTTCTCCTATTTAATATTATCAACGAAGGGCATATCATGATTATTTCCGCTTTTTTATCCATCTCAAAAAATTTCATTTTCAAGTTCCTAAGTTTTAAAAATCTCGGGCTCTCATACCACCAGAAGTTGTCATGCCCCGGCCCAAATCCCTCGATTGGAGAGCCGTGCAACTTGCCAATCCACTTGATGTTACAGTGATGGGTACCTTTGTCAAGGTAACACCAATTAGACCAATGCTCTAAATAGTAAAACACTTGTAAAAATACAACAGTAATTTTGAACTTTTTATTTCAAAGTTACTCTGGGATCCCACAAAATAATTCATTATAAATCATTGGAATAGTAGCAACATGATAGGGAAATTGAACCTTTACAAGTAGGGAGCTAGGTTACCTCATGCGGGGGTGTGCCTTAAGAATAGTCTTTCCTTTTGATGTTACGCTTCCTCGACTTATCTTGCAATATGTTTAGGGTTTGGGGTGAGCTCATAGCTCATTGAGTGGGACACTGACATCGCGCCACTACATGATTTATGACTCAAATCTTTCCCGTAAACCACCAAACATGATATCTCTATCTCTTTACTCGTATTAAATTCTACAAGTCGCATGGTTTACTATGCACCACGAGACCCTAGTCTCGGTCCATCCGACCCATAGTCTAAGTCACAATTAGGTTATTCACAACCCGCGCCTCGACCCAGTAACTTAGGCCTTAACAAAACATGGGCAACTCATGGCCCTAAAGCAAACAATGACAAGCTTGGAATATATTGCTGCTCAAGCGATACCAGACCGAAAACTAGAGTGTGGGAGGCCCAATGCACTCTTAACCCAATTGGTACATCTCTTGTGCTGCCTCACAGTTTAATGTCTCAACACCCAGGGTCTTGGCTACCTTGCGGCCGCTCACCCACACAAGATGAGCACTGAAGCGTCCACATAAAGGGGCTACTCGGGCACCACATATATCACCTCCGTGATGCACTACCCCACTTGGATGATACCAGACGGGGAAACTATCGTGTGGAAGTCACGAACCCTCTGCCACAATCAATATCCTTAGGTGTTGTCTCATAGTTGGGTATCTTGGCAACCGGGGTCATGGCCGCATAATTGCATCCCGCTGATCCATACCCTGTACACTTATGACTCAATTCTGCCATCGTCTCATCGCAGTGGTGTACTGGGATGGTACCTGTACATCATCGAGGTGTCTCGAGAAAATTGGAAGATATCACACAATTCACTCCCTGATCTCCTTTCTATTTTCCCTTGAGCGACGACACAACCACTCAAGCATCCATTTGTCACCCCTCCAATACCAGTATTTAAAATAAGAAAATAAATGACATGATTAGTGGTCATATCCGTGGCACTCACGACCATTTATGTAACAACGCTTAATGCATCTCGTTACCAGGAGCTCGACGCATTTCTTGGCCGACTTTCCTAAATTCACACACACACAAATATGTATCAAATTGATATGCTTCAAACATGGAGATGCTTGGGAGTTCGGGCCCTCGATCGGCTGACTTCCCATAAATATGAAAAAAAAACACAGGGTGTAACATCGTATTTTTAGTAACCAGAAAAAAAAACCAGACCAGTTCAGATGAACTGGATCCCATTAGAACTCCAAACTTAAGCGTACTTGGGCGAGATGGGTTACCTCTTGGGACGTATTGATGTTGCACCCCCTCAATAGTTATCAAATCGTATTTATTTTTGTAACCCAAAATTAAATAACATATTAGCACTAATGTATTGGATCCTATCAAAACTCCAAGTTTAAGTGTACTTGGGCTAGAGTAGTGTTAAGATGGGTGACCTCCTAAGAAGTATTCATTTTGCATTCTCTCAATAGTTGTCAAACTATATTATTTTAAAAACCCAAAATTAAATAACATTTTAGCACTAATGTATCGGATCCTGTCAAAACTCCAAGGTTAAGCGTGCTTGGGCTAGAGTAATGTTAGGATGGGTGACCTTCTCGAAAGTATTCATTTTACATTCTCTCAATAGTTGTCAAACCATATTGTTTTAGTAACCCAATATTAAATAACATACTACCACTAATGCATGGAAGTCTTCATTTTTCATTCTCTCAATAGTTGTCAAACCATATTGTTTTAGTAACCTAATATTAAATAATATACTGCATCGGATCCTATCAAAACTCCAACGTTAAGTGTACTTGGGTGAGAGTAGTGTTAGGATGGGTAACCTCTTAGGAAGTATTCATGTTGCATCCCCTCAATAGTTGTCAAATCATATTGTTTTTACTAAACAAAAATTAAATAACATACCGACACTAATGCATTGGATCCTATCAAAACTTCGAAGTTAAGCATGCTTGGGTGAGAGTAGTGTTAGGATGGGTGACCTCCTTGGAAGTATTCATGTTGCATCCCCTCAATAGTTTTCAAACCATATTTTTACTAAACTAAAATTAAATAACATACCAACACTAATGCATTGGATCCTATCAAAACTTCGAAATTAAGCGTGCTTGGGTGAGAATAGTGCTAGGATGGGTGACATACGTCCCTACCATTAATATCATAATTTAATACCTATATTTAATTATAGGAATTAATACTAATAAATTCCCATCGATTTTTCAAGAATAATGACAACATTAACACGGTAGTAATAAATCCTCCCCATTTAATACACAATTCTACTCTTATATAAGGAGCTCATCCCCATTCATTCTTCACACACATGAAAACTCCTATCTTTCTCTCTAATGCTCCATTTTCCTTGTGAAACTCGAACCAGAGCTTCGACTTGGGCATTTTTCTTAACATCAGAAGGAGAGGTCGAGCTCTTTAGATTTCAGGGGAAGTCAATTATCTGAAATTTTGGTAAAAATATCTTACAAAATTATATTATAAGTTTAAAATTCAATTGATATAATTGGAATAAATAAAATGAAAAGTGTTGTTTTGATTAAAATATAAATAAAATGAAAAGTGTTGTTTTGATCAAAATAAATAAATAATTAGTAAATTATTTTAGGTGAAAATAATGAGATAAATATATATATATATATGTATATATATTTGTATTAATTCTATGTTCCTACTTGGCAACATTAATACCGTAGTAATAAATTCTCCCCATTTAATACACAATTCTACTCCTATATAAATAGCTCATCCCCATTCATTCTCCACACACCTAAAAACTACCCTCTTTCTCTCTACTTCTCCATTTTCCCAGTGAAGCTCGAACTAGAGCTTCGACTTGGACATTTTTCTTAACCTTAGAAGGAGAGGTTGTTCTATTTAGATTTCGGGGGAAGTTAGCTATCTGATAGCAACCTCCATTCGATCCAAGGATCACCGAAGAAGCGCCGACATAATCAAATAGTGAAACAGCTCCGGTAGACTGAAGCTGCCCTATTTTGGCCTAGCTAAAATTAGCAGAATTCGGCCCTCATCTAGCCAAACCAAGCTCTCCCAACACGCCACAACCCTCATACAACCTCAACGATGTTGAAAGGTTAATAGTAGGAATTCTTGATCGTAAAAGGTACTTTAGGAAAAGAGCTACCTTTCCCGATAGATAGCTCGGACTGTCGCACCTCCGATGGGACAAGTGTGATCGAAACGCCAACAAGAGAAAACTCGCGTCAACTTGGAAAAGCAACCGTGGATGAACATGTCACGATTAACGGGTGAGTGGGCTTACTAACGTCATACTCGGTTGGGATGATGAGCACAATTTAAAGTTAAAAACCCCTTACCAGTTGTGAGTGGGATTTTATATCATACCCGATTGGGGATGATAAGTACCTCAAAATAAAAACCAACTACTTAGTGGTATTTTAAACAACACAACTTAGAGGAGTGATGTGAAAATCACGTGGAAAAACTACTTAGCATTTGTAAGTAGATCATACTCGGTTGGTATGATGAAACTTCATTGAGTGAAGTGGAAAACTCGTTCATCGGTTATGATGGACAGTTGAAAACATATTTTTTTTGGAAGTGCTCTCCCTTGACTGTGTGCCACTACTTAAATGATTTGGGAGACCTTGATGGGAGCTCAAATAGCTCTTATAGGCCAGGGGTTTGGGTTTTGAAACTTGGGGGCTAATATGCCCGATTTTGAAAATCTCGAACAGTGGGCCATAGGCCAATTGGCACAGACAGGAGCTCGTAAACAAACATGAGATATATGCCATAAAACTTTAAGGGAATGAATTGTTTGGCCATGGTACCAAGACAGGACCGACATATTCAATCAACTAGTGGCAGTGCGACATGACACATCTCTGGACTAGTCATGACAAATAACTGCAGGTTGAGTTGATGGTCGGAGCTGTTGGACCAGTTGCACCACAAATTATAAGGCATGAGATGAAAATACTGATTGTGCATACACTATGTGTATGAGACCTTCAAGATACCCAAGAGGGGTAGTAATGTGTCCTAGGGCCTTGGACGACCTAGTGGATATAAGGGCAGTTCGTCGGACCAGGTGACCATGCAAAGCTCGACGTAGCTTCAAGCGCATGAGACCGGGGTGGGGTCGAGATGAGGTCTCTGTCCTCATACGAACACGGAGAATTGATTTCGGGATTGAGGGTCAAATATCACATACATCCACTCATTCTTAGGGTAGAAGTGGATGTGCTTCTATCTAGGTGGCCGGTAAAATCGCTCCGATACCACAAGTGGGTTCAGTGGACGGGCTGGCATGCGATTGTGTGTTTTGACCTTCATGATGAAGGATGTGTGTTAGGAGACTTTCTTGACGAGAGTTAGAATAGCTCAGATAGGTTGGAGGCCTCAATTTTGAACCTGTGGGCCTAAATGCCCGGTTTTTTTTAGAAAATCATGTGTAATGGGCCTAAGGCCAGTGGGCACGAGTAGGAGCTCGTAAACAAACATGAATTATATAAAGCAATGAAATGTATGTGTGATTTCGCCATGGTACCAAGACATGATCGACAATACTCGATGGACTGGCGGTAGTGTGTTAGAGCCAGGTCGATGGGTTGACCTAGACAAACAACTGTAGGTCGGAGCTGTTGGACTAGTGGCACCAAAGATAAATGGCTATATGTGAAAACTGTTGTTTGTGCATGCACTTGAGGTACATGATCATGAAGATGCCCAAGAGGGGTAGTGATGAGTCCTAAGGGCTACTAGACAACATGGTGGAGATAAGGGCAGTTCACCGTGGTAGTAGTCGAGAAGCTTGGAGTAGGTTCTTGTGCATAAAACCGGGGTGGGGTCAGGATGAGGTCTCTGTTCTCATACGGACACGGAGTGGTATTCGGGTATGAGGGTCGGATATCGCGAACATTCTCTCAAAACCAGGGTAGAAGTGGGCGAGCTTCTATCTTAGTGGCTGGTAAAGATGCTCCGACCCATAAGTGGGTGCAGTAGACGGGCTGCACCTGCGAATGTGTGTTCCCTTCCTGATGAAGGGCATGTGTTGTCTGCTAAACACACCTAATGTGGAAATGAGGAAAGAGGTTTTGAAAACCAGAATATGAGGAAAACTATCTTTCAAAGAAAACAACAACCATGGTAGAATTTAGTTAAAACTATTTGTTTTTAAAATTATCTTCCAAACCCCACTCACTGAGTTGTAGAACTCACCCTTATTTTATATCCCTTTTTAGGAGTATGGAAAACATGACTAAAGAAAACAACATGATCTACCCTCTGTTAAGTATGCTTAAAAGTTCTTTTAAACTTGCATTTTTATTGATTTATGCTATTCAAGGAAATAAGGTTTAAATTACACCTGACTCTTCTTGATTAAAGAACGGGGAAACCCCTCTTAAACCAAGGGAGCGACAGGTTGATCACGGGAATCTGACCAAACGGGGTCGGGGCGTGACAACTTTAGTGGTATCAAAGCATTGTTCCCTTGAAAGCATTATCAATACTATGCCTTGACATTAATGAAAACTTAACTACCTTGTAGGAAGAAGAATTCCTAGGAAGTTCGCCATGCAAACCAAACCCCGACACGAGATTGTGAAAAAGACGCTTGCCTCTAGACAGGCAGCCGTTCAAAGTTTCCTAGAGGGCAAGAAGAGAGTACCCAACGATATGGTCTAGGACTATAGGAAACTTGTTGGAGCACTATTAGAGCCAGAAGGCATCATATATCCTCCTCCAAGGCAGGAAGAACCTATCCCTCCTCCAAGGAGCATAACACCAGCAGCCCCACAACAACCAAAAAGGACTCCAACTAAGAAGGAGACTTAGGACAACAATTGGGATGCCTATGCCACCTTTATGAAAGTCCACCATGTAACCCCACCAGCTCAACCCAACTTCAACCCTTTCCAATGGATGAAGTGGTCCTACGAGTGCGAGGCTGAAGTGTTGAGAAGGTACGGACTCGAGGCAGTCTATGAAGTTTGACCTATTAGGGAAATTTGAAGGGAGTATGGATGGACTTCAACCAGTTCATCAGAACCCTCAGACCATGAATCCCGAAATCATTTAGAGGCTAATTCCCGACCTATGACTCAAAGGGACTAGGAAGTAGTGAATTCCTGTAATAAGCGGAGTAGGGCAAGAAACTATCTCTCCAAATGAATAAAAGCTCAGTTTTCCTTAATTAAAAGATAATATTCCTGATAATGACAAGTACAACTAACAATTTGGAAGTATACCCATCATGATCGGGGTAGTAAAGGGAGAGAAGGCCACCTAAGGATGAAGACTATCCCTAAGATAGCCCAAATAGTTCCCCCCACAAGAACTAGGAAACTCCAAGTAACAAGTCAACATGACAAAAAGACTAAGAAGGAAGTTCCAGAAATCTATTTAGAAAGAGAGTCATCAGAAAGGATATACCTTAACCAAGGGTAGGAGGAAGAAGTGTGATCATAAGGGGTCTAGTATAAGAGAGGAGTCAAAGAATGGGGTGAGTCTAAGAAGGAGGGAAAACAACATTAAAAGATGTAGGAAGAGTGGAGGAAAGCTTAAGGATCATAAGGGATTAAGGGAGTCCCCATATAAGAGTTAGGAAAATTAGAAGAACTGAGTTGCCTCTAGGAAGAACCAATAGTATGAGAGATCACTAAGGGGAGAGGTAAGAACCCCTAAAAAGAGTGAACGTGAAAAAACCTATTCAGGCAACTCTAGAATTGGACATGGTAAGAGGGAAGAGGAAAAGAAAGGTGTTAGGACTCTAGAGGAATGTATAAGTACCTTTATAAGAATCCTTGATTGATAGATGGACATAACATAAAGTTCTAGGAACCCACTGGCAATTAGGAACTCCTTAAATCAAGGATAAGAAACAAAAAGGGAATTTGAGGGCGGGAAGGAACAAAGGGCAGATAATCATACCAATGTTGGAAGGGTGTACAAAAGGAAAGAATGAAAGACCTACAAGGAGCATTAGGGAGGTTGAACGTGGAAATTCCAGGACGAAAGTCTTTAAGAAAAAGGATGAAGGTGGAAAGTGAGATCACGAAGGAAAAATTTCCAAGCTAAAGGAACTGAAGAGCAAATCATAAGAGGCATAACCAAAAATAAGAAAATCAAAAAGGGGCATAAGTAGTTAGGGATGTCTCTCAATGACCGGTGCGACTCGTTTTGAAAAAAAAAGAGCGTAGTCAAGTGGGAAATAACGAGAAACAACGAAATGATCATGGAGAATAAACGATGCCCTAGGAAGGATTGGAAAGTGGTGAGGATTACACCTAAAATGGGACAACTGCTCCGAAGGACGGAGCGAACAAGCAAGCGTAGGGTCCGAAGGAGAGCGAGCAAGCGAGAAAATGGAGAGCGCACTAGTGACAAAAGCTAGTAGGCGTGAGAGCCAGCAAGCTCCGGTCCGGAATGACCCTACGCGCGCACGAGAGCAAGCAGAGGCTTGAAAGCCGGAGCGCACTAGCATAGGTAGAAAACAACAAGACGCGCGCGTAGGGTCTCCCTGCTTCCACGCCTTCACTTGCTCGATCAAGGAGAACAGTGGGAACGAGGCAGTTACTGAACTGGCCATTGAGAAGACCATAAATTCAACACCAACACGGAAGAGAAATGTGAAAAGGTCAAAACATTGGAAAAGAAGAATGAAGGAATCCTTGAATAAATAAATGGTTAAAAATGAATCGATGACCAAACCCAAGCCACTGAAGGGATTAAGTAAGCTCTCAGAAGGGAATGGAGCAACCTCGAAAGAAAAAAGACTGAGAGCCCTTCACCAATAGGAACAAAAATCGTAGTGAGTACAAGTTTTGATAAAGACAAGAATTAGGGATGTACTTGGAAACCCTGCACATTTGAGTTAAGGAAAACTAGGAAAAGAACCGATCAAACCGAGTAAGAAAACCGAGCCGGTTTACAAACCCGATCATATGGGAACAAGCAATTTGGAAATTTACAACTTCCGGGTGATCCAAAGAGTTGATTAAACCTTGGAAAAGAAACTTAAGACAAAATAAAAGAGAAAAACCAAATTGGTTCAGGTGAACGAGATCCCATAAGAACTTTGAAGTTAAGCGTGCTTGCTTGAGTATCGTGTGAGGATGGTTGACCTCCTGGGAACTTGTAATTTTGGTTAAAAATTTTTATACGAACGGCCTTGATATAAATCACCAAAATTAAATTATTGAAATTAATACAGATAATTTAATACCCAAATTAAATTATTGGAATTAATACCAATAATTTATATCAATATTAATACTAGTATTAAATCTCTCCCATTTAATACAAGATTTTACACCTATATTAAGAGGTCGGGCTCTTTAGAACCAGGTAGAAGACAACTATCTAATAGCAAACTTTAGTCAATTTGAGAATCGTTAGAGAAGCGTTGGCATGATT
Organism: Trapa bicornis; assembly: GCA_030064425.1. Lineage (NCBI taxonomy): Eukaryota > Viridiplantae > Streptophyta > Magnoliopsida > Myrtales > Lythraceae > Trapa > Trapa bicornis. Next base: position 11,102,719 of record CM057748.1, on the reverse strand, counting down.
GAACAGTGAAGCAGCTCCGGCGGACTGAAGCTGCCCTATTTCGGCCAAGTTGAAATCGGCCATTTCAATTCCTCCTCAGACCAAAACAAGCCCTCCCAACACTTCCTCAGCCCTTTCACGGCTGAATTAGGACTAAAAGGTAAGCCAATTCGACTCCCTTCTACAATTTCTGGCCGGTGCTAGAGAGAGAACCGACAGAATTTCAATGATGAAATTCTAACTCAATTTGGCATCAAGTGATGCGATTCTTGATTCAAGGATAAACCTCAAGATGAAAGCTATCTACCCAGATTGAAAGCTCGGACCGCCGTGCCCTCACCGGTGAGAAATCGAATCTTTCTCTTTCTATAGTCTGTTTTCCGGCGAAGCTCCTTTTGAGCTCGTTTTGACATTAAAATCTGCGATTCAAAGTTCCTTAGAATCATATGAACATGTAGGAACTCAATTTCAACTCTAATTTCAACAATTAGAAGTGTTTGATCAGTCAATTTGATGAAATCAAATTCGGCAGTGTCGAAGAGTTGAAATTAGGGAAAATTTGGGAATTTTTGAAATTCGAAGGGCAAAATGAAATTTTATGAAATTGAGGAAAAATTGGGCATGAAAATAATGTTGGAGGACCAACTGAGAAATTTTAGAATTTTTGGGGTAAAACTTACCATTTTTGTAAAGGAAGGGCAAAATGACAATTTTGGAAAAGTTGGAAGACCAAATTGGAAATTTGAGAAATTAATCCCCTTTTAGTGAAATGGAATAAATTGAGGTCCTATGATAAATTTTAGAAGTTTCGGGACTCAATTTGAGGAAAAACCGGCATTTGGGACTTAAAGTTAAAGAGAAATAACTTTGGGAACCTAATTGCAAATAAATGAAAGTTTGACTTTCTAATTCATTTAGAATGAATGAAGGCGATTAGGCCGAAGGATAATGAACCAAGATGTTCATATCGTGTAGGAACATGAAGTACCGGGAACGCCAGCAAGGACAAGATCGCGTGAATACCAAGAACCGGTCTAGTGGAATTCACGGCATTAACGGGTGAATGGGTTTACTGAATCATACCCGGTTGGGATGATGAGCACAACTTAAAATTTTAAAACCACTTACCAGTTGTAAGTGAAAATTTTATTTCATACCCGGTTGGAAAGGATAAGTACCTCGGTATGAAAACCCACTATTTAATTATATTTTAAACATCACTACTTAGAGGAAGTGATGTGAAAATCATGCGGAAAAACTACTTACCGGTTGTAAGTGGATCATACCTAGTTGGTATGATGAGACTTTCTTGAAGGAAGTTAAAAACCCGTTCATCAGTTATGAATGGAGGTGTCCTTATACCGGACTGTATAATGGATAGAGAAAACATATGTTTTGTTGGAAGTACTCTCCCCTGACTGTGTGCCAATGCTTAAACAATTTGGGAGACATTCTTGATGGGAGCTTGAATAGCTTTGATAGGCCGGGGGCCTCAGCTTTGGAACTTGGGGCTAAATGCCCAATTTTAAAAATCTCGTACAGTGGGTCCAAGGCCAGTTGGCACGACATGGAGCTCGTTAACGAACATGATATATGTGCCATAGAACTTAATAAGTGAATTGTTTGGCCATGGTACCAAGATAGGACCGACATGCTCAGTCAACTAGCAGCAGTGCGACATGACAGGTCGATGGACCGGTCAAGACAAACAACTGCGGGTTGAGTTGAGAGTCGGGGTCGTTGGACCAGTGGCACCACAGATTACATGGTAATATGAGAAAACATTATTTGTGCATGCACTGTGAGTACGGGATCATCAAGACGCCCATGAGGGGTAGTGATGCATCATAAGGGTACTGGACGACCTGGTGGCTATATCGGCAGTTCGTTGTTCCAGGTGTCTGTGTGAAATCTGGAGTAGCACCAAGTGCATGAGATCGGGGTGGGGATAGGATGAGGTCTCTGTCCTCATACAAACACGAAGAAGTGATTTCGGGATTGTGGGTCGGATGTCGCGTACATCCACTCATTCCCAGGGTAGAAGCGATCGTACTTCTATCCAGGTGGCAGGAAAAGTCGCTCTAAAGCCACTAGCGGGTTCAATAGTGATACTGACTTGTGAATATGTGTAACCTTCATGATGAAGGATGTGTGTTGGGTGATGACACATCGTAGTAACTAATAAATGATGGAAAAACCCAAAATTTTTAAACGAAGGGATTTTTTAAAAAGGAGTCTGGCACACTCCAATAATAATTATTTTCTTTAAAGTCAAAAGTTTTTAAAAACCCATTCACTAAGTAGTTGTACTCACCCCCTCCCTTATATACCTTTCAGAAAATCCCGGAAAGCCTACCCTTAAAGACCGTCAACTAAGATGCTTGTAAGACAGGTATGTAATGTTTTAAATTTCATGCAGTTTTGATTATGCTATTCCAGGAGGTTAAAGGATGGCTTACTCTTTACGGTTTACAATAAAGGGAAACCCTTTAATAAACCAGGAGAGTGGCGGGTTGATCATGGGGATTCGACCAAACTGGGTTGGGGCGTGACAACTAAAGTGGTATCAGAGCCTATTTCCTCAAATACATAATCAAGACTAGAAAATATAGTAACTAATAGGGTTTATCCTAAAATTTTCAGATGGCTCCCAGGAGAGGAACCAAGAAAACTTGGAAGGGCTCTACTCAAAACCCTACCTTCGTAGGGAGACAACCCTAGAAACTTCCCAAATGCCTAAGACCTGGTAGAAATGTCGAAAGACCAAATGGGGAAGCATCCTGGAGAATGGTGCTAGGATCTATTGATGACACAACCCTAAGTATAAAGGAGGATGCTTATCAAGAATTCCATAGCTTCCTAATTAATTTGTAACCATTTTCTGTGATAGGGCTGAGAACCCAACCTTTTGTATCCCCATGTTAATAAAAGATTCAAATTCCCCAAAACTCTATCTTCTGAGGATGTGATCTTACTAGGAATATGGCCTAAGGAAAATAAAACAAACCCACACTATCCTAGAAACTAAGGAAGAGTTGCATCCCAGTGATGAAATATGAATTAGGAAACTTAGGAGGACTCTTACCATGACCCTTAGCAAAGGTGATTCAGCTAGAAAGCTGTCAAAGTGATCAGACTCAAGAATGGTAAAGCACCAAACCAATAATAACCCTGGAAAAAGCTCCACTCGAAGGAAAGGAAGAACCACAACAATCCATGTAAGGGAATAACGATGGGACATTACCTGAAGAGATGCCCAATCCTACTAAAGGACAAGTACCAAATTGAACTATTATAGGTGTAAGGAAAGAAGGGGTATTCCACACCTCATAGATTCAGGGCAATACCTCTTCAAAGGTCATGAAGGACATGAAGGATTGGAGACCGATACCATGGAGCGGGTTACATAAACTATTAAAAAAGAAGTCAAGAAAAGACGAGGTGAATACAAAAACTTCTTAAGAAGGTCAACTCGAGAAGGATACCTCATGAATAGGGATAAGGTACATGAGAAGCATACTTAGAACCCTCTTATAAGGGGCAAACATAGAAAAATGTCCCCCAAAACTCTAGGAAATGACACAGTGAGAGTGAAGAAGAGAAGGAATACGCTGTGAAAAGGAATCATTGGTTGGCAGATGTGCAAGAAGCCAACCCCTCATTAGAAACTACTTGAAGGAAGTATCAGAGGCCAAGACTAACCTACTTTGGATAAGTGATATAATTTTAAAGTACTACCTCTTTTGGAAAAAGCAGAAAAGTAAAAAAAAATTGAAGTCTCTAACCAACATACCTAAGGAAGACCGAGAAGTAGAAAGGACTACACCCTAAAAAGGTCAGTGAGATGATGTTAAGGACATGAGTACTCGAGAAGACAACTGCCCTAAGAAGACCTAAACCAAGGGACTGGTGGAGGCGGGGTAGTTAACCAGCTAATACGCGGAAGAACCATGATGTAAGTTCTGACAAGGAAGAGAGGTGGAAAGGTCAAATACTCTGAAAGAGAAGGATGAAATAAATCCTTAAAGGGACCAAACTGCCAAATTAACAACCAAACTCAAGCCAAGAAAGAAATAGGCAAGCTTCTCACATAATGATCAAGAAATCTTGAAACAAGGAAGATTTGTACGCTCCCTAAGGAAATAGATAGGTATTGGGTATGAATGAGGATGCAGATATTGTATAAAAGATGTCCTACAAGACCTGAGGAGTAAAGGTAAACAGGAGAAGACAACATCAAGAGTAGAAATCCCCCAGAGCTAATGTAAAAAGGAATGTTCGGAGAAAGGGAAAGAATTCTACAAAGGAAGGAAGCCCCCAAAAGACATGTGTATCCCAATTGAGAGGAAATGGAACCAATCAAAATAAAAGGAATGATAAGCTCACAAATGAAATATTGGTTGAGATGGAAAAGTCGAGTACTAAAGGAAAAATGAGGTCCTAAGAAGGCCATTAAGCCAAAGGATAATGAACAAGGATGTTCATATCGTGTAAGAACACGAAGTACCAGGAACGCCAACCAAGACAAGCTCAAGTAGAGGCAAAAAGCTGGTCGAGAGGAATTCACTACATTCATGGGTGAGTGGGATTTTTACATCATACCGGTTGGGATGATGAGCACCTCGATAATGAAAATCCACTACTAAGTGGAATTTTAACATCACACCTAGAAGGGGTGATGTGAGAAAATGCATGGAAAAACTATTTAACGGTTGTAAGTAGATCATATCGTGTTGGTATGATGAACTTACTGGAAGAAAGTAGAAAACCCACTTATCGGTTATGAGCGGAGATATCCTCACACCCGGTTGGTGTGATGGACAATTGAAAGATTATTTTTGTCTTAAGTGCTCTCCCTTGACTGTGTGCCACTGCTTAAACTTTTTGGGAGACCTTCTTAACGGGTGCTCGAATAGCTTAGATAGGCTGGAGGCCTCAGTTTTGGAACTTGGGGGCTAATATGCCCAATTTTGAAAATCTCGTACAGTAGGCCCAAGGTCAATTGGCATGAGCAGGAGCTTGTAAACCAATATGAGTTTAAGCCATGAAAATTTTAAATGAATGATATGTTTGGCCATGGTACCAAGATAGGATCGATATACTCGATGGACTGGTGGCAGTGTGACAAGACATGTTGATGGACCAGTCGAGACAAATAGCTGCAGGTCGAGTTGAGGGTCCGGGCCGTTGGACTAGTGGCACCAAAGATTAAATGGCTTATGAGGAAAACTATTGTTTTATGCATGCATGGAGGTACAAGACCTTCAAGACGCCACAAGTGGGTGCAGTGGACGTGCTGCCCTACGAATGTGCGTTCCCTTCATGATGAAGGGCGTGTGTTGGTTGATAAACACACCGTTTATGATTAATGATGAGAAATGGCTATGAAAATCGTGATTTTGAGGATGAAATGTTTTAAAGAAAACAAGGAGTCTGGCTCAATCCAATTCAAATTATTTTCTAAAAGACAAATTTTAAAACACCCATTCACTAAGTCGTTGAACTCACCCCCTCCCTTATACCCCTTTTCTCGTAACTAAGGGAAAGCCTACCCAAAGACCTCAAGTTAACTATACCTGTGAGACATGTATGTTAAGTTTAAATTTCATTCAGTTTTGATTAATGTTATTCTAGGAAAGGAACATATTTAAAGGACGCCTTACTACTCACGATTTATAAGAAGGGGAAAACCCTTAATAAACTAGGAGAGTAGTGGGTTGATCATGGGGATCTAACCAAATCGGTTTTGGGCGTGATAAAATCAACGTGAATTTGGTTAGTAAAGTTCAACACTTTCTCTCTCTAGAACTGATTTGCAATGATGGAGGAAGGCCGAATTGGCTTACTTTCGCCTCTATGGAGGTCGTGTGATGGCTGTGAGGACTATGGAGAGGCTTGGTTTGGCCATAGGAGGTCCAAATTGGTCAAATTTAGATGGGCCAAAACAAGGCAGCTTCGAACCGATGAAGCAGCTTCACTGTTCGATCTTGTCGGCGCTTCTCTGGCTATCCTTAGGTCGAAGGAAGGTTGCTGTCAGGTAGTTGACTTCCCCTAGAGTTTGTAGGACTAGAGTTTGCCTTCTAAGGCTGAGCAAAGTGATCAAGTCAGAGCTTTGGTTTGAGCTTCGTTGGAAAAACTGAGCACTTTGGAGGAGTAGAGGATTTGAGGTGTGTGGAGGATGAATGAAGTGGAGCTCTTTATATAGGGAGCTTAGTGACCCTCTATTATACCAGTTTCCATATTGGTCAACCTTATCCTCTTCAAAAAATGCCAAAATCGGAGGGAATATTCCCTTGCTAGAAAAGGAAGGCTTTTCTCCCATATGAACAGTGATGTCATCTCAAGGAAGAAGACAACACTATTATGGATCGAACCGGTCCGATCGAGTTCGGTGACAAAAATTGGTCAGTTCAGGCCCAATTCGACCGATTTTCTCAAAATTAAAAATTTCTAAATTAGTTTAAAATAATTTTCTATCTAATGGTGGCCTCAATTTTTCAATTTGAAATTTTCAAGCCACCTAGAAAAATGAAAATTTTCAATCCGGTTCATTATGGTTCAACCCGGTTCAATTCGGTTCAAATCCGGTTCACCCTGAACCTATTTGTTTTTCCCATCCAATTTACTTCATGGTTCATCCCCTTGATTTATATGACTTTTTGGTCACTTGGGATTTTCCAATTCCCCATTTTTACCCCTCTTTAGCATTCTCAATTCCTTATGTGGTTCGGTTTTCTCATTAAATTGACCGGTTATTTTTCGGTTTTCCTTGATCAGAGGTGACGAGTTTCACACGAATTATAGGAGCTCTTGATCCTAGAAGAACCCTATGAATGAGAGCTTTCTTCCCAAATCAAAAGCTCAGATTGCCGCAACTCCAATAGTAAGTTCTTGAAGCTTTCTCTCACTATGTTCAGTTTTTCGGCAAAACTCTATTTGATCTCATTTTGGACAAAAAAAATGGTGATTCAAAGCTTAGTTTGATTGTAAGGAAGTGAGGAAATCAATTAGCACTACGATAGGAGACAATTAACACGAATTAAAGGGTGAATTTGATGTGATCAACTTCGGGTCAATGGAAAGGGTGAAATTGAGGAAAAATTTGAGGAAATTTTAGGTATTTCAAAAATTGGAGGACATTTCTATAATTTTTTTAAAATTGAAAGTCAATTGGCGAAGTAGAGTAAATTCGAGGGGAGTTTGATCATTTTAAAAAAAATTGGGACCGATTGATAATTTTTAAAAAATTGGGATCAATTGATAATTTTTTTAAGTTAAGGGAACAAATGAAAATTTTTGAAAAGTTGAATTTCAAAAGGTAATTTTTGAATATTAAGAATTCAATAGTAATATTGAAAATTATAGTGACTTAATTGAAAATTAGGGATATAAAGTAAAAAAATTATAAAATTTAAGGTACTAATGGTATTAATACAAAAGTTAAGAATCCAATTTACAAATAAATGAAAATAGAGGACTTTTTAGCCAAACCTTTTCTTATAAACATGTACAAACCATTATTAACATATTGGAAAACAACCCGTGCAATCGAAGACCACAAGTACGGGAAGTAATAATAATAAAGCACCACCCACCAAATAAGTTAAGCTAAGGGCTGGTCCATTTTTTTTTGTACCCGTGCCATTTTTTCGAGACATTGATAGGACTGGTGTGATTTTCGAGATGTAGCTGAGCTATTGGCACAACGGTGAACAATCATTTTATTTCACAAAGAATTTGTTATTCATGATGAAAAAAAATAAGCTCCAAGTGTAACTTCCCATGCTTATTATAATATTTCTCCCTATTTAATATATCATTTTCTTATCAAATATTACCATCTTTACCATGCCTCCAACTGCAGCATTATTTTTAAGAAACATAATTATATCCTCTCAAAAAAATTTCTATTCCACTTATTATAATAATCCTGTGATACTTCAGATGAACCTTTCCCGGGAATATTACTGTCGTATTTAAACGAAAATAGTTCATGTCCATACAAATAAGCAACACAATCATACTAAAAACCGTAAAATATTAAATACCCCGCACGATAATGCGGGGCTGATATCTTTATTATATGCTTAACATAGTCATAAGATTCTTGATATGCCTTTTATTCAACATGAGAGGTGGGGTTCACCGTCGTCTCCAAGCATGCCTAACTAAACCAGAAATCTCATTCCGAAACCTCGTGTGCCACTCGCATTTGGGAGCAGCTCCGTCCAAGTCCGCACATCTGCGGTAGTTGCTTTGCGCACTGCATCATCTGCTCCATTTCTTGTTCGCCCAACCGACCATGCTCTTCCCTCATCATCTCCCTCACACCCACGCACCTATGTATAAAAAGTGCATTAGAGTACTAAAAACATTATTTACAAATATATAACATTATAAATATCACTTTTTTTTAAAAAAAATTATAAGATAAAAAATAATAATTTTATAAAAAGATAGAACTTGTGTTAAAAAATTTAAAGATGTGACAATATATATTTATATAAATTTACATGCATCGCTCGTCCATCTGACGGAGCTGGTCGCAGCATGAGTCGAAGTGGCGGCTGCTGCCCCCAATGCCACGACGGCTGCGAGGTCCTAACTGGGTGCTTCTGCCGTAGCCGCACTGAGAATAGCCTTCTTCGTCACCCCTGGAGACCTCAGAGAGGAAACCCAGCAGTGGCTCAGCATATGTGCCTGCTGCAGTTGGTCCCAGCAGCTGCTACCCCTTCTCCTCTGGTTCTCCTCTGGTTCTCCTCCTCCCCGACCTCCACGGTCATCCTGGTAGTTCTGGCCGCCGCGGCCACCAGAAGCACTCCTAGAACCACAGCTAAGGTCGCCAATTTCGCCATGTGTTATTGTGCAAGTGTGATATGGCTGTTGAGTAGAATGATGAATGGGATTTCTTGGTGAGTGGAGGAAGAAGGAGGATGTGAGATTTATAGATGGACTTAGGGTTTGCATGGAGGATACGTGGAGACTCAAGTCTCTCACAAGTGAGGATGTTTTGGCTCTTCCTTTGCAATGGATCTTTGGAATTGATTATGTAAAACCCTGCACGTGGATGAGTGTAGACAGATGCACGATCATAATAAACCAATAATTCAATTCACAGGCGTAAGAGTACCAGTCATGATCTGCCTTAGGGAGGAACCATGTCGAATTTGAACTAGAAAGGCTATTTGGTGATAATAACAAATCCCATTTTCAGATATCTTCTGCTGCATTAGACTCGGTGTGTGGATTTTGGTTGTGCTTGGCCATCAATATCAGCCTTCTGGCGGTGTATTAGCCCTTTATGTACGCAAGTACTAGCGAATCTTATTCACTTTGGTCGCTTTTTTAAATTTATATGTTTTTTATTTCTTGCAGGAACGGACATGCATGTGTCGAGGGTGAGAGGGAAGAGAGAGATCTATATCATTAGAAAATTTGAAATGTATTTTTCAATTATTTAGACGTGGCAACTAAAATGAAGGTATTTTTAGCTATCCAAACATGACTACCCAGTAAGTTTAATGGACTAAATTATATTGCACATATCATTTTTATAAAATAAGGAAAGGAAAAATGACATAATAAAATGGGAAAATATATCTATAAAAAAGTTGATATATTATAAACTAAAGAATGATTACTATTCTTTTTTTTCAATTATTCCAAAAATCTTTTTATTTTTAAAATATTGCCTATAAAAGGATGATGTTATGATAATATTTAAATTGTTATGCTATAACCCTAAAAAACCATAAGCTACAATCATAATCCAATAATTTATCTTAATTTTAGAATTATTGGTTTATTTATGTAAAACTGATAAAATAAAATATATGAATAACATACATGTAAATAATGTGAGTTACTCTATTTTTTGATGAGACATTAACCTAATCTACGATGTGTACATTTTCGGCAACCTCGTAAGGTGAATACGAGCTCTATTGAACTAGGAGGAAGTGTTCTACTTCATTACACCCTACTCTCAGCTCAAGGACCCTATAGAAGCGTCGGTGAGCTCGAACAGTACCATTGTTCCGGTGGTTCAAAAATAGCATAATCCCTCGAGTTGAACTTTGTCCACCTCCAATTTCCTACGACCAGGCCAACCCTCTAATAGCCCTACTCGATTGACCATCGACTCTCTATAACCTTCGAGATAAGTTAATTCTACCTTCTATCGTCGGAACAATAAAGTTACAAAACAAGAAATAGGAAAACCTTTTCTATCTAATTCTTATTGTCAGATTGTCAATTGTTGCGGAACCTGATCCTAGAAAGACTCCTTGGACGAGCACTAGTTGCTCATATCTAGAGCTCTGACTAATGCCACTACACTGGTAAGAAAATGAAGCTCTCTCTGGAAAACGTTTTTTTGACAAATCTCCATTTGAGCTCAAATTTGAGTCAAATGAGGTTATTCAATGTTAAGGATTCTCGTAGCAAGATGGGGGAAATGATTAGTTTCATGCTATGAAGAAAATTTCAACCCTCAATTTGACTCAAGGATTCGGGGCTAAAATGTAATTTTGGCAAAAATTGGGTAATTTGAGTATTTTTTGAAAATTAAGGATTTTTATGAAATTTACCCCAATTGAGGGCCAATTTATGATTAGGGTGAAATTACGAATATGATTGTAATTAAAAATAATTTTTGGGTATTTAATTGTTATTAAAAGTGTTTATATGGATTTATTTACAAATTAAAATATTTTATAAAGGGGAAAGTTATAAATAAAATAAAATAGGGATTTAAGTGAAAATATTGGGATAATTTAATAAATTATTATCCGTGATAATGTAGAAACGTACCGAGAAACTTCTACTTACGATCGTAAGAATGCCCCGATACATCGAAATTCCACCTAGTACTGACAAATTATGACATACGCGTGAGTGAGATTTCTAATATTATATCGGCTGAGATTATGAGCATATTTCCGAATTAAAAATCATCTTTCAGAAATAGTCTCCATTGGCTGCCTAACCCTACTTAAACATTTTGGAAGATATTTTTTATTAGAGCTGGAGTAACTCATGTGGGCCCAATGCTAATAGAAATATGCTTAAACTCATAGATAAATAGATTAACTGTGAGCATATGGAAACCTCACATAAATGGTAAATTATATGACGTAACTACGGAGTCAAGTCCAGGGTTGTCAAACTTGTTGGCTTGGTAGCTATCGAGCCAAAGTTGGATCGTCGAATTCGTTGGGATGGTAGTTAACTAGTCGAAGTCGGGTCAGCAAGCTCATGGGGGCTGGTAGCAACAAAGATAAAGTTTTAACTAAAAAGACTTATGTTTGTGCGTGCTGAGATATGAAACCATCGGGGCACTTGGTCTAGGGTAGTCCTGGTTCTAACCCTTAACATGTTCTAATAAGGACTGTTATATCTTAACATGTTTTCTAAATTGTTTCAAAATTTTCTTGATTTTGCCTTACTCTTACCGATATCAAAATAGTTGATACACTACGAGTAGTGGCGAGTTGATTACGGGGATCCAACCAAACCAGGTTGGGGCTTGACAAGCGCCTAGTTAGTGCACGTGACCAATCAGTGCCTGACACGTAGCGAAGCATGCCTAGTCGGCCGCTCGGTTATTACTTGGAAGCGCTGACCAATCAAAATGTCCAACGTTTCCCTTGGTCAACGGACAAACGAAGAAAATTCACGTCACCGATGATTGACCAATGGGAGAGCGACACATGTCCTCAATCAACTGAGGAGAAACCTCGGCAACATGGCTGACCAATGAGTTGTTGACACGTGGTAAAGGTGTCACGTTAACAGCTGACTAGGTTATTAGAAAATGGTCGACCAATCAAAGGTCGACACGTGGTAGAGCCATGTCAGATGGCCACAACTAATCAAATGTTAACATATGGCAATGACACAGTGCATTAGGTGGAAAATTTGAGAAATTTAAATAAGCCAATCAGAGCACGCCATGTATCATGATCAACGGATTGTCAAATTTGGTCAGCGACAACATTGGATCGAGCGACTAATGGGAGGTCACCATGTGACCAGTCAACAAGTCAACGGACGACTCAGACACTAAGTAGGAAGCCGCATCATCAAAACCAGTCAATTATAGTGTGCCATGTTGCAGCTTGCATGTGCGCGTACAATATCATCTTCTTCTTTAATAAATTTTGAATGTTAAAGGAGGAGGAAGTTCACCATTACTAAGGCGGCCAATAGATCTCTCCGACAAGTAAGTAAATTTGAGAGTTAATGGCCGACCTGTAAAACTCGTCCCTTGTAATCAAAGAAAACCAGGAAAAAGGGACCGGTATAGGTTTACACATGAAGAAATGAGTCGTTTAATGAACGAAAAATGGCTAACGTGGGAAATTGGAATATCCCAATTGACCAACAATTCATAAAAATTACAAGGAAGTACCGAGAAGTGGAATAGAGGATAAAACCAAATCGGTTCGGGGTGAACCAGACCTGAACTAGATAAAATCGACATGAATCATAGTGAACTAGTTCACAAATTCATTTTTCTAGGTGGCTTAAAAATGTCAATTTGGGCAATTAAGACCACCATCAGATAGAAAATGAATTTAAAAAATTTTAAATTTAAAAAAAATGGTCGAGCTGGGTCCAAACCGGCCGATTTTCAAATTTTGGACAGCGAACCCAGTTAGACTGAACCAGTCAACAGTCCAACCGAATCAGTCAACGGATCGGTCGACGGACAACAGGCAGCGGTCAATGCCAGCTGGTGCCCCGTTAGCTGCCAAGTAGACACAGGCAGCCAATGGGAGGCTGCCATGTGTTTGGTTAACAAACAGCGGGTGCCCAATCAACACGCCATGCAGACATGAGCAACCAATGAGAGGCTACCACGTGTTTGGTCAACGGGTCAAGGTTGACGCGGTGGCTGAGCTAGCACTCCACGTTATAAAAACTAACCAATCATAGTGCGCCACGTGGCATGACCACCCCATCATCATCTTCAACCTTCAGACGCTGACACAGAAGGGAGAGGAGAGAGAGAGTTGTCGGAGAAGCTAGAGTCTCTCATATCTCAAAAAATTCTTCGATCAAGTTGTCAGCGGCTGAGTCGGAGGCTGAGTCTTACGCCGGCGGGTAGCTTGAACAGTTGTCAAGCTCCCTATTTAAAGAGCACCCCCTCATTCATTCTCAACATTCCACAATCGAGCGAAGAAGAAGAATACATTTTCCGGCGAGCTGCAAACTAGAGCTCCGACAATGGGGAAAACCTCTACCAAAGGAGCTCTCAAGAGTGGCATTGGAATCAGGGAAGAGTGCTCTAGCTCTAGACCTTCTTAGAACAACTAGAGGATGCTCACGGAAGTGCGCAAAGGATTGCACAATGGAACTGCTCTAGAGCTTGAAGTAGCAAGCTCCTGCCCAATGCCTTCTCGACCCTCTCGGTCCTTCCACCACCCACATTGGCCATCTCTGACCGCCTAAGAACCTCCACAACACCCCTACAAGCCCCAATAAGCTCAATTCCGCCTCCCCTCGTCGGAATTTCCAAATTTCAGAGTTGCACAACCCAAAACTTCTTTATTCAAATTCCCGCAGAACAACAGTTAATTGTAACAGGATTCGGTCCTGCTAGTTCCCTCTCAAATAGCTCTAGTTGCCCCCACCCCAAGTTCTGGCCACGTTCCCTCCATCGAAAAGAAACGCAAGCTTTTTCTCTCTATTGTGAATTTTATGGTGAAGCTCCGACAAGGCGAAAAACTCAACCAAATTCATAATTCAAAGTGTAGGAAGACCGAAGGGAGCTTGAGGAGGCGAATAGAAGCAAGATTCGAAGAAATTAAGGACTTAAAGGCCACCAATTGGACGAGGTAAGATTTGAAGTTCCACATACTTGAATTGGGGAAGAAGATGAGGGGCGATTTGGGGATTTTGGGGGACTTTTGTGCAATTTTCAAAAATTGGAGGACTGAATGACAATTTCATAAAATTGAGTGCATTTCCATGAAATTCATCCCAATTGGGGGTCAATTGGGCAATTTGGACAAATTTGGGGGCAAATTGGAAATTTTGAAAAGTTGGGGACCAAATTACAATTTTTGGAAAATTTAGGACTGAAGGGCAAATTTGGTGAATTAAGGGCCAATTAGTGAAATTGAAATAGTTAAGGATCCAAAAAGAATAATTGGGAACCCAAGGGGCCACAAAGAGATTAAAGAGAAATTAGGGACCCATGTACAATTTAAGCAAAGTACGAGACCCTAGGTGCGAACATAAGAACGGTTGTGACCTCTACCTAATACGAACTCTCGTACCTTGCGGTAACGGATTACTCAAGCACCGACCCCTTGACCACACCAAGGAGGGAGACTCTGCTGGCGCGACCCCAATGAAATCACTGAGTGAGTGGGAACTGCTATGATGTCCATTCCGATTGGAATGATGATTCAGCTTTGAAAACTATTTTCTTAGAATTAGCAACCCTAGACTAGGTGAATCTGCTTAAAACATTTGGGAGCTAATTCCGGGCTTAGGCTCGAGATGATAGTGGGCCAAAGGCTGATGGATACGGGCGTGGACTCGTCTAGAACAAACATGTGATATATGATGCTAAAAGACCTAAATAATGGGAACCTTGTGTGATACCCATCGAGCCAAGCTGAGTTATCGAGCTTGTTAGGCCGAATCGCTGCTCTGCTGAAGCCAGGTCATTGAACATGTTGGGCTAAGTACACGTGGGCCGAAGTCAAGCCGACAATTCGTTGTGCTAGAGGGCCAAAGATAAAGGCTGTAATTCAAAAAGATCGTTAATTATGCATGCACTATGATGTTTGGGCCATCAGGACACCTGGCATGAGGTAGTGATGGAGCCCAAGGACTGATGGATGATCGAGGTAGCATAGGGGTGCTTTCATCGTTTAGTAGGTCGTGAAGCGGAGTAGCTTCCCGCACATGGAGACTGAGGCAGTAGGGGAAATGAGGTCTCGTTCTACTTAGTAGACATGAAGAAGTAATTGGGGTTTGATGTGTCAGATCATTGATGTCCACTCAAACCCCAAGTAGAGGCAGTATCCCTGTATCAGGATGGATGGTAAAGGCGCTCCGGTCGACAAGTGGTACGGTTGAGGACCGTTCCGCAAATGTGTTATTCCTCCTATGATAGGAGGGCGGATGTTTATCATGTTGAATATATGAAATAACAAATAAATAAGTTAAAGAACAGAAAAGATGAATTCAAGTAAAATGTTATAGTAGTTTCCCTCACTAAGTATTTTTACTCACCCCCTCTCTCACCCCTTTTCATGGTAATACCCAGACGGAAAGTTCTTGGACATGCTCGAGCCCTCAAGGTATGCTTTTTACCTCCAACTTAAATTAAGGGTTTGAACGTAGACACACCTTCACCTTCCTTGACTCATTAGGGTAGGTATACTCGAATGATGCAGGAAAGGATGGTGGGTTGATCATGGACTCCGATCAAACTAGGTCGGGGCGTGACATAGCCGATGGATGACCGGATAGAAATAAAAGTTCTCAATCTCCCTATATAAAGAGCTCCCTTTCATTCATCCTCTCCACACCTTGAAAGCTGAGAGAATAGAGACTGCTCCTTTTTTTTTACCAAGCATGAATTATATCTCTGACTTGCATTCTTTTCTCTACATCCAAAGGCGAATTCGATTTCCCCAGAATCCTGTGGAAGTCTGCTAGATGACTCCATACTCCCTTCGCATTGAGGATTGACGAAAAAGTGCCGGTGTGCTTGCAAAGTACTGTCGCTCCCTCGGTCTCTTGTGACCAGAATTGATCGAGCTCAATTCGAGCCACCCTCGGGCCAACCATGACTAAACCGATCCCTCTAAACCTTCACTAGAGTAATCCACACCTTCCCTAAACCATCGTGGTAAGTCCCCTCTTCCATCCTCCACCGAAATTTACCATTATGAGTACGTTTTTAACCAAACCTAAGTTAAAAAATTCGCATTGCTCATGCCACCAATTTACGTGTGGTTTGATCTTTGAAGGATCCCCAAGAAGAGAGAAACTCATTGAAATTAAAAGCTCTAATCATCGGACCCTCACCGGTGAGTAATCAAAACTCTCTCTAGAACAATTTTCTGGCAAATCTCTATTTAAGCTCATTTCTAAGCCAATTTTATCAATTTTAAGCTTGAAATGATTATGGGGACATAGAGAAGATGATTAGAATCATGTTAGGACTCAACTAGGAAGGATTAAGGTTAAATTGATGATATTCAAAGTTGGAGGACTATATTGCAATTTTGAAAAGTTTGGGGGATTAATTGCAATATTAAACAAATTGGGGATTTTCTGTAATTAATGAGAAAAAAATATTGTACAATAGGAAATTTGAGAAATTTGGCACCAAAATGGAAGATTTGAAAATCTTAGGGATATAATTGTAATTAAAGTATAACTTAAGAGCCAAATCATAATTATTAGAAAGTTACAAGTTTTAAGTGTAATTACCTTATTACTTGGTACTTAATTGCCCAACTTATTGTAGGAATGAATCACCTACAAGTTTGTGCAAAGGAAAGGCACGCCAAGCTCGGAAATCCCCAAGATAAACAAGTCTTGGAATATGGGTGAGTGGGATTTCTAACATCGGGGGACCAATTGAACTGATTATAAGCACACTTAAAATCATGCCTTATTTGAAAATTAGATTTCCAGAAATATAATCCCCTAACTGTGTGAAACTGCTTAAACTTTTTGGTATTGTATTTTTGAAGAAAGCATAAAGTACGATATTAGGACAACTCATGAATGGTGTATGGATACACCTCAAGAGATATTGTCTAGTACGACCATCGATGTTGGATATGGGTGTGACCCATGGTCGACAAATGCGGGCTACATCTAGTTATGTGCAAGTGGGCCCACATCTATGTTTTTTGGAAAGTGAAGTGGGTGCAAGGTCATGTTTTGAAATTTCATACAAGTGGGCCCAAGGCCAATGGAAACGGGTCAAGTCATGTAAATAAGTTTGATTTAAGAGCCTGTAAAAAATTATCACAATTTGATAATGTTTGTTAAAGCTACTATGTCGAAACCAAGTCGCAGCCTATTGGGCTAGTACCACAAAGATAAATGTCTTAAATTAAAAAAACTAGTATGTGATTACAAGATGCCCGATACAGGATTGTGTTGGTTCTAAGGGTTTTTGGACAACAAGGTTGGCACAATAACAAAAATGCTATTCCAGTTTGTCGTGGAGCTCTAGGAGCTTCGTGCGCATTTAGACCGGGTGATAGTAGAGTGAGGTCTCACCCATACATTGGGGATTGATGTATCGATAAGTCTATAGGTTGGGGCAAGGTGTCACACAAACGATGTGGTGAAGGTTGTGGCCTCTTATAAGGGTGGATAGTAAAGATGCTCCTGGCTAGTGGAACAAATCAAGGTTGTTGACTCTCAAGGTCTGTTATGCGACTATTTGATTCCTTTATGGATAAATGGTGTTTGTATGTTTGGGTGGAACAAATCATGGTAGGCTTATTTAATTAAATCACTCCAACTAGAAAGGCATCTACCCTAAAGCTTGATGAAATAAGCTAAGAGATTTTTGAGAAATCATTTTATGAAAGATAAGACAAGTAATGGCTTGTTTATCACATTTTTAAGAAAGGGGGATTTTTCTTAAGTGCATACTGAATCATAGACAAGAAGTCATGGTGTCGTGTAAACCTTGCTCGCTAAGTTGTCGAACTCACTCCTCCTCCCCCCCTACCCCTTTTCAGGTACTATCCAAAATGGTGCAAAGAATGTTAAAGAACAATTTACCCACCTCGTATGTAATTAGTTCTTTTAAAAATATTTATGTACTGTATATACAATTTTCTTTCTAATCTTGAGCTTTACTTATGTCAATACTACGAATATGGAATTATTCCTATTATAGTATTGGGAGAAGTGGCGGGTTGTTCACAGGGTTCCGACCAAACTAGGTCATGGTGTGACACGCATGATCCCCTATAGATTAGAAATTTAATGTTTGACAGGAAAATGCTCCTGAAAGATATCATGCTAAAGCACCCTACTGTGTAGAGGACACATAAGTCTAAATGATATAAATGATATGACTCATGGGAGGAAGGGTCATTTATCGGAGTATGATAATGTTAATAGAAAAGTCTTGAGAAGACCCAAATTCCATAAGTGTGATAAGTTTCCTTGGAGCTAGGAAGCTAAAAATGAGCCACCTAATAAATAAGAGTACCCAAAGGAAGGGCACTTGATTAAAAAGATTATAAATATGGATTATTTGAGTTGGATGAATAAAGCCTTAAATGGTGATAAGGTATTAATGTCTAGAGTAAATAAGATCTTACTTACATCAGACAAGTGAAAAATGGAAGCAAAATATCACAATATTAATCAAGTATCACGTCATCAGAATGATAATACAAGTTAATGGGATGCAATTCCAGATGGATGGGATACACATATTTCACCCATATGGAAATACTAGTCCAATATTAAGAAAAGATCTAGATGCGACCATGCGACAAAAATTGGATGAGGAGGTTCTATGAAGGAATCTCTTGATTTACAAATCGTCGATTGATAGGAGGAGAAGCTTAAGAATGAAAAGATTACAATGGTAAAAGTATTCTAGCGTAGATACCAAATTGAGAAAGAAATGTGAGAAAAGGGATTTGTGGTAGGAGAAGACTATCCCCAAGAAATGTATGCGAAACGAGTTTTGGGGACAAAACAATTTAAAATGAGGAAGTAATTGTAAACCTCATTTCTCGAATCAAGGAAACAAGAATAGAAAACTGGAAAATTTTGAAAGAAAATTAAGGTTCAAAATCAATTGGTAAACATAAATCAAAATGAAAGTTTAAATGATCACACACGATCAATAAATATCCAAAAATCAAGGGTAATGATCATATTAAAAATTGGAAGTGAGAACAGACCGTTTTAGGGCGAACTGGAGCCTAACTAGATTGAACCAAGAATATCCAGTTCAAAGATTTATTTTTAGAGGTGCCTTAAAAATGTCAATTTGGGAAATTGAAGTATATGTAGAAAATGAATTTAGATAAATTTTGAAAATTTTAATTTTTAGAAAACTGGTCGAATCGGACCTAAACTGGGCGATTTTTGATATTGGGTCACCGAACCCGATCCAACTCAACTGGTAAATGGTCTAGTAGGTCAATGGAACACTTGCCAAGTGAGTGCCCCTGTCAGTGCATGACATGTGGTAGAGCGATCCCCATTAGCTGCTAGATCAGTGTCTATAAGTGCTAACTAATTAGGGCATGATACATATCATCAGTAAACAGTAAGATAAAGAAAAATTCATGTTATTGGAAACTAACCAATGGAAGCGTGACACATGTTCTCAGTCAACTGTCAACTAAGGAAAATCCCCGTCACGGATGACCAATGAGAGCATAATATGTGGCAAAGGTGTTAGGTCAGCAACTAACTAGGATGTCCGAGAAAGGTCGACCAATCAGTAGTTGAAACGTGGTAATGCCACGTCAGATGCCCAGAACCAATCATAGGAGGACACGTGCCAATGACACAATGACATGTGGGAAATTGATGAATTTAAATTAGCTAATCAGAAGATACCACATGGTACAATCATCAGATGGACAAATTTGTCCTCTGTCACGTATGACAGAGTGACCAGTGGGAGGTCAGCACATGTCCAATCAACGAGTCAATGAATGAACCTTGCACACGCGCACACATTGTCGTCTTCTTCTTTCAAACAACAGAATAGGAAGGAGGCCGAGGGAAAATAGTTTTTCCGTGTAATCTCCACATCACTCCTCTCAGGTGTGATGGTTAAAATACCACTTATTAGAGGGTTTTCATTTCCAAGGTGTTTATCATCCTAACCGGGTATGATATAAAAATCCCACTCACCCGTTAATGCAGTGAATTCCACTCGACCGGTTCTTTGTATTCATGCGAACTTGTCCTTGTTGTCGTTCCTGGTATTTCGTATTCCTACACGATATGAACATCCTTGTTCATTATCCCTCGGCCTAATAGCCTTCATTCATTACAAATGAATAAGAAAAACCAAACTTTCTATTTATTTGTAATAAGGTCCCTAAAGTTATTTTTTTAACTTTAAGGCCCTAATGCTGGTTTTTTCTCAAATTGAGTCCTGAAACTTTTAAAATTTATCTTAGGATCTCTATTGATTCAAATTTACAAAAAGGGGTTTAATTTCCCAAATTTCCAATTTGGTCCCCCCAACTTTTCCAAAATTCTAAAATTACTCAATTGGCTCTCTAACATTCTTATCATGCCCAATTGAACCTCAAATTTATAAAATTGCATCTCGGTCCTTCGAATTTTCGAAAATTCTCAATTTTCCTCAATATTTCCTCCAATTTCAACTTTCTAACACAACCAAATTTGATTTCTTCAAATTGACCAATTAAACAATTCTAATTGTTGGAATTGAAGTTAAAATTGAGTTCATACATCTTCATACTATTCAATAGCACTTTGAATCGCAAGTTTTGACACAAGAACGAGCTCAAAAGGAGCTTCACCACAAAACAGACTATAAGAGAGAAAACTTCAATTACTAACCGTCTGAGCTTTCGATCTGGGCATATAGCTCTTATCTTGAGGTTAATCCTAGAATCAAGAATTGCATCAATTGATGCCGAATTGAATTATAATTTCATCATCGAAATTCT